>BTHU01000019.1:60281842-60639342 GCA_036184795.1 Tokudaia tokunoshimensis
AAATTCCCAGGGACATTCAAATGAAAGCTATAAATAGGTGTGAACTTATCTAATGAAATGGAAATAGATTTTATTCCCAAATATTAGCAATTTTCTTAATGTGCTTCAAAATCAGCGCTGAGCCTTTTTAAAGCTTCTAGGTTCCAGGTTGATAGGGGTGAGGATAAGGGACATCAGAACACTAATCTTGTGATGTGCTTCAGTAGCTCATGGCCTGGAAGGAGGCACAAGACAGAACACAGGGCCATCGTTCTTGTAGGGGCAGGTCCAATAGACTCAGAATTATTCTAACTCTTGAGGACATGTAGAAAATCACACTTATATCAGATCTAAGGCTTATATCTCATATAAGGCTTTTATTGCTGTGTTACACTCATAAAGATTTCTATTGGTAGGAACATCTGAAAATGGATTTTCCATGACAAGTTGTCAGATGGCAGTCCTAGTAATCGAAGTAACTAATATGCCTTGCACTTTATGGGGATACAAGCAGACAGTCCCATGCCGTTTGAAGGATGAAACTGCTTGTTCACCTTTAGATGGTCTGGAGGCAGTGAGAGGGCCTGGCCTCGGCTGAATTTCTCATTTTGCTCGTCATACTGTCAGGGACCGCACCCCAGGCACTGGATGGTCCCACTCACCATGTAGGACAGATCCAACCACCTCAGGGATCTCTGTCTGGGAATAGAGTCTGACACACTCAAAGACACAAGTGTCGCAAGTGCCCTGCAAAGTTCCTGATCCTATCAAGTTGACGTCAGAATTAGGCCTCACACTTCCCCGTGACCGTCACCTTTCATACAGTTCACTCATTTTTAAAAACAGTTGGTCATGAGTTCTTCCCAGGCTCAACTTCTGACTTTCATAAGTCCCAAGTTAACTTAAAAGGGTCCGTCCCTCCCCCCCATAATGATGAACCACCCCTCACCCACCCCCATTTCTTTCTTTCTTTCTTTCTTTTTTTGTTAATCAAGAGGAAAAAAGTTTCAGCTTTTAAAGCTGTGAAGTGGTTCCCATTTTACACAACCTCCCTTCCTCCCTCCAACAGTTCTGTGGTCTCTATCTAGCTGCTAAAGCACAGACTGAAATTAGATTTGAATTTCTTTAGAGATCCTTACAACTGGGGGGTGGTTTGTTCATCTTTTAGGGTAAATCTGGGGAACTCAGCGAGGTGTTCTGATTTAGAAGAGGCACTGACCTGCAAATTTAAAAAAAAAAAGTATTTATTCTCTCCTTCTGTGCTTGAAATTCATCAGTGACTCTGAAGGTACAGGCACTTGCAGGTGGTGGAGGTTCCCTGCCTGCCTTCTTTCTGGTATTCAGTCTTTTTCTCAATCTGAAACTGATTTTTTCTGTCAAGATTAAACCAAAGAAGTCTGTTATCCTCCCTGCCCCTCTAGTTCACCCTTCCCCCATATACCTCACACCCCACTATCCTCTTTGACTGCTTGTAGTCCTCCCTTCCCCCTGTAGTCCTCCCCCTCTGTAGTCTTCCCTGCCCCTTGTACTCCTCCCCCTCAATAGTCCTTCCTGCTCCCTGTACTCCTCCACCCTGTGGTCCTCCTTGCCCCTATACTCCTCCCTTAGCTTAGCTTTTAGTTATTACTGTCCTTTTCAGCAAGAAAAGAAAAGTTGTTTATTTAACTTTCAATAGGATGCACTTTAGCATGAAACACCTTATGTATTTGTGAGTCTACAACTTGGCATTCTCCTCGAATTAAGCAAACTAGACATTTGACAGGTAATTTAACAAACCAGATCACTTTTCTACTTTTTTCTCTATGGAGACTTATCCTGACTCCCAAGAAATGGCATGAGAGAACTCTAATCAATAATTGAAGATTCAGCATTGCCCTAGATCACTCTAGAAACGGTGCTCAGAGGAGCCTACACACACTGTGAGAAGCTTTCGGGGAGAGGCTCTGAGGCTGAGCTGTTTTTGCGGAAGGGAAAGAGAAAGAGGAGGAAAATAGTGAGGATAACAACAAAGGCCATTTTTTAGATGCTCAGAAGCAGTTTCTCTAGACTGTTACTTTGTTTTCTCTGCAGTCTGCGAGTGGATAGATACTGTGTAGCTTACTGCAACTCTCTAACAAAGCTCTTATGGCAACTATTAGGTATTTTCCCAGTAAAACCTTAAGTGTCAGCAACAGCAGAAGAATGAGATGTGATTATGAGAGCCAACTTAGGCTCGTTCTCAGTTAAGCGCAAGATATTTATATGCAGAAGAGGCATCCTTTGCTTTTAGGGAAAATATGAGCGTAGAAGTCGATAATTCTAGAATACAGAAGGAAATTTGTGTGTACTTGTTTCCAGTTACCCAGTGAGTGCGAACTTTTGCTCTGGAGGCATTTAGAAGTGTTTGGTGATGATGATACACTTGGCAAAACGAAACAGCCAAATCCAGAGGAGTTGCGAGCACACCTGTCGGGTTTTCATTCTCCTCTGAGTGTAGTGTTTGTAGACAGGACTTTGATAGCCAAAGTGGAAGGTGATTGAAGTTACAGACGTGTATATGAAACACTTCTGTTCCTTGCCCCTTGAACTCAAGGGGAAGCAGTGTCCAGCGCATTCCACCCTCTCTTCCTACTCAAACTTGAACTGTAATTGAAAGCCTGCTCCTCATTACACGGATTGACAGCCCATCTCTTTACAGCTTTAGTTACAAAGCCATTTAGAGATTTCACCGGCCTAAGGGCAAACAGCTACGTGTGGAGATAGAACATGGCTGCTTTAAAAGACAGAAAGATGTTGGTAGAGTGGAAGTCTTTCCTCTGGCCCCTCATTGTTAAGGTGGAAAGGGAATCTACTTGGTGAATGGGGACAAGGTGGTTCCCCCACCTGGCTGTAGACAAGTTGTCACAGGGCCCAGACAGGGAAGGGAGTGTGCTAACCCTCTGTCTAGTTAGAGTTTTCTCCAGCAGAAAGCCTGGCTTAAGAGGCTCATGGGGGTTGCTGATAGCACGTGCTTGCTGGCATTTACACAGTGAGAAGGCAGACTCAGAAGACCCGAGTTCTAGGATGCTTCTTCAGTACATTTCAGGCTGGAGAAAGAAGCGAGGGGGTGTGAGAAGGCTTCCCTGCCAGTGTTTGCAGAACTTGGACGCTTGACAAGCAGAGCATCAAGTTAATTGTTCTTGAAGCAGGAAGTCTGAAGTGGAGGAAGCAGGTGTTGGGAGATGATTGCCGAGTTTTGAAATTACGGGGTTCGCTCTTTTGTGCTTTCTGGTGTGGCCCCCTCTCAATCCGTGGGCATTTGGAAGATGCTGTCCCTTTTACCTGTAGAGCAATACTAAATCAGATGTATATGGGAGGGAGTATTTAAGGCGCATTTAGAAGCAGGTAGCTTACTGAGGATACAGCAATATTTCCAGGATCCATTTCCCTTTGTTTCTGTTTCTGTTTCTTTTTGGCTTTCAGCATCCCATACATTCAGAGAACTTGTGACAAAGAGTGAATTCTTATTTTTCAAATTGGTTTCAGACATTTCATGTTCATGTAATCTTGCCTATTGATTTCCTGATTTTTCTTTATTTTTTTGTTTTGTCCATTTTATTTTTAATCAGCTACATCAAATGGGTCTTTGGAGGGCCTGGATAACCAGGAGGGAGGGGTGTGCCAGACAAGAACCATGAAGATCCTCATGAAAGTTGGACAAGGTAAAGATCATCTGCTTCTTTGTGAAGCCACTGTGACCTGGTGTATCCCCAGCTAGTGTGGCACCAGGTGACGCTCACTGTCACCCCTCTTTTTAGTTTTGAAGGCAGACCCTTCTCTGCACTTTGAACCATTGGCAGAGTGTCCCCCAAGGTGATATACTCAGATTTTCTTATTAGAGATCTCTCTAAAAGTTCAGGTCAGCAAAACAGAGTATCTCTGTGTTACCACCGATATGCATGTTTCTCCTTACAATGCAGAACACCTCTTTGATTGAAAAATCAAAGTATCCAGTATGTAAACAGTGGTTCTGCAGCTTTGTTTCATTTTCAAATCTGGACAACCAAAGAGCCATGTTTTCATGTAGAATAACCTATTGTGCAGAAAGAAAGAATTATTCTTCTAATTAGAAACCGGTATAGTAGTCAATCAACTTGCTCAGTTAAATTGAAATGTCATCTGCAATGCTTTGACTGCCAAATGCAAGAATCCCTATAGTTTCCACAGATGGCCTCCCAATCTAAACCTCCGAAATAACTAGGATAACCGTTCTGATTAAAAAGAAAGATTATATTCTTGTATTTCACAGTGCTTTGCATAAAGAGTCTTATGTTCGTTGCTATTCATGCCTCTTGATATCTGTGCGGCTCTGAAACTAGCTATAGTCAGATGTCTGTGCCGTGATTAATCACTTGTTCTTCATATAGATGCAAGTTCTGCTGGTTCAACCAGGAATCATGATCCAACGAGACGTCCAGAGCTAGAAGCTGGTACAAATGGGAGAAGTTCAACAACAAGTCCCTTTGTGAAGCCAAATCCAGGTATGGTGGTGTGGGGTATATGTGTGTGAGTCTGTGGGCTGCATTTGTTAGACCCCGGAGAGGTGGAGAATCCTCAGAGCACTTCTGCACTGGTGGGATTCAATACAGCCGTGGTGCCTATGCGCCGCATTCAGTGGGCCAGTATTAACTTGGCCAATAAGACAGACTAATTTATATCCCCATCAAAGTCTTACAGTTATAATAACAGAGCTCACCAGATGTGTCAGTTACCAGTGATGCTCCACCAGATGGGTTTTCATTGGCTGATGCTGTCTCCTGCTCACTGCCAACACCGTCCCAAAGCTGATTTAATGTATATATAATTTGTGCCCTAATCCCTGTCTAATTACATCTAATCCGCAAAGAGCCTTGACAATTCTTTTCTGAATCTTAGAAAACGCCGCCTAATGGCGTACCTTCCAAGTGGCTGTTCTTAATGTTTTTCACATTCTGTGTGTAAAGATAAAATATTAAAGGGCCCACTGACCAAAGTACACCATGCTCTGTAAAATAGGGTCATTATCTCAACAGCCCTGCTTCAGTGTGCTGATGTCGTTGTACGGAGTAGCTGGCACACACACACACACACACACACACACACATCAGCACTTTTGCACTAGGGATCCTTGTGCTGGTTTGGAGGTGATGAGAATTTGAATTTATGGTAATATTCTGTCTCTTTCCAAGAGTCAAGAAAGGAAGTTTTTTTTTTCCCTCCCTCTCTCTCTAACTTTCAATGACAAGATGTGTCAAATTCTTGTGACAAATTGATAAATGGATAGTATAATGGTGCCAGGCAATTCTTTAGTGCTAACATTTGGGTTAGCAGTCTGTTCCGTGCCAGAGCGTCTGCTGCCTTCCAAATATATTTTAAGTGTAAATCAAATAATACAACCGAGTTACGAGTTGAAGCCTTTCCCGGGTCCTTCCTCTCTGGCGCATCTCTGCTGGTAGGCAGGGCTCTCTGTGGAAGGCGGGCATTTGAAGACGCATACCACACCAGGTTTCTAGCATGAGGGAACAGCAGACCAGGGCAGGGCTGTACCATGCTCTGGAGGAGCGTCCTGTGCCTTTCTTCCATGAAGTGCGGAGGCTAGGGCGGCCCAGGACGAGCTGGCTGTCTCGCCATTCTGCTGCACGCGACACAGACAAGGAAGCTGTTGAGGATTGTATGAGCACTGGACCTTGAGGCTCCTTTGCCCTGCCTGTCAAGCTCGCCTTGAGGGTTGAGCGTTGGACTTGCTTAATTATTACATTTCAAGGGTTCTGCAAGCGACACGGCAAACCCAGGACTGTGGTAACTGACTCTTCTTGCTCCTGTGCAGGTTCTAGCACCGATGGCAACAGTGCGGGGCATTCCGGGAACAATCTCCTGGGTTCCGAAGTGGCCTTATTCGCAGGGATTGCATCAGGATGCATCATCTTCATCGTTATCATCATCACTTTGGTGGTGTTGCTGCTCAAGTACCGCAGGAGACACCGCAAACACTCTCCACAGCACACGACCACGCTGTCTCTCAGCACACTGGCCACGCCCAAGCGAGGTGGAAACAACAATGGCTCGGAGCCCAGTGACGTTATCATACCGCTAAGGACTGCAGACAGCGTCTTCTGCCCGCACTATGAGAAGGTCAGCGGGGACTATGGGCACCCGGTGTACATCGTGCAGGAGATGCCCCCACAGAGTCCTGCCAACATTTACTACAAGGTCTGAGGCCTGAGACCTGTGCCTCCCAAGGGAACTCACGCCTTGTTCTTGGGCACACAGGGACTGCCTGAGCCTGGCTGCGGGGGCAGGATGCCTCCTGGAAGAGCCTGGATCTGGACAGTTTTGTAGTCTGTAGCTTTTCGACCCTGGGGACCACAGACCCTCCCCGGAAGCTGGAAGACTGCTAGGAGATCCTCCACTTGGACTGCCGTGTTCCCACGCGGACCTCCAAGCCATGCACCCAGCCACTCAGGCCTTTGCAGAGCCCGGGGAGGACACGGTAGGCTATGGATGGCGCAGCAGCATCTTAGGAGAAGGTTGCGCACCAGGCCGGGCCCCTGCCTCCACGTTTCCTGCCGTGCACACTGGACTTATCACTCGGACCTCGGGTTCAGTAAGGTTTTCAAAGATCTCTAGTGTTTAGTCCTCACTCACTCACTCACTCACTCCTTCTCTTGCCAGGGCTCTGCAGCACCTCCCCAGACCCCTCACTCCACGTTCTGCGTTATTACGGGATGCTCAACACAGAGTCCCAACTCCACCCTTTACACCAAGATCAAATTAGATGGGTATTAGGTACAGAACCCTGCTTGCCTGGAGGCTGGGTTAGCCAGCCGGGAAGCCGGGAGTGGGAAGGTGCTGGCTGCCACCGCAGGTCAAGGCTGCCGCCCCTGGATCATAGTAGGGACGCAAGAAGGAAACAAAAGATAGTGCTTTGGTTTTTCTGAGAGGACAGAGACAGGTGGGAGGTGACTGACCGGTGAGTGGTGGGGAGCTGCTCACCTACCCACACAGCAGGGAATCAAAGTCCCTCTCCTGCAGGGGAACAAAGGGGCCATTGTTGTGGAAGGACCAGCTAGAGCACAGAGGGAGAGGGCAGGCCTCTGGTGAAGTTCCACGAGGGACTGTTGAGGTACTGGCAATAAAAAGAGCAGCGTGGAGCTGTGGGAGAGTCGTCTGCTTTGGGAGATGTTTTAAGCAGACTCAGCTGCTATATTACCACATTTTATTAAAAACACAGGGAAAGCATTTAGGAGAAGAGCAGAGAGCCAAATCTGACCTAGAAGTTGAAAAGCCAAAGGTCAAACAGGCTGTAAGTCCATCACCACTGAGGTTATTGGAGAATTCTCATTAGGAAAGGTAGGTCAGATCCCCAGTCCCCATAAGTGCCCCCTCCCCCCCCACCCCCCACCCCCGATTGAGCCTTACACGTTGGTTTTTGGTTTATGGCGTGGTGGCCGTGCTGTCCGGGCTCCAAGGCTATACCCGGGCTCTATGTCAAAGCAGAGCACATGTGGCCCACCTCTTAGAGTCCTTAAGATGGAAGTAAGTTATGACGCAGAAGGGAAGGAGGAAGATAGGACATATTTATAATAGGTGTATAGAACACAAGGGATATAAAATGAAAGATTTTTTTACTAATATATATTTTAAGATTACACACAATACACACCAGAAGATGTGGAGTTCATTGGTGGTGGTGATTAAAGCGATCCCAGCGCTTAGGGCTTTAAAAAGTGAAAGATTGGATAGCTATTCCCCCAAAAATACCAATAACAAGAAAAGTATCACTAATGAGAGCAAACAGCAAAAATAACAAAGTCCTGCGGAAATCTCGAAGAACCATAGACTAGGAATGCCAGCCCCCCCCCCCCAAACACCAGGAAATTGACGTGACCGAGCCCCAGGTTAGACAATGAGATGTGCTGGCCTTTATTTTCTGTGTTGGGTTTTCCCTTGCCTTATGGGCTGAAGTGTTCTCTAGAATTTAGCAGGTCACACTGAGGGGGTTACAGTTGAACGTTTAGCTGTGGGTCCCTCCTCCTCCTCTCCTAACCCTATCCCTGCCCTTCCAGAGAATAACAGGAAGCAGGAAGCCTTCCTTTTTTTTTTTTAAGTGCTATGCAAAGTAGACATCTTTAACAGAGTCCTGTTACTATGGTAACATTTTGCTTTTTGAATTGGGAGGAAAAAAAAATTGTAACGACAGCATTTGAAGGTTCTCAGACCTCCAGTGAGTACCTGCAAAAATGAGTTGTCACAGAAATTATTCCCTACTTCCCAAACCTGAAAACGATGTTGGTTCGATGTGTGTGTGTGTGTGTGTGTGTATGAGTGGGTGTGTGGTACATGTGTGTACATATATGTATAATATATATCTCCAATATATATTATATATATCTATATCATATTTCTGTGGAAGGTTGCCATGGCGATCGACCACAGTACATATGTAATTCTTTCCATCACCCAACCTCTCCTGTGCATTCATACAAGATTTTCTTGTAAGCCATCAAAAGTTAATTCTAGGAAGGGGGAGAGGGACGGGGAGGGGAGACATGGGAAACCGTCTGATTTTAATGAAATCAAATGTCTGTGTCATCGGTTGGCTACGTTTTGGTTCTATGCTAAACTGTGAAGAATCAGATGATTTGATGAAGAGTTGAGTTACCTGCAACCCATTGAGAAGTGTCCTGTGCGTCTGTTTTGTGTCTGGTGCAGAAAATGACAATCTACCAACTGTCCCCTTATTTGGAGTTGGTTCAGCTTTGGAAAGTTACTGTAAATGCCTTGCTTGTATTATCATCCCTAGTCGCCTGACTTCGGAGCTTGCACCACCATGTTTTAAGTGAAGACGCTGTAAATAGGTTCAGATCTTACCGTCTATGGATTCGGGTGTTACAGTAGCCTTATTCACATTTTTAATAAAAATACACATGAAAACAAGACAGTAATGGCTTTTCTTACCCAGATTGTGTACATAGAGCAATGTTGGTTTTTTATAAAGTCTAAGCAAGATGTTTTGTATAAAATCTGAATTTTGCAATGTATTTAGCTACAGCGTGTTTAACGGCAGTGTCATCCCCTTTGCACTGTAATGAGGAAAAAAAAAGGTATAAAAGGTTGCCAAATTGCTGCATATTTGTGCCGTAATTATGTACCATGAATATTTATTTAATTTCGTTGTCCAATTTGTAAGTAACACAGTATTATGCTTGAGTTATAAATATTTTTTTCTTTGTTTTATTTTAATAGCCTGTCATAGGTTTTTTTAATCTGCTTTAGTTCCACATGACAGTTAAGCCCCAGAAATGAGATCCGACCAGTCACATTCCACGTCTGTTTCAAAATGAATCTGTTCTTAAAAAAAAAAAAAATAAAATATTTTTTTCCTATGGAAAAAGCGCCTTCAAAGTATTTTCCTTTCCTTTTTATTTTTTCTTTTGATTTTCTTTCTTTTTTTCTGTTTTGTATTATGATTTCCTTCCTTTTGTTATTTCTGAAGTCACAATTACCCAGAGACTTCTGCTCCTAGATCCTTTTATGCCCATCTCGAAAGACAAGTTGTGCATGTGTTACAAATAAAAACTTGATTAAAGCCCTGACATCCATGCAGGAAATGCCTCTGGTTGCACCTGTATTGCACAGTGAGAGCGGTCAGCCACACAGTGAACCCTGAAGAGGGAAATAATGTATTTGGATTACATTTCTGTGTCAGCCAACCACTTTGGCAGGTTAACCCCAAGGTAACGGAGGAAGTTAGATGGTCTTCATAAAATTTTACCTTGAGGAAAATGTGTTGTAAAACTGGATTAAGGCAAGCCAGACGCCAGCAACGAGATTAAAAATCGTGAGGCGAGGGAGATGCCTCAACCAGTGACCGAGGTGACCATGTAAACAAGAGATCTAATGCCCTGTACCCTAGGATCCCATGTAGAAGCTGACGGTTGACCTGTAACCTCCTGGGGAAAGACTAGTCAATCAGTTTGAAATATGATCTGGTGGCGAGTCAGGAGAGGGAAACAGCTGATGTCAACTTGCATGGGCATCAGCATAGAAAGCATATGCCCCCGTCTATGCTTATAAGTGCATATAACACACTTTAGAAAATGAAACACACTTCTAACATGCTTCTTTGACTGCCCTGAGGTTTGGAAGTATTTTCTGGGCTTCTTGTGGACTTTGGGGTCTTGATTTTTGTTCTCCATGGGAGAAAAAAGGTTGTAAACAGCAGGGAGTCCAACCCACAGGGTGTTAGCATCATTGCTAAAATCAGTTGATAACCAACTAACTTCAGTTAATCCTTGGACCCAGGAGTGATAGAACTTGGTGGCGGTGGGGGGAGGATTTCCCAGACCTGACTGCTGTACCCCAGCAGGTGGGAAAGTCCAGTGCTCTGAAAGTCCCTGCAAGGAGTGGAAGTGAAACCCAAACCCCAGTGTGGAAATCTGTGAAGCTTCAAGGCTAGCCACTACTGGCAGCAGAGAGTGTTTGGTGTGTAAATGCTCTCAGTTATAGACAAGCAGTTAGCCCTGGGAGGCACAAGGTCTTAGTCAATTCTCGAAAGTGTTATTTCCAGCATTTTCCCTGTGGCTCCAGAGTTGCAGTTGGTTGCAAGTTTCATGACATCACTTATAGCCAAGTTACTAACTGGGACCCTCAATCCTGCATACCGAGCTTGGTTTGGCTTCATGTGGGCAGACAAAGACAAGTTTGGACTCTGGCTTGTGTGCCCACGTAAAAGTCTTCACAATAATTGACTGCTTTCCACCTTTCTTCTGAGACAACTCTCCGCACTGAGTTAGCCAGGGCCAGTGATGAGAGAACTAAGGTATGTCCGCATGTTTTTTCTTTCCTGCTTGAAAGATTGCACTAAGAAACACCTTGCAGAATGGTCTAAGGAAGTGTTCTTCATCATGTTTGAAAACCCCCCAACTCAGCCACCTCCCAGTCCACAGCTTCTTTTGGAGTAACTCTCACTATTATCAACTTTTTTTTTCTCTCTTTTAACCTGAAAGTTTCTCTCATTCAAACACTGGCGAGGTTTGCAGTGGAAAGGAGAAAGGTTCTTGAGGAAATGCTGCCCACTGAGGAAGTGCCGGTGAGCTCTGTCAGATTCCAGAAGCAGAGGAAATAAACTGGCTGAGAAGCTAGGAGGAGAGTTAGCAACTGAAAAGAAAATGACAATGATAGTGATCTCCAGAGTTGTCACTTCAGCTGTGTGTAAAAATGGACAACGGGCTTGTTCATTGGCTAGGGTAGCAAAAAAGTATTCAGGTGGCTCACAAGAGATAGAACTGGAGAACTTGTGTGAGCCTGGAAATGCTCTACCTCTAACCTACATCTCTCTCTCTCTCTCTCTCTCTCTCTCTCTCTCTCTCTCTCTCTCTCTCTCTCTCTCTCGACCACTCTTCACCCTGATTGTTTGATGGGAGCTTTGTGAGCCTGGCCTGACGGTTTGCTTCCACCAGCTCCTGTGGCCCAGCTCCTCCTTCTTTGCAGACTTGAACTTAACTCACTCTGTGTTTCTTCTCATGATGGATCTGAAATACATCTTTTACCTCTTGTTTTTTATACTTGTGAGTCTTCGGTCTGCAAGAGAAAAGTGTCACTGACAATTTAGTTGCCAATAGAGCTATTATTGTCTATGTACGTTTCATTCCGAATGAAGAGATTAGAAGGTCTGGAAATATGTGTGTTGTTATTGTTAGAGGCATAAGAATTCTGATTTTTTTTAAGTCCAAGAATAGTAGAAGAGATGGATGTCTTCAAAGAAAATTGCTTCAAACTCCACAAAAATTCCTCTTCAGGCATGTCATTTCTGTGCCCTAGCTTTATTAAGATACCATTAAAGGAAGCTAAAAAGTTGGAATGGATTTGTAATTCTAGGATTCATGGCATGGAGAAAGAAAAATCAAGGAAGAGCTTCTAGCTCTGCATGTGTGCATCCTATCTGGGTCCTGAGGTACAATGTTTGGTCTCTTCAGTTTTCGACTATCTGTCAATCTGTGCGTTCACTCAAGATTCAAGAGATGAGATGGCTCATTGGGTAAAGGTACTTGCCAAATTGAGGACCTGAATATAATTCCCAGGCCTCACGTGGTAGAAGGTCTACAAGTTGTCTTCTGACCTCCACACACATATGCAATGTGGTGCATGCGCAAACACACGCGCGTGCGCGCGCGCACACACACACACACACACACACGCACGCGCGCACACACAATCATATAATTGTAATAATGTTTTGCAACGATGTGAGATTTCTATGACCATCACCCCACATTCCTCTGATTCACCCAGATCATGCTTAGATAAAGCCTAGCTTGACACTGAAGAAGGAAAACTTTCTGAGGCCTGATGTCTGAAGCCCCTGCCCTGTCATGTGACTTGGTCTATGGCAGCTCTTACACTTAGGCTGGCTACCTCTATCATAAGCTCTTATGCACACTGAGACTCCCGGATTTGGAGGATAGTTGATGAAACAACGAGCCAAATAAGCCAATGCAGCATTTCTAGCCCACAGGTAGAAACACTTGCAGGTTAGTAGAGAGCATGGGCTTTGGCCATCCTCAGATGAGTACTTACCCAAGTGACCCAAGACACGGGAAATTAACCCACCTATGTAAGTGGACTTTTGCTTATCTACAAGTCTAGAAGCCTCTATATGGTGATCTCTCTCTCTCTCTCTCTCTCTCTCACACACACACATACACACACACATACACACACACACACCAATCTGTTCACTTATGCAACATGCATTCATTATTCCTTATTATATGCTAGGCAGTGTGCAAAATATTGGCTATTGCAACATGAAAGAGAGGCATCCTCCTATTAAGCAATTCAGAGTTCAGTCAGCAATTCAGAAACTTCCATGAATAACAATTAGGCCTCTCAGATGCTGGTAAGGAAGGAAATGATAAGGCTGGTAACCACGGTGTTTACATTCCTTCAGCATCTTTTTAAAAATGTATTTGTCTATTAGTACTCCTCTTGTCATCCATCTCTGCCTTCTATGTCTGCGGCTGAGTTTCTTTCCTTTTAAATCTTTCATTACATATATACCAACTGGCTGCCTAGGAAGCTAAATTTAGTTCAAGTCTTCTGTTCTTTCAAAGGTCTTAGGAGCACGCCTTAAGAACCTGCCTCTGGTCTTAAAGGGCAAATAAGAAAGTTTGCAGTTGGTTTCCAGCCCACGTTAAATGTGGATGTGTATCTGAAAGAGTGTTTCTCGGCTACACGTGATAGTTTCCTTGGTTCTGGGGAAAGAACTACAGAGAGTGTTCTGTGCTGCTGATAGTAGTGAGCTCAAAAAAGAATGGGGTGGGGAGAAAAAATGGATGGATGGATAGATAGATAGATAGATAGATAGATAGATAGATAGATAGATACATACATACATACATACATACATACATACATGCATGCATACACACACACACACACACACATATACATGAATCTGGAATGAATACCAGTGACATTGGCTCCGCACCACCCAGCCTTTCAGCTCAGTGACTGGTGCCTCCTACTGAGCCCCACCCTGTGCTACCCTCCACCTGGTAAACAGGGCTGGAAAGACCAGGGTTTCCTACCAATTTCTAAAATGCTAATCACACCTTCACTCACACCCTGCTGGCTCGGTATGAGGAAAAAACAAGCTCAATCCCTTTTCCAGGGGCACATAGTCGGGGGCTGAAGGTGTTTATCATAGTTATTATACAGTGAATTTATAGTGGATTTGTGTAGAATGTTTCCTGGATGGGAGAGAAGGCCTGACCACCACCCCCAAAGAGGAAGGATTCTGGGCGACAGAGCTTCCTGGTGCTGTGTTTTACCTGTCTCTTGCCGTACTCCAAGGACAGAATCTCCGTGCAGGACTTTGCTGAAAGAATGGGAGATATTAAGTGTTTGTGAACAACTCAGTACACAGGCTCATAAATGCCCCAGCCTTGATCATTGTCAAACAGGAGTGACCATTGTTCCCTGGAGGGTCTTCCGGGAGAGCAACCAGCAGCACATACTTGGGCCTTGAGTCACCCACCTCCTCAAGGGCCTAGAGAGAGCAGATAAGTCACATGGCTTTGTGCTGTAATGTTTCTAGGATTCATTTTTGCTCTAAGAACGAACAGATTCTGGAAAAATGTTTGAGATACCACAATAGAAGTGTTTAAGTGGCACCTCTAGCAATGCAGATACGGTAATGACCGTGGAGATGGAACCACGGGAGAAGCCTGCCTCGATGGTACTCAGTCAGGCCTCCTACTTACCTTTGCTCATACTTTTATGAGTTCTTTGAGAATTACATACAGTGTATTCTGATCCACTCTCATCCCCTCTCCCAACTTCGTGTCTCTCTCTTGTTTAAAATAACCTACTGAGCTCAATTTGTGCTCCAGATATATCTGTTGGGGGGGGAGGGGGCATCCATTAGAGTGCAGTTGATTTCCTGCCTCAAAGTCATCAGCTGTCAACAGCTCCTCAGTTAAGGGGTCAGGGCACATGAGTCTTTTCCCTGTTAGGGTGCTGACTGACTTCATCTTGTGCAGGTCTTGTGTAGGCAATTACAGCTGCTTCAAGGTCAAGAATGTGAAGTCCTGTCATGGTAACCAGAAGCCACTGGTTAGCTGCTGTCCCCACCTGGCCTCTGGCTCTTGTCCTCCTTCCACCTCATCTTCCCCAGGGTGGTTGAGACTTGTAGATACAGATGTTCCATTTGTGGCTGAGATGACAAGGATTCTCTGCATTTTGACCAGTTACGTCTCCCACCTTCTTAAAGCAAAAAGCAGACACCCTCCTTAAAGACTTCTCCAGTAATCCTGTCACCAGGCTATGCTGGGATATTTGTGGATTTCAGACATTGATGTCTTGAATGCGGGCACTGGAAAATGGTTGTTTCTGAACTCTTCCCCCATAGCATGGTAGAAAGACACTGTGTCCCCAGTTCTGTCACCTTTTATCCTTTGTTTCTCTAGTCTTTTACTTTGAAAACTTTCAAATAAAACAAAAGTGAAAAAAAAGTCTAGAATCCAATTTACTGTGTTTTAATCACAAATGCATAGCCTGTGTTCTAGCATACTTACAAAGGGGTGTGTGTGTGTGTGTGTGTGTGTGTGTGTGTGTGTATGCTTATGCATTTTACATGTAAAGATTGACTCTTCCCTCATCCTAGCATCTCAGAAGGAGGAAGAATGTTCCCACATGACCTCAAAGTCACTTATACTTGGCAGACATCCAAAAGCATCTCATAATATGACCAACTACTGCGTCTATGAAACTCATCTTTGTAGTAAAACATTTTTTTCAGTAAAAATCTGCTGTGAGACTGTGTTTTCTAGAAATAACAGGGAAGCTACACCAATATCCTTGCCAACATGGCTTCCTAACCAAGACTTAAGCAATGACAACACCTACAGACAGGTATCATGGAAGGAGGATCTCACTGGGTCTTACTCCTAGATAAAGAATTCCAGGCAACCAAACTCTGCTAAGGAAGAGAGAACCAGTCTTTCTCAGGGATTATCTAATACCAAATAGTCCTGAAATCCTATATATACAAGCAACACTAAACATATTCAGGACCTCCTCTCTGTGGGAACTCTATCCTTGTGGACCCACATCTGGAACCAGAAAAAAGAGGTTAATGGCTGGACACATAAGCCTAGAGACACATGCATGGTCATAAGGTTCTATTGTATCTTCACTGTGTGTGTCTCTCTATGTCTGTCTGCCACACACAGGGTAATATGGCCCTACTATGTCTTCACTGGGTGTGTCTCTCTCTGCCACATACTTCAGGAAGCATAGAAAAAGTTTCAGGGACACGGACAGAGCTGAACTATAAGCAGGAATCATGCTATAGAATGAGAGATATTTTCTAAAAGGAATATGCGTCTAAAATCATTCTGCCATTTGGATTTAGAAACAGTGCTTCAGGCTGAATGAAACTCAGGATGACTTAGAACTTACTGTGTAGCCCAGGCTGACCTTGAACTTGTGCAATCCCCCTGCCTCAGCTTTCTGACTACTGAGATTATAGGTACAAGCCATCAAGCCTAACAATAAATTTTCTTTATTAGGAAAAATTAAATTTTAGAAAAATAAATGACTGAGAATTATAAAAGTTCTATTAATTAGAAGGGACAGAGAAGGAGAGACAGAGAGACACAGAGATTTCTGTACTTGAAGCCAGGTCCTGGTTCAGTAGCTCTGGGAGTGGCACAGCATTTTTTTCCCCCCAGCAACCGTATAAACCACCCAAAACAGTTTGGAGATTTTTCTCCCATGAGAATAGTTTCCTTTTTAATAAGGCTCAATCTCTCCAATTAAAGGATTAGGGAGCTAGCATAATTTCACTTAGCAGCCAGGAAGATGAGCAGTGCTAAGGATACACGCGTGTTTGTACACTCCTTCAGTCTTTCCGAGTAATTCAGATCCGAGGGCTGAACTTGAATTTTACCTTTCTTAGACACTGCTCTGCACCCACCCACCATCTTTGTCAGGGAAAAAAAAAAAACAAAACCCGACTTTGCACAAGCACGTACTCTGAGCCTCACGGTCCTCCTGGGTCTGCTTATGCCTTCAGACTACTGCAAACAGCCTGAGAAGACTTCAATAGTCAGAGCAACAGAGGCTCCGCCTGAGGAAGCATGGTGCTGACTTCCTTCTGCCTCTCAGCCTCGCCGCATATGGGGTCCTAAGCATCTGGGAACTTCTATTCCTCCTGCCTCCTTGACCGCTCATTACCACACCATGTTTTGCTTTGGTGTGGAGCACAGACTCTCGTTGAGATCTCAGGTCCTCTGTCTCTGAATTTCAATTGTCTAAAAGGATGAAAGGCTCCCCAAGGTGACTCAGAAAACTCGTGGCCTCCTGGAGTTCAATAGTCTGTTTTTCCCGTTCTTTCCAATGCTGCTGCAGCTAGCTTACAGCAAGTTAATTCAGAAATATGCCTTTTGGCCTGGAAAACATCTCTAACATTTGAGCCGTGCTGTGCCTCATCTGTCCAGATGTTAGACTGGCTTTGGTCATGGCTCCCAAGGACAGAAAGTAAAAGCAAAAAAAAAAAAAATTTTTTTAAATTCTTTTCCACACCATGAAAATCCCCCGCCCCTTCTCTTTCCTTTATAGGAATTGAGAAGGTGGGTGCAGCTTTTGATTACTTTCACCAAACACAGGCCATCAACAGCTCGTGATAAGGGAGGAGAGACCAGAGTGTATCTGTTTGCCCTCGGATTCTCTTCCTTTCTTTCCTGCCAGTTTGCACCAGTGGGGAGATAGCTGAACAGGGCTGCTTCGCTGTGGTGTGAGCTGCAGGAGGTTTCCACAGCGCTGTGCAAACACATTAAGGGGAAATCCCGTTGTGAGGGAGAGTAGCCTTGGCTGGCCAGCTCTGTCTCCCCCAGTGTTAGGCATCTAGAGGTATGCAGCCCCCTGAAGGGCTACACATCCCCACCCCTCTCAGGCATCTCTCACACAGAACAGTCTGCAGGCAAGATGTCTCCAAGGCAGACACAGGAAGGGCTTCTTTAAAGAATGTAATACCACCTTGAGCCCACTTTCATGACAGACAAACAGATTGTGTCTGTGTTTGTGTGTGTGTGTGTATGCAAGCACAGTATGGTGCACACATGTGTACATGTTCACATGTCTTTAGACATGTCTGTATATGTGTGTGAAGGCCTCAGGTCTATCTATCATCTGTCTTCCATTTTTCTTTAATTTTTGAGACAGGGCCTCTCACTAAACTTGGAGTTCACCAATTGGCTAGGTCGGACAGCTAAAATGTTCCAGGAATCTACCTGTCTAGGCCTCCCCAGTACTAGGATTATGGGTACATTCTGCCACATATGACTTGTACATGGGTCCTGGGCATCTAAACTCAAGCCTTCAGTCTAATACAACATCCCTTTACCCACACAGTCACCTCCTCAGTTTCTCAAGGTGGTTTTCTGTTGATGGTGATTCGGGGAGAGGCTTTGGCCTGCCACTCACCAGCTCTTGAAAGCCATTTTATCTGTTGAAGCTTTGCTTTCTTCATGGAAGAAAACAGGTCTATTAATGCCCTCCTTGAAGAGCTACTGGGGGCAGGGAGGCCAGTATAAACAGCATGTACAAACTGCAAGGCAGTTTGTACCCCATGAGGACCCTTGACCAGAGGCAAACCCCAAGATCAGGCTTCACAAAGGACCTTACTCTTGACCACCGGTTATTGCCAATGGGTTCTTACAGATACATGTCTCTAGTGGACATGCAGACATTACTGATAACATTATAATTTCCACACAGAATCTTCTGATATTGCTAAATGACAAGGAAGCTATTCTCGCTTTTCTTTCCCAGGGTGGAAAGGGCAAGTCTTTTATACTTTTGACTGCTGGTGCCAATATACCCTTTACACTAATATGCCTCTGACTCACACCCAAGCTGGTTTTTCCTGGTTTGTACAATAAAAACCAATAGGTACAGTAGCTATGACGATGTAAAAACATACACCTCTGTAATGCAGGTACCTCTGGGGAATACAGCAGCTAGGTCAGCAAGAAAGCAGGACTCTTGCAAGGTTTGTAAGGGCTGAGGGTAGGGCTTGAGTTGTCTACCAGCAGCCACTTGCTTCCAGTCTTAGTGAATGTCAAAGTATCTGTTTTGGTTACAGTCATAGAAGCATAGTCCTGTAGGGGAGTAGAGAGTGGAGCACCTTCACAGACTATTCTATGAGTATGCAAATCCCCCCCCCATATCCATGGACTGGGTTGTGTACCCCAAGTTGTGTTCAGCACCTGTTTGCTTAGCACACACAACTCCAAGCAGTTGTCCCGGTATAAAGAGAATTCTGTGCTTCTATAGAAAATTGGGTGCTAGTAAAGGGATGACAGAGATCTTCATCAAGGGCCAGGTGGGATGTGGGTCGAATTTTGTGGTCCAAAAGTCCCTAGTGATCACTCTGCCTTAGTGTCACTGGGCAGGTGGGGAGAGGATGGGGCAGGCTGACAAAGGCCACAAGTAAATGGCTTGGAGCAGGGTCCCTTGCTTTCCTGACAGAAACTCATGGGCCATGTTGGTAAACCCCAAACCCTTTGTTCCAAGTTATACGACTCATGTATTCTATGAATTTTTGATTGAGAACTCTAAAATCTATAAACCACTGAGAACAATATCAGAAAACAGCAGTGAACATTCAGTGGACTTAGCACCCACTGTGGATAAAGCTGGGTGTTCGAACTTTCATTTCCATATTCCAAGTATAACAATATGACAGGCCTCTATCATTTATTTATGTATTTGTTTATTTATCTATTTGACCTCAAATCACAGCAATCCTTCTGCTTCAGTCTCCTCAGTGCCAAGATTACAGGAATATACCTGGTTGTATCTTCCTTTAAACTGGTTGTTGCATTTAACTAGTTCCTTCCTGGAAGAGTTAGACAGGGCTGGAGCCATTTCCTAGGATGAACGTAAGGCCCTAGATTTGATCTCCAGGACCACAAACTAAATAAAGTTAAGTAAAATCTATAGCATGTGTCCATTTTCTCACCGACAAGACAGACACAATTTATCCTGTTTCAGGAAATGATCCTTTATCCCTATCCAAAAGAATGACACCCTGGGCAGTAATAAAACAGTGACTAGCATGTCATGTAAAAACTAGAAGCCCATGTGTGGGACTGGGGACAATTTGCTCTGAAGTGGGGCAGACAACTAATGTCTTTGCTTTGGACTTCTGGGTGATCCTGGAGCTTGCATAGTCAGATAGCTCGGAGGCGAGGGTCTCAGATTAAACAGCTTTTTTTTTTCTTTCTTTCTTTCCTTTTTTTTTTTTTTTTTTTTTTTTGAGACAGGGTTTCTCTGTGTAGCCCTGGCTGTCCTGGAACTCACTTTGTAGACCAGGCTGACCTCGAACTCAGAAATCCTCCTGTCTCTGCCTCCCAAGTGCTGGGATTAAAGGCGTGCGCCACCACCGCCCGGCTTAAACAGCTTTTGATTAGCATTTCTGACCATCCTGCTACACGACCTTGGGCTTTCTCCCAAACTATGGAGCCTAAATATTTTCTGTGCAAAGTGGGGTTGGTGGTAAGCTTCTGCCTCCTGAGGTAGACGTCAAGAGTAGCTGTGTTGTGGATATGCCATGGGGCACCCGCCACTCACAAAAGCACTGGTTGATTAAATGAGAGTAGTTATTCATGTGAAGGCAGAACTCTGGGGAGAGTGAGTGAGACAGTAAAAAGAAGATAATCCTCCACAGGGACTGCTGTGTCACATCAGCAATTTGGTTTTAGAGAGAACTCTAAGTGGTCAGAGGTACTGTAGCCAGGAGTGAAACTTGTATCTCCCAGCTTCACAGTACCGGGACGTTTCCTTGAACATTTTTTGCCAATGATTCATGATTTCAAACGGTATGATAAATAGGTAACAAAACCACACAGTCATAAAACTGTTTGCACAGAGGGTTGGGGTTGGAGATCAGTCAACCACCTGCTGGGTCCAGCACAGTCTAAGAAGTTTCTGGATCCAAAAAAAAGTATCAGGGTCACATTGCAATCTGAGTCCACGAGGAGGCTTGAATAACAGGTGTCTCTGTCCCCCAGGACTGAGTTTGTGTTCACTGGGTCTTAAAGTATGGATGTACCAACTTCTAACACATTTCTATGAAGAAACTGTTACAGAATTTTGTTTTTTTATGTTTCTGGTTCAAAGTATGTTTGAGTCACAATATCCCCAGTATGTTTCCTGTTAACGATATACAATGTATGCCTGTATCTAAATGTCTAAATGTCCCTGTTACCTCAAAATACATTCAAAGTTTTGATGTGTTTATGTATCAGTTCAAATACATTTATGTAAAATACAATTCATGTGAAAATGTCTGTACCCTCCAAAACAATATCCCTCAAATGTCACAAACGTTTAGTGATCTGCAACTGGTCATGAAAGACACAAAGATAGGGAGGTGGTCAGCCCTCTAGGTGTCCGAATTCTAACCCAAGAGAGGAGGAAGAACGGTCTGTATTCACCAGTCTGTGCCTCCTGGCTGGGATACTGTAAGTCACTCCAGGACAGATGCCTGGGGATCCTTGTGGGAGGGGTACTGGAGCTAGAGAACAAGGAGGCCTGTTGCCTTCCTCCTTCCTGTTGACAGTGAGGTGAGGGGTCCATTTTTCCTTGTCTGTGCTTTAGTCTGGCCAGGAAGAAAACACTGCACCACGAGGGAGCCTGGCTGAGGGTTGTCATCATGCTCAAAAGCCAAGTGATAAGATTTATTCTAGATAAGGTTAAGGGACTAGTTCCTCATTCTCAGGTGGGGTCAGTTAACTCAAGCCCAAAGCCATACAACCTGGCCCAGTAGGGGTGGGGAGATGTTTACAACATTCTTATGATTACAGCCTAATTATGTATTATAGTGTTATAGTGTGCATTCTTGCGTGCAGGGGCAAACACACACACACACACACACACACACACACACACACACACACACCATGCAACTGAAACCAAAGCTTCATGAAACATTGTTACATTGTTATATGTACAAGTGGCATAGTCTGATACTTTGTGTAGAGTTTCATTTCACCATAAGTCTGTGTTTTAAGTAATTCATTGCATTTATTTCATAATGATCTTTTTTCAGTGAGTTGAACCCCACACTCTGAGACCTGCAGAGCAGCTGTAGGAGTCTCAACCCAAGCCAGGTTCTCAAACGTCACATAGCAGTAGAAAACATACTGTTACCTCCATTTGGTGACATATGTTAAGCTGACCTAGGACCTAAGGGTGGCTTTTAGCTTGTGGAAATCCTCCAGCCTCAGTCCCTCAAGTGCTGAGATTATGCCTGATTCTATGATAATCTTTTTTTTTTAACTTAAAATCTTTTTTTCTTATTAAAATCAGATCACATAGGCCAGCCATTTGGTTTAATAGGAAAGGCATTTGCCTTCAAGCCTGATGCCCTGAATTTGATTCCACAGATGTGGCGAAAGGAAAGGGTGAACTTTCATAAGTTGTACTCTGACTTCCAAACGTGCCGCAGTACTTCCATGCCCTGATGAACACAAAAATAAATAAGTATATGTAATATCTCTCCACTCATAGCAAATTCCAGCTTCTGATCCAGTGTCTCCGTGTCCCTGTCTGTAAAATAAGTAACAGTATTGTCGTCTCCGGTGGTCGAGTGTTTGACTGGGTGTGGTCAAGTCCACGGCTGCCTGTGGTTGGCTTCTGGGCCGGCCATTGTTGTAGTTTCCATGCAGCTGATCTAGTGAGTGGATAAGCGTAGAGCTTTAAAACATGATTATTTAAGTTTAAGAACCACACCCAAAGATGGACGCTTCCTCTCAGCTGCCATTTCATGGCAGGATGAAGAGTTATGATTAAAATACACAAGAGGACATTATCAGCCCTTGTGGCATTTAGCTTAATGTTCACCAAGTCATAGGTGACAACACTTCGAATTTACTACCCATATAATCTGCCAATGCAAAGAATATTGGCAGCAACCTAGACCAACCTGGGTAACAGCCACAGTAATGCCACAGTTATAAGGATGTCTCTGGTGGGGACCCAACTGGTCTTTAACTCCCCAGACACAGCAACCTGAGTCCCAGGGCCCTGTGGCCAAGAAGAAGAGACTGGAACTCAGCCTTATGGTTCTGAGAATATGCCACTGGATAATCTCTACCCTGAATGGGTATCTTATGACAAACCTTTGCTGTTGCAGCAGGAAGTTGTCATTCACAAAGTTCACACCCAAGAGCCAACTGTATGGTTGAATTTTTTAAAACTGAAAACAATATAATAATCTTGTAGGTAAGTCAAATTAGGTGAGCTGCTTTCATGTCTGCCGTTGACCACGTGTAGCCCCAGACTGCAAGTTAGGGGAGCCTGGAAGGCAGAGCTCCAGGAGGAATCATGGGAGTCCATTTCACCTGGGAGCAGTGCGCAGGCAAAGGGAAGGAGACTTTCCTCCCCTCTTACACACAGCAAGGACCTGGCATCTGATAGCTTTGTGACTCATATTCAGGTCTGTGAACTCAGAGAAGAAGCTTCCTCTTCATCAGCACCCCCTCGCTCAGCTTCTCACCTCCTGCTGCCATTGTGAAGAGAAAGTAAGGTTGCTTCAGCTACTTAAAGGAGCCCATGTTGAGTCCACATGACTCTGGAAGGATGTGACTCTGTCAAGTCAAGGTCCTGGTTAGTAGGGACAAGTGGGTTTGGTCAACCAGGTGGCTCCTGCAGAAGAGCCTGGGGTGTGCGTGGTTACCCCAGGAAGCTGAGTCAGAGTCGGGATGAAAGTCCTGGGTGAGAGAGTGAGACAGGCCTGGAGCCCACACAGTGTACTAGATAAGCAGAGACAAGGGGAGCCTGGAGTTTGTAAGGTGGAGTCTGCCTGCCCCACCTGCTCCTTCCAGTTCCTGGGGCACAGGTGACTCAGAGCTTGGCAGGACTGCCTGCCTGCTGAACCGAAGCTGCCCCAGGAACTGCTGGACCCCACCCTCAGCTTCAAGAACTCCTGTCTGCTCAGTGAGGCAACTCTCTTTCAGGAAGCGGCACTAGGTACTTCTATGAAAAGTATGCCACACTGAGGCCGGCTAAGAAGGAACTCTTGATAAATTTGGTGGTCCAGGACACTTTTAGCAGTTTTGGTAAGTCGTGGACCCCTCTCTCCTGATGATAATATTTTAAAATCCGTAAAATAAAGTGCACGGCACATCACAAAGCCAACTATGTTGAAATTGCTCTCGAAGGAAACCAAATATCCTGAAATATGTTTATCAAATGTTATATTTGCAATATAATGTAAGACACTGGCCTCTTTCCCACACACTGAGTAACCAGATACCCTCAGTGTAGTAGCCGTGAGCACCGTGGCCTGGTTTTATGCTTGCAGGGTTTTCTTTTTTATTGTGTTGATAGACGTGGAACCCAGGGCCTTGTGGATGCTAAGCAGGTGATATACTGCAGAGCTATAGCCCCATCCTACAGGGGTATTTCAAAGTTTTGCCAACAATCTTGACCTGCTGTGACCAAGTGGTATCTATATTGCAAACGAATGTAACACCTCCCATGACACAGTCGGGAAATAGCACAGCTCTCATGCAGTTGGAGGGTGGGGGAGAGACTTACTAAAAGAAAACACTCTTTGATGCCTCTGACTTAATCGATCAAGGCCACGAGGTCAGTCTTTCAAATTGTCATCTGGGATGAGGAAGTGTGCTAAACGGTAGAACACAAGCTTTGGCCACTGCGGCCCCCTAGCTCTGCCCTCCTCCCAGCAGAGCTAAGTGCTTTGTCCTTTGCTGATCTACTACTCCTACTCTGTCTGGACTGTCCCTTCAGCACACAAGGCTGTGCTCTAAGGCTGTGGCCCGTTATGGAGCTCAAGATGTACACTGAAAGTTTTCACTATGTCATTCACTATGGCTAGGTGCCGTAGGGATTGTGACTTGCTCCTCAATGTTGGCGTGGCTAGGTCTGGTGGTGCCAACCTGTCATCTCAGCCGTATGGGAGGATGTGGTAAGAGGATCCTTGGGTTACAAAAATAAGTGTACCGAAAGCCTGGGTGACTTAGCAAAATCCTGTCTTATAGCCCATTGTAAAAGGAAGCCTGGGAAGTAGCTCGGTGGTAGAATGCTTACCTAGCATGTGTGGGACCCTATGTTCAATATCCAGTACAAAAAAAAAACAAAACAAAAGATAGATAACCAACTCCTATATGAAGCTTATGTCAACGCATATAACCACATTGTTAAAATGTTCATAGATAAGACAGGAAAACACAGGCAGCGAGGTCCTTGGTTAGATGGGTTAGACATGCCAGAAGGTTTCCTTGTTAAATCTCAGAGGACCAAGGAGCCATTTTAGCACACAACCTGGGAAAGTGATGGGTTGTTTGGGACCTACACACAAAGCTGTCAAACAGAGGAGACTGCAACCGTCGTCACTGGCACACCAGAAGGAAAGGAAAGCTGTCCTCTGAGGATGTTTTCTCTGAAATTGGATGAGGGTGCTTGTGAAGGTGATGTGGTAACCATTTTTTTTTAACTCTTCACCTCGACAGACTCAAAAAACAAAGGTGTTTGTCTCCAAGTGTCTTCAAAGTATTTCAGATTAAAACTGACTGGGTGCATGTAGTGGGGATAAATCAAGTCAGTCTCCTTATGCTTTGTGCTTTTCTGTCTGACATCTTGGAGGTTAACTCATCTAAAACCAGGAGTAGCATTGGGATATAGAGAGGTACCCAGGAGCCAAGGGACATGTCGTCACTTTAAAAAAAAATGTTTTTATGGTAGCTAGGACTTTTTTTTTAACGTGGCCCTGGTTGGCCTGGAACTTACTATGCAAACCAGACTATCCTCAAACTCACAAAGATCTGTCTGCCTCTGCCTTCCGAGTGCTGAGATCAGAGGCATGTACCACAACACCAGCCTTAGATTGGGTTTTTATCTGGACTGAACAAATCATGGAGCAATAATGACATACGGCTTAAAATGTACCCCTGTAGGCAGAACTTCCTGGCCCACCTCACCCCTGCTGCCAACCCCCAGAATATTCCTTTCGAGGTCTCCCTGTGTCTCACAACCCCACTGTGAAATGCTGGAGAGTATTGCCCCCACCTTAAGAAGAGACAGGGCTCTTTGCTTTCGTTGGATTTCAGTTCTCCAGTCTAGAAGCAAAGTAAAATTCACACACAACATGACACCCAGAACCCAGACAGAGCAGGGTCCAGTTATTTATCCAATTTTAAGCTCTCACCTCTACTTTGCCACTGGCCTAGCCTGTCAGCAGGTTCTTGGAGAACTGAAAAGACAGCTTCAGGACCTCTGTCTAGATGTCATCTCTGGGCCAGGCTCCCACGCTGCTTTGTGGATCAGCAATTGTGATTTCTCCCATGTCCTGGCTCTGAGAATTTACGGGTGGCGTCCAGCATTCAGCTCCTTCTTGTGGGTGGGGTTCAGTGAAGAGCTGGTACCATTCATGCACCAACAAGGACAGATCCCGGTGTTTGGATTAGAGCCCCAGAGACACCTGGGAATACTACCTGCACCCCTGTGGGAAATACTCTTCCTGTGGATGGAATCTGGAAGGGGTTTTTTTTTCTCTTCATTCTGAGTACATGAAGAGTGTCCAAAGTGCTTCCACCGAGGCTGTACCTGGAGAATGCAGAGTTGTAGCACATATGTTAGGATAATATTTTAAAGGTTTTAATGAGTATATATTAATTAATTGATGAGTATATATTAATTATATATTAATTAATTAATAAACAGTAACAGGGTTCACATTTTAATACATATAATGTATTTTTATCATACTCATTCCCATCCTGTCATTTTTCTTTTCTTTCAAAAAGATTTTACTTAGTGCATGGATGTGTATTCATATGTGCATTTGTGTATTGATATGTATATGTATGTGCATGTGTATATATGTGTATGTATATGCATATACATGTGTGTATTTGTATATATGTACATGTATATGCATGTACATGCAGGTGTGTATGTGTACATGTATATGTATATATGTGTGTGTTTATGTGTGCATGTGTGTTTGTGTATATGTATGTGTGTATTTGGGTATGTATGTGTATATGTGTACATATGTGTGTTCATGTGTATGTGTGTATGTGTATACATGTGTGTATATGTGTATATGCATATGTGTATATATGTATACACATATATACATGTATGTATATGGGTACATGTATATGTGTATATATGTGTGCATGCATGTATATATTTGTATAAGTACATATGTCTTTGTATGTATGTATGTATACGTGTGTATATGTGTGCAAGCATGTGTTATCACATGCATGTGGTCATCAGAGAACAACTTTGGCAGTCTCTCTCATATTCTACCTTCTGAGGCAAGCCTCTTGTTAACTGTTAACCCCCTTCCAGTCAACTCTCTTGTCTTCACCTCAAGTCCAGAGTTTTATATGAGTTTTGCGCATCAAATTCAGCTAGTCAGGCTCTCAAAGCAAGTACCTTTATGTACTGAGACATCTCCTGTCCCCCAGCTACCCTCTCCTACCCCTCCCCACACACACCATATGTGTATTTCAGTGAGATTAGTGAGGCTTTCTCACAGGAGCATTATCTCCTTACTAGTGGCCACAGTGCTGTACCTCCAGCAACCACATGCACAACATATCCCCATGGAACACTTAGGCCTGTGAACCATTCCACAGATGTTAGGATAATTTTATGAACAATTTGGCCTTTTTTTTTTCTTAGCCAAAAATGTAGTCCTTCTTGGGTTCTGAGCTATAAAGGTTTGCACATGGTGACCTGAGTCTAAACAGACAAGGAAGCTGCAGGTGCAGGGTGTAAGGCACAGAGGTCACTCTCAGGAAGATCAGGTCTGAACTCCTCCTCAGAGGCTCCTGCTGCATTCCACCTGCCCCCTGAGGCTGCAGCTCTGGGGATGGCTGGCCCGACAGAACCCTCACCCAACCTGTCTCCCAGTTCCCTGATTTGATGTGCTTTTTGTCCCCTGGCTTTGTTAACTGAGGTCTCTTTTTTGCATAGTTAGCTCAGACTTCATGTGAAGCAGCTAATGGCAGTCTCTGGGTAAACTAGCAAGTCCAGGTAGATTGGCAGATCAATGTGCTCATTGAAAAGCACCCACATTGCCCGCTGCCTTGCTCTGTTTTCTGAGAGTTGAAGGATGGTGTTTCTAAACTCAGTATCAGCCAAGACTGTGGGGCAGGATGGAGAATGAGAGGATTGCCCATCATTATAAGGGAGGCCTGGCATTTGCTTTGAAGCCAGCAGACTAGCATGTGCCCACGGTTTCCGAAAACTTGGCATTTTCCTTTACCATCCACTGGGCTAGCTACTCTTCAAGGAAAACACTGGGACCTCTCACACACTGAGTTAAACCACTGGGCAATCAAGGCAGTACTCTGGGTAGGTTGTTCAGTGAACATTGAGAGTTCTCTGTGAAGCACTTGTTGGCTCACACTGATGTTAGACTTCTAAAAGAGCAGCTCTCAAAGGCCCTGAACGAAAGGGCTTAAGGTGGCCTCCCCCGCAGAGGGAGATGGCAGCGAGGCAAAGGGCAGGTCAGAAGGGTGGCCGGAGATAATGCGATGTCACTCACTCTGTTCTGGAGCTGTCAGGCCCGGACACGCTGCAGGGGAGACAGCCACAACTCCTAACAATCTGATGTCCAAGGATAATGAAACGATGAGTCTATTTCACACAATAGGCCTGTCAAGAGAAAAGAGTGGAAAGCCGTTCTTACTGGTCTTCAAAGTATCCATTTCCAGGTGCTAAGTGGTAATTAAAGTCAGCAAGTCAAGTAGTAGCATTCAGTAAAATGAGATTGTGTCAGAGATGGCACAGAGACCCAGGATTAGCCTCACTCCCAGGGAAAGAACATTCCAGCCAAGAAGATAATACCATGTGAGGGGACTCTTGGACTCTCAAAAGGGAAATTAAGTTTATATTTAATCAAAATTCTTCCCAAAGAGAAGGATGTGTCTATCCTTAATATGCAAAAAAAAGATGCCTAGCCATAAAGACATTTTCTAGTGAAACTTTCTTCTTCGCCCTTCATAGCTTGTGTTTTTATTTGGCTGGGTGCAGAGGCAGTTTTGTCTCAGACATAAACGTGCTGACTTGCAGCCAGTGCACAGCACATCACCCTTTTGCTGTGGTTTCCAGGATGCTCAGCAAAGTTTGACTCAGCATTGAAATTACTATGGTTTAGTCTCTTTTGTTACTATCTTTTAAAGTTATCATATAGGGTTAGATTGTAACATTTTCACACACGTGTATCATTTTGCCCTGTCCATATCCTCTCTCCTTCCTACTCCTTCCCCTTTGCGAATCTTTTCCTCACCCCTAAACCATACTGGAATGTCCCTCAGATAGATTCTTAAATTTGAAATTTGCACGAGAGGGAGCATGGGTGATATTTTATTTGTATTTGCTTCTGTATCCCTTCCTGCTTCCTTCCCTCTCTTTAAGCTCCTTCCTTAGTAGCCTTCTTCTTAAAATATACAATCTTTCCCATTGTTGTCTTTGCTCTGTGTCTCCTTCGTTTTAACCATGTTATACATCTGTGTATTTCTCCCAAGTATCCGCTTCAGAAGGACAACATAAACTGAACCAACACACGACATAAGGGATAAGCTGACAGACTGCACTGTAGCAACAGAGCCGCTCTGAGAACCTGCAGAGGGGAGGGAGGGTCATGGGGCCAGTGGACCAGGCTATGGCTGCTGGGAGGGTGTTTGTTTTATGAAAGAGTCAAAGAAGAGTGAGCGCTGAAAGCCAGAGAGGCGGGCAAGGAGCCGAGGTCGTCTTCTAAGAGAGGTGACCTATGCATCAAGCTAGAGTGACAGGGGGAGGCATAAACAGAGATTAAAATAGGAGTTCAGTAGCACGGAAGGCTGCAAAAATGGAGCAAGGACCCAGGTGCGGGGTTAGGGACACTTGGCAGGTGGTAATATAATGTCATAACTGTAAGCATCCAATGGCATTTCGTTAATGTGAACTATTGTTTATCTCCTGGGTCCGAGAGGGGTTAGCTTCTTAGAGGAGTCAAAGCAAGGCAGGGAACATTTGTTAAACATCTTTATCATAACCTGTCAGAGACAAGGCTGCCCGAGGGATCAGTGCAGGGCTGGAGTGGTCACATGGTTCTTCATGGGTGGACAGAGCCCAGATCCATCAATTAAGTCCAGCCCGCAGGTGCCTGAAGAAAGGGACATTGGGGATGGGTCATGAGAAAGGGAATATTTTAACTGTGTTTTTGTGAATTTCATGAAACAAAACAAAACTAACAGGACCAACACACACAGAGCAAAGCTAATATAAGTAAGGCCATGCTCTGGGCACAGCCCTATTGACCACACGTTTGTATTTCTGAAGTAAAAAGCAGGGTTAACACAGCTCAAACTCTATTCTGGTCTTACCATCTGCTGGTTGCTGAGTCTTCAACAAGGGTTTGAGGTCAGTCGGGACTCATTCTCTCTCTCTCTCTCTCTCTCTCTCTCTCTCTCTCTCTCTCTCTCTCTCCTCTCTCCCTCTCCCTCTGCCTCTTTTTCTGCACAACTCCTGCAGTTGGCTGGACCAGTAGGCACTTTTCCATAGCTGCTGTACAGTTTGCCTGAGGGCTTTCCAAGCTGGAGAGTCAAGCACTGTATTTTTTGAGTGTTCTCTTTTGCACAACACAGTGACTCCATATTAGACGAGGATAACAAGTGTTTATCATTGGAGGCATATGAGTAAAATTTCAAGTGTTGGGCTATTCATTCTCATATCTTTGTGTTTTACCTTCTCCCACTTGAGAATACTGAGACACCTAATTTGTGCACAAATCTAATTTCCCCATGTTTCCCATTCCTCATGTTCTAATTAAGCTGTTTTCTTAAATAACTCCAAGCCATGAATCCTCATCATTTTTTATATACTTTACTATTTTTTAAAAGCATTTCCAGCTGTTTATTTTGTCAAATATAGTACCAAAATAACTTGCCAAAAATAACTTCACTATTACTATGTGCGCTATTTTAGAAATAAAAGATAATTTAAAATTAAACATGAAAAGTGAGGATGACATAGTTTTGGGGAAAGAACATTTCTTTTCAAATAACACACAACTAAAGAATACAGTTGTAGTCACAGACTTCAGGAGTGCCTAAACTGCCCCATATATCATTACAACTCAGTTTCCAAAGTTCATTCCTAGAGAGAGTGAGTTAACGCTGAGGATCAGAATGGCTTAGAAGTTCATTGAGGGTCTTACTTATTCTTCTTTTAAACAGATTTAAATTATATTTATTTATGTGTGTGCATGTACACACATGTGGACATCGGTGCATGCATGAGCTCAGTTATGCCAAGTTGTACATGCGGAGGTCAGAGGACAATTTGGGGTGATTGATTTTTTTTCCTTCTACCACATGGATTCCAGGAACTGAACATATGCCATCAGATAAGGCATCAAGTGCTTTTACCCACTGGGCCATCTCACCATCCTTTAACTCTTCCCCAAGTAATAGTGAATAAGTGCTGTCTTAGTCGGGGTTTCTATTCCTGCACAAAACATCATGACCAAGAAGCAAGCTGGGGAGGAAAGGGTTTATTCAGCTTACACTTCCAAAATGCTGTTCATCACCAAAGGAAGTTAGGACTAGAACTCTCACAGGGCAGGAACCTGGAGGCAGAAGCTGATGCAGAAGCCATGGATGGATGCTGCTTACTGGATTGCTTCCCATGGTTTGCTCAGCCTACTTTCTTATAGAACCCAGGACCACCAGCTCAAGGGTGGCTCCACTCACCATGGCCTGGGTCCTCCTCCTTGTTCACTAATGAAGAAAATGCCTCTCATAGAGGCATTTCCTCAACTGAGGTTCCTTTCTCTGTGATAACTCCAGCTTGCGTCAAGTTGACACACAAAAACAGACAGCACAATTGCTAAATTATGGAATCTCATTCTATCTTTAATTACAAAAATAGAAAACAACAGACACAACCAAATATAGTGTGATAGTCAGAGAAGAGAGAACAAGTTCATACCGCTCCTGGAATCACAGGTTCTAATTCTAGAGTTTTAAGGAGGATGGTTTTGCAAAATATGCAGATTGTTTCTTGATTTTCTCCTGAATAGGAAGGTTAGGATTTTTTCCTGCTTCATTCTGCAACAACATGTAGCATGGGTATGTGTGTAGCATGGTTGGAGACACATGTGGTGTGAGTATGCACATGTGTAACATGGTTGGAGACACATGTGGTGTGACTATGGACATGTATAACATGGAGACACATGTGGCATGAGTATGCACATGTGTAACATGGTTGGAGACACACATGTAGTATGAGTATATGTGCAACATGGTTGGAGATACATACAGTGTGAGTATGTGTATAACACAATTGGAGATACATGTATGTGGGTAGCATGGCTGGAGACATATGTAACATGAGTATATACATGTGAAACATGGTTAGAGATACATGTAGTTAATTCCTACAATATACAATGTTTGTTTTTAAGCAAAAAAAGGAAGTTTTCAATTTTGTTTTTAAAAGTCACTCAATCAGCACCAGCCTGGAACCATGTTCTCTTAGTGTGTATCCCATTCAGCATCATCATAGTTGCTGCTGTCCTCTGGTCTCTTCACTTTTCAGCTGTGTATGAGTTAGGATAAGCAAGGTTGTGCTGCAGTAACAAAAAATGGGCACACCTCCTAAGTGTGTGCCAACAATATCATTTTGCATTTCAGTTCAACTTTATGTCATCCTGGGGTTGGCTGCATCTCCGGTCCCTGTTAGCCTTCACACTAAGAGTTGCCCACAGTGGGCCAAGGTAAGCAACAGATATGGAGATTCACATCTTGGCTTGTGAAACTTCTTTTTTCAAAGTGTCTGCAACATCCTCAGCAAAAGCATACAGGAAACAAGAGAGGTACTTGGCATTCCCCTAGTGGTCATGATGACATGGAAACTTCCTCTGAGAGGCTTTTCTGAGTATTGGCCTGTGGTAATACAATCAGCCTCAAGTACCACAGGCTTTGTGTGAGGTTTTCTCTTATCTAGACCCATCATACGTAAAATCGCTTGTCTAAATCGCCAGGCAACCATACAATTTAGCCAACTGAATGGCCAATTTTGTTTTTGTTGGAAAAAAAAAAGCCTCGTATTTTGTTGAAATTATAGATTGGCTAAATAACTTTAGGGAGCCTGGGGTAGTCATTGTTATGTGCCAGAAGTGCGGTTCTAGGCATCGATCCCAGACAAACTCACAGTGATGCAGGAGGCCGTGTGAGCAGAGGTTTTCATGGCAGCACCATGAGTGGACTGAAAGTTCGATACGTTGACACCATGCAGTTAAAATGAGGGTGCCGTAGTCGGAATGAGGGAGCTAGGTGTGCATGCATACAGGGAGGCAGAATGTGTCCACAATGACCAAGGGTCAGATGGTTGTGTGCCAACCCCTAAGATGTAAGAACTGTACGGTTGGACCTCAAACAGCAAGATGCAGAATTCTGTGGTATGGTTCAACATGCTATCCATGTGCACTTCAGAGGGACTAATGTGCAGTCATGGGTGTTACAGGATCAGGGAAGACATGAATGAAGGTCTCATGGTGCTCACTCTTAAGCAGGTGCAACGGGATTAGAACCTGGAAAAGAGGACCTTCCACCCTATTGAAAATGTTTGTTTGTTTGTTTGTTTTCTAAAAGCTACCAAAAGAGGGTCTGGAGAGATGGTCCAGTGAGTAAATGTGCTTAGTGTACTCCCCTGACGACCTAGTTCTGTCACAGGAACCCATGTGAAAAGATGGTTGTGGTGCACATCAATAATCCCAGCATTCCTATGGTGAGATGAGATGTGGAGACACGAGAACAGTGGAGTTACCTGAGCCAGCAACCCTGGAGTATGCTGCCTAACAGCAGAAACAGAAAGATTCAACAAGGTGGAAGGTAAGAACTTGGTTTGCAAAAGTTACCCTCTATAGCACTTGTATACCTGTACACACACACTCCACACACACAATTTAAAAGAATAACAAAAACTATATTTATTTTGAGCACCCACCTTACAAGTCTGTAATTGGTTATTTTCTGGATGTTTCTAACATGTAAGTCAAAAATCCTATTTGTAGGCAGCTTTTGTAGCAGATTTTTCACTCTCCTGTTTGGTTTTCCTGAGACAGGGTTTCTCTGTGTAGCCATGGCTGTCCTTGGACTCATTTTGTAAAGACCAGGCTGGCCTCAAACTCATAGAGATCTACCTGCCTCTGCCTCCTGAGGGCTGAGATTAAAGGTATACACCACAATGCCTAGATTTTTTTTTCAAAGCAGAGAGCCATGTTTTTCTTCACAATACCAGCTGTTCATCTGGGTATCATCAGTGAACTGGCTCACACTCATTACACAGAATAGGTCACCCACTTGCCTGAAACTTTAGCTTCCACCCATGATCAGCACTGGCAAACCCTCACTGCTATCTCATGTCCTTGACTAGTATCTCCTCTGTTTCATCCTCAAATTGCAGGCATTAAGCCAAAAATACAAGCAAGCCAGCATTCAGCCACAAATACAATCAACTCTAGATTTTGGGCCAGAAAGTGACAGACATTGAGAATTGCCAGACATGGGTCGAGTAAAGGTGTGTTTTCATTCCTTTCTTATATAGTAAACTTCCATAGTTTCTACTGTCTTAACTTTCTTCCTAACCATTCCTGGTCCAGGTTGACTCTGAGACATGGTTAAAAAAAAATGTAGCTTTTGACTAACAAAGCCTTCTCCTCATCTTTATAGGTAGTCCAAGTAGTGTTGGAGGCAAGGCAGGGGCCATATACCACTTGCTGTCTTAATAAAACTCAGTGTTTCCTACTTCTCTTGAGATTGTTAGTAGCTGTCTGTCTTGGATCAGTCTCTGGGTATTTGCTTTGAGTCCCACTGTATGTGTGACCTGAAGAGCTTTCTATGTCCTAATAGATGACTTTGCCGACTGTCAGTCAACCTATCAAGTCAGATTCTCAACCTTTCGGCTTTAGTTTTCAACACTTCTATTGTCATGTTACAGGGAGTAGTTTACTACTGTAAGAGATCCAGACAGGCAGAGGGCAAAGGACGGAGGTAAATACAAAGTTACGTCTCCCATCATCATTAGCTGTGAGCAAACCAGTTACAAGCATGAGTTTGACCCATTCAGAATAATTTCCCCCTAACTTCCTCTTTCCTGTCACCCAATATCATGGGTTGAATATGCTTCACCCAGGGAATGGCACTATACGGAGTTGTGGCCTTGTTGGAGTGGGTGTGTCACTGTGGGTATGGGCATTGAGACCCTCATCCTAGCTGCCTGGAAGTCAATATTCTGCTAGCAGGCTTCAGATGAAGATGTAGAATTCTCAGCACCTCCTGCACCATGCTTGTCTGGATGCTGACATGTTCCTGCCTTGAGGATAATGGACTCAGCCATTTAAATGTTGCCATTTATAAGACTTGCCTTGGTTACGGTGTCTGTTCACAGCAGTAAAACCCTAACTAAGATACCCAGTAAGCCTGGCTGCATTAGCAACATTTACTCCACCTTGCTTGTATCTTGGACAAGCTCTGTGTACTGATGATATCCAGAAAAACAGCTAGAATCATGAAGAACAGCATGAGGTCCTGCTTTGAAAAGTCAGGGGAAAGAGATCACACACAGGAAGCAATAGGGCTACAAAAGTGTGTGGAGCAACCCTCCAGTGGGGTGGTTTACTTTCCATGTTAGAAAAGTCCAGAGAATAATTGAATAACATCGTGATATTTCTGGATTCTGGAAGTCTCCACAGCTATACTTCTTCATGAATGACTCTTGGGGATTCTGCCATTCACTGCATGGCACCCCAGATGGGGCTTGAGGTGATGACTTCGGCCAAGTGCCCAGAACTTTAACCATCTGTGTCAGACTCCCCAGAACATTTCCATCTCACAACTCCACAGATAACTTTCATCCCCAAGAGTTCCCAACCTCACTTTTAGCAGCTTCCTACCCTAGCAAGAAGCAGCCAAGAAAAACAAGCCAAACTTGGCTCTAAGTTCTCTTCTGACTCTGGTCAGTCTCACAGAGCAGTGGTTTACTCCCACCTTCAGGCACACACTTGATAATTGTATTTCCTAAAATACAGTGTGCACTCTGGCTCCCTTCCCTCTTGACTACTCATGAAGCTGATCCTGGCTGTCTCCTCAACCTACCTTCTCTGATCATCTTGGTGATTTAATTAACACCCCCACATCTGCCCACAGCATGAGTTTTTCTCAGAATCCTTATGGAGCAGAGGCTAAAGCTTGCAGTTGTTAGTATGTCAAGAAATTCCCAATAACTTCTCACTCTGAGAGACACCACTTGTCTCAGACAGTTCCCCTCAGACCCGTGGGTACATAGGGATCCACCCCACCCCCCCCACACACCATTTTCTTCCTTTTCTCCTTTAGCCTCCAATAGTTATCTCCCATTTCCTTATTTTACCTTCAAAATAAAAGTCATCAAACATCGCTCCAACCTAAGTTGCTCCTAACTCGCTCCATCTGTGATTCTCATCCATTTCTCCCTCATGTTACATTCCTAGCATTTCCTAATAAGCATTTCTTCTGGAAGTACAATGATGCCTGCCATTTTCTTTTCCTCTACGTGCCTTCCACTCAAACCCCATTGTTATACGTGTGTGGATCCTTTGTGAACCTCCCACTACTGCACAGATATCAGGCTGCATCCACAGCAATCCCAGAGTATCCAGACTGAAGCAGGGCCAGCATTCCTCACACACGGTAATTCAAGCATGGTGTAATAACAGGCCAGCCCGAGGGCCTCTGGCCGTGGAGGCCTAACTACATCATGAGGGATAATTATGTGCTTCGTCTTTCATCTTCTCGTATCTTTCAAAAATCCTGCTAAGTTTGGTCTGTAACTTTTTTTAAAGGCGCAGACACTGTTTCTTCTAAGGTTTCTGATAAGTTGCGTGGACAGCTTGTTTGGAACAAGCGCTTTCTCAAAGGTAAGCCTCTCGAAGCCTGGGAGGTCATTTTTTGCTTCACTCAGTGTTTGACACATACTGCTGCTGTCAGGTCTGCTGTCCATGCTATTTGGGAAGGATTGGAAGTGGATTCACTTCTGGTAAGGAAAAGATTGTTGGGGAGTTTGAACTGTGTCCTCCTGCAGGACACACTAAGTCCTTACTCCTGGTACGACTTTGTTCTGGAAACAGTCTTGCAGAGGTCAACATGTCAATACGAGGTGATTAAGGTGAGTCCCAGACTAATATAACTGGAATCACTTTTACAAAGAGTGAAATACCAAGTGAGTATAAAGACACATAGAGAAAGCCACGTGACCTCAGAGGCAGCGACTGGAGGGACATCTACAAGCAGGATGATGTTAGAGGCTTTGAGAAGATACCATCCTCTTTATTCATTTTGTCCATGTGAAAGAATTGCTGAGGGTGGAGACTGAAGTCAAATGATAAGTCACATAATTTTTCATTCATTCATTCATTCATTCAACAAACCCTCACTGGGTGCTAAGCTATCAGTAGGCATTTTCTCTGCTTCATGCTCTTCTAAGAATGTAGATGTCTGTGGCCTGGAAACACTGAGGGAACAGTACAAGAAGGTTTCACATGTCAAGTGAACACAGGGGAAAATCTTTCCATGTATAAAATGACAAGATTAATGCACCAATACATAGAAGTTAGCAGGAAAGCAGGCTCAGAAATCCAGTACCACAAGGTGTCTAATGCTAAGAAAGAAAAGTTACTGGATGTGCTCTGCCAAGAAAATGGAGTCCCATCTGTCCTAGATGGTGTTTGTACACATGTCCTGTAGCAAAATACAAACTCAGGCCAGAACGCCTTTAGGTAGAAAGTTTATCTTCTATAATAATCACAACACTTAACATTGATAGAATGAGTCGTTGCTGAAGAAAGAGATGATCAGAAGGGAAGCATACCCTTGCTCTTTACCCCAGCCCACGAGGCTCCTCAGAATCAAAGCTTCCCACCCATCACTCTGTAAGCCTGATGAACTCACCAGTTCTCTGCTTGAACTTTGGTGGAATAGTGCCTCAGTTTGCCATTGGGTCCTGAGGCAGAGGGGTAAGTATGTGGTGCTTACATCTCTCGCAGGGAAGGGATTCAGCAACAATATTAGTCCTACTGATTTGGGGGCTTCTCATTTTTTTATTTTTAGGAAGCAGCATAGATGCTATTTCCTAAAAAGTTAAAACTTGAATCTTGGAATAGTTTTATTACTGAAAGAAAGAAAGAAAGAAAGAAAGAAAGAAAGAAAGAAAGAAAGAAAGAAAGAAAAAAGTGGGGGAAATAGACATGTACAAAATAAATACCAACTTTTAGGTAAGCCAAATATAAGAATTGTTGTTCAGGGTGGGTTAGTGCAATTATCTTCACAGCAATGTCTCCTTAGCTGAGTAAACAAATAGTGATTTTGTTTTTCTGTCTTCCCGATTGCAATGCTGATCTTACAAAAGCAGTAACTTAAATGCTAATGGTCCAGAAGTTCATTAAATTCCATATATGCATAAGGGCTGGCAGGATTGCTCAGTGGGTAAGGGCTGGCTGCCAAATCTAACAACCAGGTACCCACATGGTAGAAGGACAGAACCGACTCCCACAAGTTTCTCTGAACTCTACATTTGGGTGTGTGTAGTGTGTGTGTGTGTGTGTGTGTGTGTGTGTGTGTGTGTGTGAAAGAGAGAGAGAGGGAGAGAGAGAGAGACAGAGAGAGAGAGAGAGACAGAGACAGAGACAGAGAGACAGAAAGAGGCAGAGACAGAACAAGGGAGAGAGAACATTCATTATGCATACAAAAAAAGTAAATGTAACAAAAATTAAAGATAAAAAATCATGTATGCGTAGTAAGATCCAATTTAATTAGACTCGAAATGACAGAAATAAAATAAAATAAAATGGTTTTATTGAGGAAGAAGTGTGCTTAGAGCCTAAGTTTTGCCTTATTTTTAAAAGTCTCTGGGCAGAGTTGATCATGTTGACACCAGTGTGGCAAACTGTCATTATTTCCTGTATTTCTCATTTCATGCTAGAAACAAAGGCAAACTAAGGGATTTGTGGGTGTAACAAGCGTTAGGCTCAGGGTGTCAGAGGCTTTTTGTTGTTGTGTGTTTGCTTTTTTTGCCTGCTTGTTTTCGTTTTATTTCAATACAAAGTCTTCTCTTGTAGTCCAGGCTAGGCTTGAACGTATGGCCACCCTCTTACCTCATCCTCCCGAGTGCTGGGATGAAAGCGAGTGCCACCATACATGGCCCATAAGAGTTTAGTTTTAATAAGCTGCTTTTGAACATTATTCATGTGACATCTCCTCCAGTTTATGCTTCCCCAAATGTGCACATTTGATAGTCCTCGAGCTTGTGAATATAAATCATTTGTCACAGATGCACCAAATGCCTGAAAAGCTAAACAAAAGTGCTTTTACACTAGAGGATGCATTCGACTGAAAACTACTAAAACATTCCTTAATTGTTGGATTTTTCCCATCGACTATTAATGTGTTTAATGGAACATTATCAAATTAGAATGTTATCGTAGGGTTTGGCTAAAAAAAATAAGTAAAATAATAAACAGCAAAGTATTCAGTCATAAGAATATTTTCCAGCTTTTCAGCTGATAAAATAAGTAAGCTGGAAAGTAGATTAAGAAAATAATCAAGAGTGTTAAGATAACAATGCCCATATGTAAAGAATTAAACATTCCTGGGCCATTACAGACTTTGATTTTAACAGCTATCCAACATGAAAGAAAAACTCTGGGCCCGATGAGCGATGTGAACTGGCGTTTCATCACTGCAGAGCTCAGCTCCACAAGTCTGCAGCAATGAAATTATTACACCTTGCAAAACAAGCCTGTCATTTTCCAGAGTAAAACAGCATTTCAGCTTAACCTTGCTCTGTGTGTGTCTAACACTCATGCCCAGGTGCCTGGGGGCAAGACAGCTTAATTATTCTTTAATTATCCCAAGCTCAGAAATTTGGGTAAACCACCACTTCCCAAGCAACTCTGAAAAAAAAAAAAAACCCTAATGGCCATCGAAATTATTATGTACAACAACATGCTTTTATACGTAGAAGGAATTTTACAGCCTCCTATTATCTTCCCCGGCAGCCCTGCAGCAGCGAGAGAGACTTCCACGTGCTAGAAAAGTTGAGGAAAAAAAAATCAAGCACAAAGGAATTCCCCCATGTGCTCAACAGTTTTGGTTCAGAAACCAATCTGGGTTATAGAAAGGACCCCACAGCGCCAGGCTCCTACATCCAGGGAAAAGTGACAGGCCTGAGATAGCCCTCTTCCTCTCTTGGAAGTGGAGGGCACTACCAAGGGATCCAGAATAATTCTAAGGCTGTGAGGCTGCTCCAGCCAACCCCACCATATGTAGGGGGTTCCCACCCCATACAGAGAAGAAGGCTTGGTAGCCAGGAGTCATTTAGGACCCAACCCTAGAGTATCTCAGAGCTGTTGGAGTAGAGAGAAGGTATTCTTCATTTTGAATTCATCAGCTACATTGGACAAGACTCTTCCTGTCCACTTCCACGTGCATGCTGACTTCTGCAAAAAAGCATCTCTCAGTAGTTGAAGTACCTCTCACTCTTTTGCTTTGGGAAATAGCAAACAAAACCCTGAAGGACTGGTGAGGAGGAACACATATTACTTCAAGCCTGCTGGTTGAGCACAGGATGAGGCTGTGATGGTCTGAAAGCTTCTGTCCCTTTCCAAATCCAAAGGCTGCAATCCTCATCTGGGGTGCTGGCATAGAAAGAGAGACTTTTAGGGTGTGTTTAGGTCTGGGGGCAGAGTCCCTTCAGCTAGGTTTACTCTCAGAGCATAATATTGTGGGGGTCTGTCCTTTCCTCCAACTGAAGACTGGCATGAGAAGAGTGAGATGCACCAAGAATTCTCCCCAGGCTCCCCATCTACTATTGTCTTGATCTTAGATACTTGGGACTACAGAATTGTAAGAGATCTTTTCCCATTATGTCCCCAGTCCGTGAGATTGTGTTAGAGAGATGACAGAAACACTAAGACGGTGACTTGTGTGGTTTGGAGAAAGAATCTCTGGGCTGAGTGGATAGGCAGGCAGGTGGACCAGGAGGTTCCCTGGAGTCCTCTGGACAAAGCATCTTTGCTTCCTTTGGTACCTTGTTCCTTCCCGGTGGGTGTAAAAAGCTTGCAGGCTGAGTGCATGACCGTCCCCATGCCTGAACACTTTTAGCTGCAGATATACAAAAGTCACCTGGAGTATGGTCTCCCCTTACTCAAAATGCCTTCATCTCTGCCAACTTTCTTAACATTCCTTCAACCTATTCAACTGATCTCCACCAAGAGTCTGAGGTAGAGTATTTCCCTGGATCTTTCTCTGGAGGTGTTAGAGGCTTCAAAAGAAGGATCTTGTCTCTGTGAACTCTCTATACAATGAGAGAAAGGCATAGCTATAAAAGCAGCCAGAAACAAAATTGGAAAATGTGATATAGTGATCAGAAAACAGGAACACAGACCTGTAGAGTGACTAGATGGGTGGACGGTCTCTGGGGCCTTTCCCATCTCTGCAGCACTAGGCAGGGTGTCCCTGCAGCAAGCCAGTTCTTGCAGTAGTTGATAGCCCTGTCTGTAGAAATCTCATAAAGATCAGACAAAGACAGAGAAATCTTAGGTTTTAGCTCCAATGAGAAGCATGAGAAAAAGGTATTTTTTCCTCCTGGATTTTTCCTGGTCTGCTCTTCCAAGCCAGAGGGAAGACTTTCCTGTGTTCTTACAGGTTAGTGGGGAGACACTTATGTTCTGCTCAGAAGTCTTGGGTGTTAACTTTTTGTCTAAGCTTTGCCCACAGTTACTTGTATGTCTGACTCACTCAAAGGGGCTGCTTGCTCCATCCTCTCTCTCTTGCTCTCTTGCCTTCTTGCCCTTGCTCTGTCCTCTACCCCCCTTTCCCCATGATGTAATGGTGACAGGTCCTCTACTCCTCTCCTCTCCTCTCCTCTCCTCTCCTCTCCTCTCCTCTCCTCTCCTCTCCTCTCCTCTCCTCTCCTCCCCTCTTCTCTCTCTCTCTCTCTCTCTCTCTCTCTCTCTCTCTCTCTCTCTCTGCCTTTCTCTGTCTCTACTACCCTCTCAACTCCCCTCTCCATGTCTCAAATAAACTCTATTCTATGCTATACCATCTCGTGTGGCTGGTCCCTCAGGGGGAAGGGATGCCTCAGTATGGGCCTGCAGAGGCCCCCTCCCCCACCCTGACTGCATAAACACCAAATATATTCCTCCTCTCCTTATCTTTTTATAAAATACAACATTGGGGGCCCTTCAAATTCAGTGTGCTAGAATAACTCATGTCTCCATGAATGAAATAAATGCAAAGTGAATTGCCAACACTGCACAGGTCTCTACTCCCGATGCTGTCTTCCTCTGACCTGTCTATCACCGCAAATCCTGCTGAGTTTAGTTTAGAAACCCTGTTACCTATTTCCTTTTCTAGTCATTACCACTGCAGCCATCCAAGTCTATCTTCCCTCTCTGGAACTCTGCTATCGGCCCCTCATGGGGCTTCCTTGAAGGGGAAACCTCCTTCATTCCTTCTTTTTAATTTTTAAATGACTCAAGAGTTTCACACCTTTAGAGAATAAAGTTTAGTCTCTCATACTCCTCCTTGCCCTCCTCCCTTTCTTCTGAACAAGTCCCACCTCTTTTCCTGTCTTCTTTTTGGGTGCAGCTCACTGAGTCTGATTAGCATTTCTTGGGGGGGGGTGGAGGGTGTGTACAGGAACAAGGCTAACAACTGTTACTTGCCCAATAGTCTCTTGGGAGGAGTGGGGCCTGGTTGACCCTCCCTAGCCCACAAGGTAATGCTGATAGGTCCAATCTTGTGCATATAACTGCAGCAGCACGGGGGCCATGTTGCCTTGACCATGTTACATTCAGAAGACATCTTTGGCTCCCTGTTCTCTGGCTGTTACATTATTTCTGTCACTTCTTCCTTGGTGCTTTCTGAGCTTTGGAGAAGTAATATAGGTGCCCCAATTAGAGCTGAGCATTGGTCATTAAGGTATTCTCAGTGCTTTGGCTAGTTATGGGTTTCTGAATGAGCTGCCCCTGATGCTGTAAAGAGGATCCCCCGAGGAAGGCCAGACACAGCACTCAAAAGCAAAACCTGCGCTGAGACCATGTTAAGCTGATGATATCATACAGCTCAGACCTTTCTGTGGTTTTCTGTAGCATGTAAGGATGACCAGCTTGTCTCTGAATTACCTTCCTGCCTTCCTCTTAGCCTCTCCTTTTGTCTCAGCCATTTGATAACACAGACACAGCATTCCTCCTGCTGTAAATGCTGTCTCAGGCCAAGCACACCCCCTCCACTTTAGTTTCCTTCTTCTATTAGGGAGATTGATATGGGTGTCAGGGAAACCTTCTCTTAGACCAGGTCAAGACTTCCTCCTGTACAAATGTATTTGTATAAGCATATAAGTTGGATTATAAGTGTATATGTGTAACCATTGATTGAGATCAGTTAACTCATCAAGCTGAGATCTGTTTATCTAGGACCCATAGTACTGTTAAACGTTCAAAAACAGCTTTTCTTCCCTTTATCTCGTTGTCTCACCTGTCTTTGGGTTTCTATTGCTTCAACAAACACACCATGACCAAAACATAAGTTGGGAAGGGAAGGGTTTACTCAGCTTACACTTCCAGATCATAGTCCATCATTGGAGGAAGTTAGGATAGGAATTCAAGCAGACTGTAACCTGGAGTCAGGAGCTGATATAGAGGCCATGGAGAGGTGCTGCTTACTGACCTATTTTTCATGGCTTGCTCAGCCTGCTTTCAAATAGAACCTAGGATTACCAGCCCAGAGATGGCCACACTCACAATGGGCTGGGCTCTGCCCCACTGAGACTAATTGAGAAAATGGCTATCAGCTGGATCTCATGGAGGCATTTCCTCCACTGAGACTCCTCTTTCTCTGATGACTCTAGCTTGTGTCAAGTTGACATAAGACCAGCCAGTACACCACCTTTCTTCTGAATTTGTATGACAACAGGTAGGCTTGGGTGGGATATATATTGAATATAGGATTAAAGATAAAGTTATGGTTAATGATTATTTTAGTTCATCTGTGCTACTGTAACACATTGCCTGAGCCTGATTACTCTGTAAATAATACAAATGTACTTCTTGTAATCTGGAGGATCAAGAGGTATTGCTTGGTGTCTATTGAGGGCTGTCTCATTTCTGCACATGGTAGAGAGCAGAAAGCTTTTAGGTCCTTCCTTTTAGCTGTTTGATAAGGTCATGGATTTGTGAAGCTCTACCCCCACCCCCAACTGGGTCTACCTTACAAGATTATCATATTAGGGTTTAGCTTTGCATGAGAATTTTGAGTAGAATACATTCACGTTAAAAAGGAATTCAATCATTTGTTCAACAAACACTGTGGTGGATACTTTGTTGAGACAACAACAAATAGAGTATATCTGACTGGTTACTTAGTTGGGCAGGATTGTAAATAAATGTATCTTTAGAATAAAAACCTTGGCTCAAAAAAAAAAAATAGAAAAATGTCCCAAGAGTTCTCTGCTAGCTTACCGTGGGGCAAAGTGGAGACAGTGCCTTAATATTTGGGAGGAATATCAGGGAAAATCACAGGAAAAGGAGGCGAAGGTTGGTCTGCATCTTCAATAGGTCAAAGCCCACTTGCAGAAAAGGACTCTCTAGAAGCAGGGCTAATAGGCAGACATCTCCAGAGAGCACCGGTTGTTCCTCTGCCCCAGGAGGAAACGTGGAGCAGCAGAACACTCCACCCAGGACCTTGGCCTGTCTTCTCAGCCATGCTTGGGAGGAGACGCAGCCGTGGATCCCTGCTGTCTTATGTGAAATCACATGAGTGTGCTCATAACAGATTAAGCTCAAAACAAACTCACGGTTCAGGGTTGAAGCACTCGGCACTTTATATTTTTGTAGTTCTGAGAAAGACAAGCGTTAGCAGGTTTTGAAGGCTTAAATACTATTTGGTAGAGAAAGGCTGACAAAAGGCTGTTCTGGACTTTTGTCTCCAAAGCCAGTGATTCACTTTTTTTTTTTAAAAAAAAAGTCTTTTAATTTTATTATACTGGATTACATGAGGCCAGTTTCATGGAAGAATAAAATGTACTTTGAGTAATTCCTGTCTTGCCTCTCCGTCCCGTCTTTTCTCACCCTATTAATCTCCTTTGTTCCCTGAGAGAGTCTTGATTCCTCTTTCAAGTCATCTGTATGTGTTTGATTTTATGTGTCTATAAAGATTAGGGCCCAAAGCAAGAGAAAGGTGGCATTTGTTTTTCCGAGACTGACTTAATTTGTTTAATATGATTATCTCCAGCTGCAACCATTTTCATACATAAGATGCAGCTTCTTTTCTCTGTGTGTCTGTACATGTTTTTGTGCCTGTATATGTGTGGGTGGATGGACATATATGTGCTCCATATGGACATATATACGCTCACTCATGTGGATCCAGAGGTTAATGCTGGGCAGTTCCCTTAATTGCTCCCTACTTTCTTTTTTTTTTTTTTTCTTGAGATAGAAGATCTGAACCTGGAACTTAATGATAGCTAGACCGATCAGCCAGCAAGCCCCAGACACCCTCCTGTGTTTGCCCCTCTAGTGCATCACACAGTCATACCACACAACCAGGTTTTTTGCTCAGGTGCTGGGGATCTGAACTCAGAGCCTCATGCTTACATAGTAAGCAGTTCACTCACTGATTCACCCCTCTAGCTCCAACTTCTTTCATTTTAACGGCTGAATCAAATGCCATTTTGCTATATACTACATTTTCTTTACCAGTTCCACTGCTGGTGAACATCTAGATTGGTTCTGTAACTTAGTCATTATGAACAGTGATGTAACACATTCTGGTAAGGGAATACCTCTGGGGTGTGCTGACCTCAAGTTCTTTTGGTCAACACCCAGGAGTGATATAGCTGGATCACATAGTAGGTCTAGCTTTAGTTGTTGAGGACACTCTATACTGACTTCTATGGTGGCTGGACTAGTTTGCATTCACAGCAACAGTTTATAAAGGCTCCTTTTGCCCACATTCTTCCATTGTTACATTCTTATCTTGTTACATGCTTACATTGTCAATTGCTTTCTTGCTATCATTCTGTCTGGGGTGAGATGGAATCCCAATGTAGTTTTTTATTTGCTTTTCTCCTGTGAGTACGGCGTTGGATATTTCTGTGTGTTCTACCATAGTTTGAAGGAATATGGTCTCTCATGGTGGACAAGGCAGCAGGATTTTGCTTGCATTTGGGTAGAGGATAAAGCAGATACAGAGAGACCAGGGAATACTTCTTCCAGGCTAAAGGTTCCACAACCTTCTAAACTAACCACCATCTGGGGGACTGTAAGTTCTGACCTTTGGGCCTATGGGGAACATTTCATATCCTAACCATAATGGCAGGCCAGGAGAGGGTCTCAGTGTGGTGCCCACCCAGCAGGAAAGAAAGCTTTATCCACAGAGGGATCATAAGTCATAGTGGGCGAGAGCAGAGCTAGCTTCCTTCACATCAGGAAATACGATGATGAGTCCTGCCTCTGACACATGCTTTTGAGGGAAGGGCATAGCTTTCCCTGTTGTGTGAAGTCACATATATTCTCCTCTTGTGGTTCTAATAGGCTGCAGATTTATAGGGACAAATGTGAAATCAAAGAGAACAACACTAAGGAGACATCTTAGTCCATTTGGGCTGGTGGAGTGGAAACACCACAGGCTAAGTGTTGCAGTAACAGCTGCCACACATTCCCCATTGCTCTGAAAGCTGAGAGGGGCCAGCAGGTTTAGGGTCTAGTAAAGCTTCCTAATTCATAGCACCATGACACAACATCCTTGTGGCTAGAAAGGGTGAGAGGGATCTCTGTTTAAAAATGTGTGTGTAGCCATTCATGGTGGCACAAGCCTTTAGTCTCAGCACTGAGAAGGCAGAGGCAGGTGTATCTCTGTGAGATTGAGGCCATCAAGGGTTCTGCTACACAGAGAAACCCTGTCTCAAACAAACAAACAAACAAACAAAGCGTGTGTGTGTGTGTGTGTGTGTGTGTGTTCCTGTTCTTGTTGGCCCTTGCTTTTGATTTAATAAATTTCAGAGGCTCCACCTAGTACGATCACATTATGTCCCTCAGGCACACAGGTATAGCTCAAGCAAGTGACAAAATGTATATGTTGTGCTAAATTAAAGAGAAATGAAATGTGGCCAGGGAGGTCAGGGAGTGGTTGAGGTTGGATCCTGCCTTTAGTATGCACTCCATAAATGCCCAGACCAGGGTTCCTATTGCACTAACCTTAGTGCGCCCTCTCTTTTCATCCTTCAGGGTCTAACTTACATTCTACCATGTCAACCTTTTCTCATAGTCCTGAGAAGGCTCTTTCCCTTTCGGGCTTCCATCTTGTCACAGGTCCTATCCTTTCAAAGCACCTAGAGTCTTCTCTCCCATGGACATTGAATATCTTGTCTTCTGTGTCTCCCTAGTGGTTCAGATCAGCACCAAGGACTGAGCGGCTGCTGCATACACCTGCTCAGGGAAGGAAAGACTAGTCAGGGATGTGCAAGCAAAGTATCTGCTCGCTCATCCAAAATATGGATAATAATACTCCCCGTCTCCTAGTGCCTCTTGGGCATGAAATACTTGCACAAAGGCCTTTGTGATCCCGGAGTAAACAGAGACAAAGCTATCATTATAGAACAGAGCCAAGCACACTTCATCTTTGAATCACACAGTCAGAGCTGGCGTCGTATTTCCTTCCCAACCTCTCAAGTTCTTAGTTTTAGCGATGTTTGAAAGGCGTTTCTATATTTTTGTGTTTACTCACTGTGGTGTCAAATTTATATTTTTGTGTTAGATTTCAGCGAAAATTCCATGTATTGTCCTCAGAGAGCTGGCTTTTGTGCACAGCCAGTCTTGTCAACTGTGTCTGGCAGGCTTCACAATGCCGCAATACTGAGAACATAGAAGGTCGATGGACCGGTGCTCAGCATTGGATAAGATCACACACCTCAGGGTCGGGACTGCAGGTCTGCGATTCAATTTGTGAATGGGCAATTTTCTCTACTCTTAAGCAATAACAGCATTTAGTTTTTTGTACATGTGGGACTGCTGTTGTAAGGTCCCGTTGAGCATCTTTCATTGTCTTATTGTTTCATTCTCTAGAGCATTGTGAGTGCTGTGCCTTATTCTGAAGTGCCTGTGAGGACCATAATTAAATAAGGTCACGGGAGCGGATAGATACCGGAGAAAGGCAACAGACCTGGCATGAATGGGGCTCAGGGAGAGACACACTGAGGTCTGAATCCCAGGTCCACAGGTAGTCGGGGTGCCTTAGCCCACATTAATTACACTTTTCTCTATGGTAGGAGAGACAATTCTAGCCATTTCGCATAGCGGTTACGAGAACTAAAGTAAATAATGAATGTAATACAGTACTGCACGTAGCGTTTAATAAATGCCTGGTAAAGGTTACCTAGAATTATTAAAGCAACTATGGAGGATATCATTGCCTTCAGCTCTTAGGCATTACATCATCAGCTATGGATGCTTTCGGAAATGCTGGTGATATTTGCACTAGGGCACAGCCCTCAACTAACAGAAAATGGTCAGTGTTATCGGATGCCGCTTTTGTTTTTCTTTCCTTCTTTTGAGACAGGTTTACTCTGGCTATCCTGGAATTCGCTGTGTAGACCAGGCTGACCTCGAACTCAAAGAGATCTGCCTCTGCCTCCTCAGGGCTGGGGCCAAAGGTGATACGCCTTCACACCCAGTGGGGGTGCCATTTTTGAGTGGGACTGTGAAAGTGTGTGACTTCTACCTTGGGTATCTTCTGTCTTGGATTGTTAGCCAGGTAGAGCCATTTCCACTTCTAAGGTCTGTCTGTGGGTCTGACCTGGAAGCACCCTTCATTCCTTTCTAGTGTCCTTGTAGTTAGACTGACTTTAAACTCAGGCCACGGGGAACCAGGTGAAGCACGCCCGGATTTCTGCCCACTGAAACTGAACTGAGAGGTGTTTGCTGTTAGGACAGGAACGAGGCTAAGTCGGTCCACGGCAGTCAACAGCTGCTCTGCTCTGACACTTTTGTGACCAGACTGGCCCATGCCGCGGGATAAAGTTAGCAAAAGGGGAGGGAGAGAGGGAGGGCGAAGGAGAGAGAGCTGTAGCAGGCACCCCACGTTTTGAAGGAGTTTGAGGACTATAGCCATTGCTGCTGTGATCCATGAAACCTCCCAGACAAATTTCTTCCAGAACTCACGCTCTGCGTGGAACTTTCTCCCATGCTCTCTGACTGGATCTAGACCCCCCCCCTTTTCAGAGAGCCTTGTCCGTGCACCCCACCAATCTTCTGTTGGCAGGATGTGCATCCTTTCTTCATAGTTCTGCTAAGTCCCCCGTGAAGCATGTCTGGTGTGTGATTCTCTCCACAAACTGTGAGCTTATTCAAGAACCACAGCTCCTAAAACCTGAGCCTCTACATAAACTCACGGCTGACCAATGGGTATTGTGCGCATGTCTCTTCAGCGAAGGGACAACAGCAGCTCTTGGTTGGCACCGTTTCCTGATTCCACACTCTTACAAAGAGCAAATATGCTTTGCTTTGTTCTCTGAAGTGACTCGGGGCTCGTGTCTACACTATAAATAGATCTGAAAGGAAGAGAAAGAAACTCTCATTTACTTGCTCGGAAACAGGCAGGCAGAATGTTTGTAGAAATCTGCCTACAGTGTGGGGATAGGAAGCGTCTCACAGTCAAAACAACTGTGGGTTCAAAGGCCCTGCAAACACAGGGGGTAGGCCCTCTTTAGCCTGGGAAGGAAGAAAGAGTAACAGTCATTTACTTTCTCTCCTTTTCCAGTGAGTCTGTACAGCTCCGATCATAGGGTTTGAAAATTTAAGGACACACAACTCCAGGTTGAGGCAAGTCTTATCCTAGACGCATTGGATTTATACCCAAGGTGAGATTCAGGACAAATCACATTGATGTGACGACTGCCACATTTTCATGTCTCTAAAACCCTCCAAGTGAACCCTAATGCAAACTCAGTTCTAGGCTCCATGTTTGTCCTCAGCTTACCATGGAAGGGAACATTTTACACGGGACTGGGGAAATGTGTCAATTGGTAAAATTCTTGTCTTGCAAGAGCCCACATAAAAGGCTAAACCTGGCAATGTGCATGTGTGATCCCAGCAATGGGAAGGTGAAGATAGGATGTGTGGGACCCGCTATAGTCTAACTGATAAACTAACACCATAGTAGCATCCCCCTGTTCAAATGTGTTGATGATGATGATGATGATGATGATGATGAAGATGATGATGGTAATGAAATACTAAAGGCACTTAGGTGAAGGTCACTGAAATGCTTAAATGTAGCAGAATTAGTAGGGTGTCTTAGTCTCTCAGTGTCCCCACCATCAAACTGAAGTCGGTTTTCTAAGAAGGGAAAGTAAACCTGGGTGTTAAGCTTTATGAGATGAAAATGGACTTGGAAATTTGGTAAATGTCTGTGTGATTTCTATGACGAATAAGATCAAGTTATGAGTTTTTTTTTTTTAAATGGATTTAATCAATAGATATGCTTTAAAATGTCAGCTTTTGTTTTCAAGAAAGGTAGTGAGCTGTGATTTCTAGGGATGGTGGTGAGGGGGGGGGGAAGGCATCCACCTCCTTGTGTTACATTTAGTAAACCCTAAAAGTTTTTTTAGACCTGTGAGCGTGAGATCCTTAACTGTCTGTCCCACTGGGATCTCTGTGCTCACTTCCAACTAATTTAGAATTTAGATCACGAGCTGAACAAATCTACTTTAGAATATCATTTGCAATTTATATCTTATGAGAGTATGACATCAGATTTCACGGTCTTAGCCTATTCTTGTGCGTGGTCCTTGGTTGCCATGGTAACAGAGTTGCCATGGATTACCCTGCAGGAGTTACAAGGGTCAGCAAAGACCAGAGCCCTGCCATTCTTCATTCAAAGGTAATTGTCCCTGCAAAATGTGACTTGCTTCAATATTTAAGACCTGAGCGGTGATATTAAAGTGGAATGATACTTCAGTTAAAAACCAATAATTAACCTTGTCCTCAACTCTAGGTCACATTTTAATAGCAATTTCATAAAGTGGACATTCCTCTGTCTTTTATTCTTGAAGTCCCCAGACGGATTTACATAATCTAACTCCTGGAAAAGCACACGGTAATCGTTGCAATTTATTTATTTATTTATTTATTTTATCTAAGCCCTTGAGACCTCCCAACTCTGCTTTTTCTCTAAGAGGTAATTGCACACATCTTGGGAATCTGGGAGGTAGTGTTCAGGTTCCGGACACCTCCCCTTGAAAGGATCCACAGACTAGAGGGACTCTATCCCCATGCCTTTTTGTAAAAGTTAGTTTTAGTTAAGCATATAGTAGTTTTCATTCTGCTGAGTAACTTTCCTCAAAATCAGTTCTTAACACCATGGGGTTTCCCGAAGAGTAGTTTTGGTTTCAATGTATAGATTATACAACTGGCTTTTGCTATATCCAAAAAACTATAAATTAAGAGCATCCTTGAGATAAGAAGAGGCTAGGCTTTACTTGACACTTCTCTTTCTCAGAGCTGGTTTTAAATTACCACAGTCAGTGACGATGCAGCATCTTGTAGATTTTACTGGTTCCTTGTGATGAAGGCCAGAATTTCACACCACTGGCGTTGGGCCCTCATCATAAGAACAGGTAAAGTGTTCCCATCTTTAAAAATAGTCATGCAGCATTTCTCAGCATCTTACACTGAAATAGTTGTCTCAGAAAGCAGTTATAAGTTAAATAGCTATTTTCAATTATCAAAGATAAAGTTGAAAGATATATTTCATACACACACACACACACACACACACACACACACACACACACACACACACTCCAGGAGATTCCAAGCATATTTGAAACTTTTTCACATTTAAATGTAAATTCTAAAATTTTGATTTTTTTTAAAATCTAAAAATCTAGGTATTTTATAATAGCAAAAAGTTACAATAGTCTGAACATGCTATGTTCAAATTCTTCTTCTGTTTATTTCATAAAGAAACAAAAATGACTTTTCTTGATTGCCTGTTTTGGTTCTAATGGTTGATGAGACCAAATGTGATGACACATTCTTTAGTGTTAGCTAGGAGAGGAAATAATCCCAATTCACTCAGTTATTAAATACATTGATTATATGACAGAACATTGCTTTCTCTGAGAAAAGAAATTGTATTCTTTCTGCACAGTACAGACGAACTCTAGGCAAGATGTTTGATTCACTTTTGTGTCTATTTATAATTAAAATCTCTGTGAGTGAGTTATACTGTTATTAATCTGATTGTTGAGTTTAAATCGATATTTCGTCAAGAGTAGAGAGGGCAAATAAGCTTTGGAAAGCCAATGTCAAGTTCATTATAGAAACATTGTCTCCCCTGTGCTGGCCCTTGCTTCATAGCCCTTTCCCTGTTCAGCAGGACTCAAGAAAGACACACAGAGACACTCTGCTCATTAACCAATGAAAGACCTAACACATTGCTTGGAATGATCAAAGTAGCTTTTGCTTTCTGTTTATCTGGTTTTAGAGAATATAAACGAGTCATACTGTTAAACAACTACACACAGAGTTTACTCCCTACACCCTTGCTTCATAGCCTTGCCTTTCATGAATGGAGGGTAAAACCTCATTTTTCAGGTACTTGCTGTAAATATATGTTTTAAATATATGTTACTGTGTACATGTATTTTAAAAGTTTGCCCCGAGAAATGTGGGCTCTGGGTGTCAATTCTCTTTGTGTCTGCCATCCTGAGGTGGTCTCTTCCTGTCTATCACTCATCCTCCAATGTCCCTCATACACAGAAGGAGGTGGCTTACAGAGGGTTAAGAAATCATATTGATGTTTGAGTCATTAAGACCCAAATCACAGAATGCGTCAATTATTTCATCTGAGATATCAGTACACTTACCAAATACCCAGTGTTTGTTCATACAGATTTGATTGGAGACATTATTACTTTATCGAAGTCCTCTCTTCCTCTTAGGAACCCCTCAGGCTGCCATCCGGTGCAACATTCTTTCAAGCACTCGAATGCAGGAAAAAGCTCACTGATTCTCACATAAAAAGATAATCATTCTTTAAGTCGTTTCTTTGTTTAAATAGATAATCTGATGTAATCCAGGTAAAAGGTTTTAGGATCAATTGAGCAAGTACTGACTAAGATGTTTTAAAATAAACACCACTCTTTATTAAAGTGTAATTTCTTTGTAAAATTATCTCTCAGTTCTCTATCGTTTTATTTTTTTTTCCTCTGAAACAGCACTTCCTGAATGACATTTAAAAGAAAACTTTCCAAGCAAAGCATATCAAAGAGCTCAGGACCCTCTGGGATGACAGGGCAGGGTATTTTTCCTAGACAAAATGAAGAGTTTTAATTATGTCTTTTCTGCCAACTCCGTCTAAGTTCCAGCCCCACATCAAATCCTAAGACACCAAACAATAGGCCCAGGCTCCTTCCTTCCCACCTTTCTCCTATGAGGTCTGAAATCAGCTAGGGACTGCTGGAGGCCTTTGTTCCAAGCTGACAGGCCTAGGTCCAGGTCCTCCAGTGGCTCAGGGCAGAAGAGACCGGCAGGACCCCTGCAGCCCCATTGTGGGCTTGTCATGAGCTGGACTGCAGATTTGTAACTGGCAACAGCCTGAAAACAAACCTGTATGAAAAGACAGAGATTGTGATACCTCTCCTTTCCAGTCAGAGATTCCAGTACCTGGAAAACTCTGAGAAGAAGTTAGACTCCAGCCAAAGACACTGATTCAAAGGCAGGGAGGGATTGTTTCAGGTGAGGGTGAGATGCATCATCTACTTCACATTAAAAAAAAAAAATCCTATGTCATGCCATTTCCAAACTTAATGTTGATTTAACTCAGAGAAGACATTTGAAAAAATTAAAACCCAACAAATAAACAAAAAGTTGGCATTGTATACTTGAATGGTACAAGTATCAGCTGCTAGAAAAAGCAGTCTCTCAGGGAACAACTTCTGGTAGTCCACAAACTTCTAATGGCAATAAATATTTTATGGAAAAGCAAGCCAATGTTTTCAGTAAAAATTTCTTAGGCAGAATTCCAAATTCCCTTTTATTCAATTGTTCCTTCTCAAAGATGTAAAATCCCCCATCTTGAGTATTTATCAGGACACACAGCGTTCTGTCACTGGACGGTAGACACACTGTCTACTTCCAGACAGCCTTACAGCTCTTTCTCTCTGTCATAGTTCTACGGCTCTGGACACAACTTTGAGTGGAGCAAAACTCTGTGACTCCGGCCAGGCGACAGAACTTTCTGGGCCTCACTTTGGCTAGGCTCAAAGGTCTTGTTAATTTTAACTTGTCCCCAAACTTACAATTTTTAAAATGATCAAAGATAACAGTATAAAACACGATTTTATGACTTTGATAAATATTAATTTTACTGGTGAATTTAAAAAAAACAACACATGTATTTAAAATGTGAATATTGAGAGACCATGAATGCTTTTATATAATGTTGCTCAGTGCCTAACTGGAGCCAAAGGAAGAAGACAGAAGGCATCACACATACACAAATGCATGCACACACATTACATGTCATTAACACACACATATACACATACAAACACTCATAAGCACACGTGTGTGTGTGTGTGTGTGTGTGTGTGTGTGTGTGTGTGTTTGAGAATGTGTGCACACACAGGCCAGAGGACAACAGTAAGTCAATAAGTGTTTAGAGATAGGGTCTTCTTTCCATTGCTATAGCTCAGGCCCTTATGCTTACTAAGCAAGCATTTTACTGTTCTCCAAACTGTGTGGTCTCTCATATGCTTTATTTCTTTTAAAATTTGATTAATTGTTGAGGCAGGGCATTGCTCTGTAGCTGTAGATAATCTGCTATTTGCTATGAAGCCCAAGGTGGCCTTGAACTGATGACATTACTCCTGCCTCAGTCTTCCAAGTGCTAGCAATGTAGGTGTGTGCTCTATGCCTGACTTCTCAATGGCAGATTCTCCTCCTTTCACTGTGAACTGGCAAATGTTTCTCTCTATTTGAGCTACTTAAACAAATATTATTTGAAAATTCCATGTAACATGTTTTGATTATATTCTCTCCTTCTCCAATTTTTCCCAGATCCACATCCCCTTTTCCCACACACCCAAATAACTTTATTTCTTTTTTTTTCCCTTTGTGTCCTTTTTAAAAACAACAAAACAAAACACCAATTTGTGCTGCAGAAATATTCTTAGATATGAGGTCTTCCACTGTCTTAGCAGGGGCTACCTAGTCTGACAGAGAACTGTGCCTGCCCATTCATATCTAACAACAGCCAATAGCTCCCTGGCTTTGGGCGAGATTGCATTCAACTCCCCTGTGCATGCAGGATTTGGTCTGCATTGAACCTGTGCGGGTATTGTGCATGCTTTTGCACTTGCTGAGAGTTCATATAGATAGCTTCAATGGTGTCCAGAAATGTTTCCTTGTAGTTATCTGACTCTTCAATCTCTTTCTGTCACCATTTCTGCAATGACTCCTAAGCTTGGCATGAGGGGTTGTGACATATATGTTCCTTTTAGGCTGACTATTCTACAGTCTCCTACTCTTTGAACCCTGACTAGTTGTGGGTGTCTGTACTAATTCCCATCTACTTTCTCAAAGGAGGGTTAAGAGATGTATTGATCTATGGGTATAAAGGTGAGCCACTGGGAACTGATTAAATACTGGGATGGTTAGTTCTGTGTCACCTCGACACAAGTGAGGGTCATTTTGGAAGAGGGAATCTCACCTGAGAAAGTGTCTCAATCAGATTCGCTTGTGGGCAAGCCTGTGGTACATTTTCTTGATTGATGATTGATGTGAGAAGACTCACCTCACTATGGGCAGTGCACTTCTGGGTTGGTGGTCCTGGATGCTATAAGAAGGTAGGCAAAGCAAGCCATAAAAACAAGCCAGTAAGTAGCATCTTTCCACAACTTCTGCATCAGTTCCTGCCTATAGGTTCCTGCCCTGAGATCCTGTCCTGATTTCCTTCAATGGTGGAATATAATATGGAAGTGTGAATAAAACTATCCTTTTCCTTCCCAAGTTGTCTTTGGTTATGTTTTTTTATATATACAGTAGCAATAGAAACTAAGACAAATACTGTGTCCATTTATCAAAATAATAGCAGTAGGTCCTTCCCTGGTGTCCATGGCTTGCCTAGCTGTAGCTTCTCGGTCTGCTAATGGTGCCAAATAATGAGTTTTATCTAGTGACCAGAACTTAAATGCAATCAAATTGTGATCAGTTACTCCCATGGTGTTCATGCCACTATTAAAACACTAGGTGTCTCTTGCCAGACTGTTCTTGGACAAAAACGAGTGTTTCATTACTGTTCTGCATTCAAACCTCCTGTGAAACTTCCATTGCAGGCCTTTGTTCTAGTGACCTGGGAGAGTGAGTCAAGAAAATCCTGTTTCCCAGGCTTTACTTTGGGGAGTCACGGCTTTCAAGGTTGAAAGTTTTTAATCATAGCAAGAGTTTGCAAGGAGCTAAAGTGCCTAACAAATTCTCCCCAGGTGGCGAAACGTCTTACAACCATACCTAATGTTACATGACTCATCCATCACCTGCTCTTTATTTGAATGCTCGCTTACTGAACACCTGCAGTATGACAGGGAAGCTGCTCGAAGGAAAACAAACACAGCGCAGAACCAACACTAAAGCATTCATCACCCAAGGTGGAGGAAAGGTCACTTGTAACAGATGTTGGCAATGCTGTGTGGTGGGAACTGTAGCTTCCACCAGGTATAGGCTGAGGTTGGGGTATTTGGAAGGAAGTGTACCCAACAAATCACCCATGTCCCCTCTACCATCCTCAGCCATCATTGAAGCCAACTTAAGACTTTGTGACTAATTATAGCCAATTGGTGGTGTGGGAGACTAAAATGGGAGCTATGGCATATAGGAGGTTCTTGCATCCCTTTCTTCATTCATGGTAGGCAAGGGGAGATTGCTTCAGTTGATAATGACCATGAATAAAGGCAACCAAGTAGATGCTCAGTGGTCTCCTTTCTGACCTTAATTTCTGAGAAGCCACTGGGGACTTCTCTGTTCCGCATTTGTTACCAGTATCATTTGTTCTATCAAAACGGGCTTCCTAGTAAATCAGAAGATGCAAACTTGCCTAAACAAGGGGTCTTGCGAGTGTCCCCTTCAACTGATGCAAGTGGAGGCAGACAGACAAGTCTGGAGAGGAAATCAGGGGCCAGCTCTCCCAGGGCTTGGGTCTGCCCTGCTAAAAATTGGGTTTTCTCTTGAGGCACTGGGGAGACACTGAAGAATTTTAATATCTTTTCCACCTTTGCACCTGGGGAAAAATTTACCAATATCTTTTGCAGAGCTCAGCTAATCTGACAGACTAAAGTCTGCTTTGGCTAATAAAAAAGGGATCGATCTTCAGCCCTCAGCTTTAATGGTTCAAATGTGTAATGCTTTAAATGTTGCACAATCAGTTCATAAGTGTCAGGCTCAGGCAGGTTATAGGGGAGCTGGTGAGGCAACCTGAATGTTCTTTCCAATCAGACATAGCATCGTATTTACAGGTCAGCCTACACATAGGGCAGGCTTGAGAAAGCCAAGGTACAGTCGCAGACAGATTTATAGACCTTTAAAACAACATTGAAGAAGCTCCACACAGTCTCGGGGTGTTCTCCTAGGTTCTAAAGCATCACATAAAGACTGCATGGTTTGTACATATAACTCATGATCTACAAAGGATGACTTTCCATCCCAGACTGTGGAGGAGGAAAAGAATCAGTAGTGGAGTAATATTGTATTTTACGCAAAGTACATAAATCCTAGATACTTCTAGTGAATGTTGGGGGGAAGAGTCATGAATTACATCTGATTTACGGCATCAAGGACAATACAACATGAGAATGAGTCTGATATGTTTGTTGGCCATAACTGAGGGGATTGTTGTAAGTAGAGGCCTGGAAGGTGCAACATGGTGCCCAGAGTATAGAACGTTGTGGCTCAAAATGTCAGTGGAGTCAGACACTGAACAACAGGGCTCTGGCTTTCTTCTCTTCTCTCTCTTAGATACATCATACCTTTTCCCTCAGTTTCAGGCCCATTTATTCCATGGACTCCAGTGGTGTTGTCAGACAGATCTCCTTCCTGAGTGACAAATGGTCATCTATCTACCTAAATATCACACGTGTCTCAGAGTCTTCTCAAGCTTAGTATTTTCTAGAAGTTGTTTGACCTTTCATCTTGAATGAGCTTCCTTCTCTGCTCCTCATTTTAGACGTAACACAGTTTACCCAGTTGTGAAAATGAGGGCTCATAAGCCCTTTCTGAAACCAGCATTTCTCCAAAGCACCAGCCTACATTTGGTCCCTAACTGACTTGCCAGTTCTGCTTCCAAAACTTCCTGACTCATACTACTTATCTCCTGACTTCCAAGACTCCTTTATGTGAGTGCTGGAGAGATGCATTATAGTCCTCTGGACCATTATTCATTCCTGAAGGTGTTCTTCTCATGCAGAGACATGCCTCCCCACTCTTTGCTTAATTAATCCGTCTCCACATCCTGAAGGATTTGGGCTGAATGCAGGCAGGTAATTCTTGATGCCTCCTTGTGAGTTAAGGGTCTGACATTCATCACACCCTCAGTTTAGATGGCCTACTGTTTTCCAGCCTCTGTTTAGTTGTTGATTTTTCTAGTTGAATGCTTTCCTCTCCCTCCTAGATTATAAGCTCTAGGAAAACCAAAACCACACAGAAATTGCTCACCACCATATGCTTGCAGCCTGTGCAGCGGTCAGCAGATAAATTCTTAGCATTTATTAGACACAAAGAATTAGAAAATGCCACCTTCTTAGTGGTCTTTCGTCTTCACTTTTAATGTCATGCTTTTTGAAAAGGGATATTCTTATCATTTTCTTCCAAGTGTTTCCAGATGGACAACAGTAGGCAGAGAGCTGCAGAGATTCTGAAGCGTAGGGTGGGTGCTGGTGGGGCCTGTGTCAGCTACGTAGCTTTTTATACACCGTGGTGAGTGATTTTCATCTGCTCTTCAGAAAGATCACTAATGACTACGTGCCACAGACATTTATGGTGGCTTTTTATTATTCCACAAAGGTTATATCTTTGAATGCCAAGGTTCTTTCAAATAAAAGTTCATGAAAATTGCACATTCGGCTGCCATAAAGGCCAACGCAAATCACAGTGAATAAGCGCACGCGTACACTCTGCTTTTTCTTGGGTTGTATCGATTCGGTTTGAAGTGCACATTATATCCCTGACAGGGAGAGAGACGGGTATAAGAAAACAAAAATATTATTACTAATATATTCAAGTGACTTAGTATTTTATGTACACACACACACACACACACACACACACACACACACAAAACCTACAGAAGGTGGTTTGTTTTGGGGGATTGGGGATGGGGAGGTGAGGAAAAATTGGTGTGCACTATACCTATACAGCATTATAGGCATGTCTTCACTCAGACTGGAAAAGTCAAGGAGAGCGACCCATACTAGTCTTTCAACAGTGTCTACTGATCCATTAAACTTAAAATAGATTCATCTCCAGAGACAGTCAACTTCCCGGACACAGCAATTACTGTGAAAGATGGCAAGCCCAAGACATCCATTTAGTGGGAACCTACCGCCCCACGTATCTCCTTCCATAATTCTCCTGTGCAGACCTGAGTGTCTATCTTGGCTACCTGTCTAGCCCATGTCCTCTCCTCCTCCGGCCTAAAAAGGCAGAGAATTCAGGATTTCTGAGCCTTGCAAAGTGCTTCTCTGGAATGAAGGTGGAAGTAAGATACTCCGAGAAATACTTAATCAATGTTAAAAAGTTAAGAAAAACCATAAAATAAGATACAGGTCAGAGGTTTTCAACCTGTGGGTTTTGACCCTTTTGGGGGAGTATCTAATGACCCTTTCACAGGGGTCGCCTATCAAATATCCTACATATTTGATGTCTACATTACAATTCATAACAGTAGTGAAATTCCAGTTATGTGGTGGCAACAAAATAATTTCATGGTTGGGGGGGTCACCGCAACCTGAGGAAGTGTATTAAAGGGTCACAACATTAGGAAGGCTGAGAACCACTGTTTTAGATGATGAATCAGGTTGACCTATGAACAACTTCTTCAAAGATACCACAATGAACTTAGTGCGTGTAATGTCTATGCGCTTGAAGAATCAAAGCCATGAAGCAAGCTTATGTATTTTAAAGTTTGCTTTATGAAAAATGTGTTCTGTAACAAACTCCATTGTATTTGATAAGAGCTAAGGTAGGATTCATTTTTAAGTTGGAAACATCAAAGAAACTTTCATATACTACACAGAGAAAAGTAAGTATGTGTAAATTCACTTGTTCTTAAAAACTAATATTGATTGATAGATGGTCATGAGAGAAGTTATCTTCCAAAGATTTGAAAGATGAGACTGAAATAAAATACAGATAGCCAGGTCCCATTCCCTTCCTAAAAACCCCAAGGCCCAGAAAGAAAGCATTTATTTATCTGTCAGACCAAGTTAGAGAGACTACTAAAGTGTTCTGTTTTTCCCTGAAAGAAAGAAAAAATTTCCAACGTGCCTAATCTAGGTAGCAGTGCTGTCTCCAGAGTCTGGGGGAGTCTGGCTGCTCTTCAAAGCTGTTCAGTGCTGTGCGTGCTTGCATCAGACTTCAGGGTGGGAAGGAATCCTGGGATATGTCAGTTTGTGATTCTGCAGGGCACTACTCAAGTCCCTTCCTTTATGTCTAACACTCCCAAACATGCATGGGAGGGCTGGAGTTCTCTGCTTGCCATAAAAGGGCATGTATGTTTTGGTTCAATGTATTTTTGATAGCTAGACTTCATGAAAAGTCAATGTATCCCAGAGTTATATATGTGATTGATGCAGTTAAATATGAGAGATAATTTGAGACCCTTCAACTATAAATTAAGGTGAGTGTCTTATACATCCAAATCTAAGGTTAAATTAAATAGCTTCCCTTTGTTTTGATTCTCTCTTCTCTTCTGATTCCGTATTTACAAGACAAATTCTAGATTGTGACTATTATGCATTCTACATTTGTGATGGATAGTTCTATGTCAACTTGACACAGGCTCAAGTCATCTGAGAGGAAGAAACTTTAATTAAGAAAATGCCTCTATAAGATCAGCCTGTATGCAAGTCTGTAGGGCATTTTCTTAATTAGTGATAGATGGAAAAGAGCCCGCCCATTGTGGGTAGTGCTGTCCCTAGGATGGTGGCCCTGGGTTTTATAAAAAGGCAGGCTGAGCCAGTCATGATGAGAAAGCCAGTGGAGCAGCACCACTCCATGGCCTCTGCATCAGCTCTGGTCTCCAGGTTTCCTCCCTGTTTGAATTCATGTCCCGACTTCCTTTGATGATGAACAGCAATATGAAAATATAAGGCAGATAAACCTTTTCCTCCTTAAGTTACTTTTGGTCATGGTGTTTCATCATAGCAATAGAAATTGTAACCAAGACAATGCTCAAATATTTGATTTTTGCTAGAGTTACAAATACCATTTATATCTTATCACATCTTTGAATATTTCCTATCAACCATAATGGATCAAATTGCCCTTAGGGTTACTCAAGTATACTGGCTTGAATGAGAAATATCAGCTATAGACTCATGTGTTTGAACATTAGGTCCTTCGTGTGTGGTGTTGGTGATCTTTTAAGAGGCAGATCTTTGTTGGAGGCACTATGTCATTGGGGGTGGGCTTTGAGGGTATGTAGTTCCCACTCACTTCCTGTTCTTTCTCTTTGCTTCCTGTGTAGGAGCACAGATGTGATCAGTCAGCTTCCTGTTCTTGCTGCCATGCCTCCTTCTTCATGGTGACCTCCATTTCTTTGGTCATGGTGTTTTATCACAGCAATGGGAAAATAATTAATGTATCCATACACCATGTCAGAGCTAGCACGTCAACTAATCAAGTTGTGGTTACTGTTTGGATTAAAGTCTTTCTTTGTATGGACTGAATATTCCCCCAAACGACAGGATCAAAATGTAATTAGGTCAGGAAGGCTTTGTCATCATAGATGTATTAAAATGATCTTGGGATTGAGTTAGTTATCGTAAGAAGCCCCAACAAAGGGATACACTTGGCTTCCTGTCCTTTCTTTGGAGTGCTGCTGCTCCGTTATGACACCTTCTCCCACCCCACAGTACTGTGGTGGCAGGAAGCCCTCATCGGGTTTAGCCCCTTCATCTTGGACTTTCCTGCCTCCAGAACAAAGTGCTAAGTAAAGTACCATTCTGCACATAGGACTTAGACTTTAGTGACATGAACACAAGTGAGCGAAGACCGTATTAGTTTGCCTCACAATCTTCAGTATTTTTTTTTTATTGAGCCAGTATGGAAATTGGCTTAAAGTGTATGTTGTCAGCTTCCTGGTCACAAAGCCTTGAACCTTGGTGACTTATATAAAATTTACCCACACACCTATGGATTATTGTGAGATATTTTCTCTTAAATCTGAGTCTCCAGACAAATGCTTCCCCACTGAGAAAGGTAGATAATTCCTGGAGAGAATTGCTGACTCACTTCTGTGCAGAAGAAAGCCTGAACCTTAATAACAGTCTGCAGAAGAAAGATTCCCTAGATATGACTGGGGAGACCCTTCCTCTACACCCCTTTTATTGATAAATGTGTATGCTTATTGTGCCTTAGACATTCTACATCTTTGGATGGCTAAGTAAATGAGATAGGAGGATTGCAAAGCCCAGCTTTCTGTCTAGGCTGCCCCTTAAATCACACTGTAAGAAATGTCCAAAGCAATTCCGGAGCCCTGAGTGTAGAACCAATTAGAAATGTCCCCTGAATGGAACTTTCCCATTTAGATACCTTTGAGCTGATGTTTGTTTACCTGAAGGCTTTGGGAAGCTTTGTTTTACCAAAGCAGAAGATTTTTCCGAGTCTCACACTGTAATTTGTATGGCCAGCTCTGAATATCAGAGAGCACATTTGTGCTCTTGCTCAATATCTGAGCCCTTCTCTATGTGGGAGCACTGAGTCCTAGCTGATTGGGGTCAGGGCACAATAAAGTGCTTGCAGTGTTTTGGGTCTCCCGATAACGCCACAGGCATTGAGTTACATATTGAAATTCCCAGTTTGCCAATTGCAAGACTTTTCTTATAATGAAGATCTATATTTTAGATTCAGTCAGTGTGGGTAGAAAGTACAGAGGCGCAGTAAAGGCCAGCAGTGTCCCTGTGGGTCCTAGGTTCAGGTGTCAGGGGAACAAAGAGTGGTTGAAGGTAAATGTGTCCTGAGGTGGATTCTGATGGGCTTCACCAGGAAAGAAGACAAAGGAGAAGCACTAAGAACATCTAGCATCAGGATGGAAGACTGTGAATGCTGTGCAGATCTTAGGGGGAAGTTCAGGGTGTGTATTTGGGGAAGTAAATAATAACCCAGCTCCTAAAGTCCACATAGGTAGGTAAGAAGACCATGGATGGCCACGACAAGCATCTTGGGGCTGCCAGAGGGGAGAGGACAGGAGAGTCAGTTGTATTTGATAGAAGTGAGGTCAGATGATTGGAAGCTCTGTAGAGAGCAGGGCTAAGAAGAAGGGAAAGGAAGCTCTGAGAGTCTCAGGCAGTGGGGCCATGCGCTTAGATGGACAACCTTAGTGGAGTCTGAGAGGCAGGATCAGAAGTGAGTTGTGGAGGAGAAAGGCTCAAGGGAGGTATCCCTGGCTCTGCCTTAGATGTGAGATTAGGATCTAGAGTGGGAGGGGAAACTGCAGTTTGCTTGAGACACCCTGAGCTGGCTCCTACTTTGACAAGATGGTGCAAAGTACTCGGGTGTCAAATCCTCGAACATGAAAAGTTTTAAATTAAATATTTTTTTTAAAAGCTATAGGCATGCCAAAGATAAAGGTAGGTCTCTCTCAGGCAATGGGAGACTCAGGGAAAAGCCAGTACAGAGTTGAGGTTGTTAACCTGCATAGTATTGACTTCCCATCCAGGGCTGGGAGAGCAGAGAATAAAGGGGTCTGAGGTGAGTCCATGATTGAAGTCTTTCCTACAAGATAAGGAGAGTGAAATGGGTTATATCATCTGTGAAGACATTTGCTTAATTAGCATGTAGTGAGGAGTTATATATGATCTCTGTGTGTTCGTATGCATATAGATCCTATTACTACTAAATACAGAAAACACTATGGCTAAAAAGACCTAGAAACTGCAGTAGCTATATCCTTATTGCTAATGCAATGTTCAGGGCAGCTTCCAGATACTGCCCCTAAGCCTTTCCTGCGACAACAGATTATAGTATCCCTTGAACTGCAAGACACAAACTGCCAGAAGTGGAGGGAGATTGCAAAGAGTCAGAGCACTTTCCTCCTACGCATGAAGCCCAGGGTTCCATCCTCAACCCCTCCCACCCCCACAAAAGAATCCAAAACAACTCAAATGAAGAAACTTTGACATTTCGTGACATTTTCTCTATTCCTATCTTAGGAAAAATGCAATCTGAAAGTTAGACTTGTTTAATTTAAAGCTGTAGGTCAGAATGGTACCCATGTTTTACTGGATAAAATACAAACACTTAGTCCCACTGTATGTGTTCCAGCTGGAGGAATGGGGTCTGATATAAACACACTTGTAAGTCATATATGAGGACTGAATATGTGGTTATGACGTCTAATTTTACAAATAAAACCAAGCTATTTGTTCATGACAAATGACAAAGGCATCCTTGTGGCCTCTCTTTCTTTCTTTCTTTCTTTCTTTCTTTCTTTCTTTCTTTCTTTCTTTCTTTCTTTCTTTCTTTCTTTCTTTCTTTCTTTCTTTCTCTCTTTCTTCCTTCCTTTCTTTCTTTCTTTTTTTCTTTCGTCATGGATTGCTTTTCTGTGAAAAGTTGAATACAATTCTGGAGACAGTTTCTACTGTCTTGGCAGCTCTGGTATTTAAACAGTAGTGCCTTCATGGAGGATTAGAGGCAACACCCTTTTAGAGGCAGTACCTAAAACATTTCAGCGTTTCCCGATGGGCCTGATGCTTACATTAAAGTCATGTTTATTAATTTTAGAAGCAAGTATAGATGATCACAGAAGATGGTCTATGAGGTAACAGTTGAGGTGGATATGGGAAGAGGGGTGGACTCATGAAGCCAAATGGTGGGCCATCCTGGGTTAGAAGAAGGCAGAATTCAGGGCCTGTATTTTTAAAGCATTTTTGTGATTTGGTTTTCCAAATTTTTTTTGTTTGGCGACAGTGTTGTGAGTGGCTAGGCTACAGGCTTGTATTCAAAATTCTAGATTTAGAAAGTATCTTCCTAAACAGACTTTATTTCCATGCTAATTTTGAGCAGATCCGTTGGGGTATCTGACTGCAATGCAGATGACCTGGTATGTGGTAAGGTTCTGGGCTTAGAAAAGAGACTCCTTCATGTGGCTGGCTTGTCAGCTAGCCAGAGACATATCTCCAGGCTTCACCTCATTAAAATCTACCAACCAAGACAAAAGTAAGACTCTTTTTGCTTAGAAGAATAGAGAGGCGTGTGTCATTTTAAGTCAAATCTCAAAGAAAACCACCCAGAGAAAGAAACCTGTGGTCAAGAAGACATATTCTTTTTTTTTTTTTTTTTTTTTTTGAGACAGGGTTTCTCTGTCTTGGAACTCACTCTGTAGACCAGGCTGGCCTCCAACTCAGAAATAGGCCTGCCTCTGCTTCCCAAGTGCTGGGATTAAAGGAATTCACCACCACTGCCTGGCTGTTGTTTTTTACAATTTGGCCATCAAACTCTGCAATGTCTGCATTATCTAATTTAGTTTCCAAACCAATACACATGGTAGAAATTAATAACAGTCAGTATTAGGGAGTTAGGACAGACCTGTAGATGAGTGAGCTGGCCAGAGCTCTTCCCTTTCAAGCAGGGAAGCCTTTAAGTGTACATGGTGGCTCTTCCTGCAAGGGACCTGCTTTGGCTTTTGTCACATTCTCTTGTTTTTCAGCCCTTGGTGTTGAGATTAGTTTAATGACCATTTTCTGACACCAACAACCTGACAAAGATGATTTAATGGAGCAAGATATTTCTCCCCTCCTGACTTTTGGTCCATCCATGTGGTGGGAGGTAAGGGTGGTATTCACAGTGGTGGAACAGGTGGTTAGGGCTCCTTACATCACAGGCAGCAGACTGAAGGAAAGAGAGAAGGAGAAGCAGGTTGAGCTATAACTGTCAAGACAAAAGTGTGCTGGCCAATCCCATCCAGCTAAGGCTAAAGGTCCCATAGTCTTTCAAAACACTGTAACCAGCTGGGGACCAAGTGTAAAAACAAATGAGTCTGCAGGGGAGGCTTCATAACTATACCATAACAATCACTGAAAACAAAAACAAAAACAAAATCCTATAAACAAAACAAAACAAAACAAAAAACCAAAAAAGGTAAGAGATAGCCGTATTTCTTAAGGAGAACTTTTTTTTAAAAGAAGATTTTGACTAAAATCTATATCTTTAAATATAGTGATAAAAATTCTCCCATTCTACAAACCTTTATATAAATTGTAATTAAAAGAGTCTTAATTTTAGGGAAAGAAAAGACACTAGAGTCTTCATGCTGGAGAAAAAACAAGTCAGTTTATTGCACCAATTGGAAAAGACATCAAGAGACCCAGGTCTGTAAAGAGCTGCAAATGGCATCAGACATCTAACTGGTTTCCATGTGGTCAGTCTCCTGCTTGGTTTCTCAAGGAGCAGAAGCTGAGCTTCCCAGAGGGTGGTAGAGATTGGGGTTTGGGGGTGGTGGTGGTGATGCATCTGTCATCTGTCATTGCTAAGTTTCTTTTCTGGAGTTGAAAGGTCCTGAGTGTCATCTGTTGTCACATTCAGCTTACACAGCAAATGAGGTTTCAGGTCACCATCATCAGGTCCTGCATCCTATAGGACAGGAGGTCAACACAGTGCAGAGTCTGATGTCACTGAGGAGGCACCTGTCTTCCTCGTTACCAGTCTACACTGTCTTTCAGCCAATGACTTGTGGGAAGCCAGGCTGAGGACTCTCAGTGCTATTCAAGCAGGCAGAATCCTCGTAGTAACGGCTCTCAGAAGCCCATCACGTCTTCATGTGGAGAGTGATTTAGAGTAATTAAATATAGTAGTCAGTGGGACAGAAAGCAGAAAATTGCATAGAATAAATTAAATACCGTTTCCCACTTGGAAAAGGAAACAGACACCTTTGGTGATCTTGAGCAGTCTTTTCAAGAAGAGACAATTAACTCCTTTTCTATCTGTTTCTCAAAAAAGCTATTTAATGACAGGGTCCCCTGCCTTGCAATTCAGCACGGAGCATTTTGTCAATCATTCGATCTACTGACAGATGTTTGAATTTGCAGAACAAACTTTAAGAACGCTACAAACCAGGTGCTCTCAATATTGTTATGTTGGGGGGGATGTTTGTTTTCACCCTGTCACAGATGAAAATACAGTCTGGAGTTGAAGGCTGAGCAGGAGCGCTGGCCTGGAGAAGGATCCCCAATCAAGCTGGTGTTCTGCCAATGAAAGGAAACCACCCTAAATTTGGATTTTCTGGAAATTCAGATATCAAGTTGACTTTCTGTGGACCTCAGGGTTATTCTGAGTCAGTGAAATCTGAGTGTGTGGTCAGAGAAGATGGAAAAGCTCATCCCTCAGGGCTGGGAGGATGGGAAGTGACTGACTAAGGGGTCACAGACAAGCCCATTCCTTTTCATCTTGAGCAGCATCCGCTCCTCCTGTGGTCCCCTAGGGTAAAGCAAAGGACTCACCCAGTGTTCCTTACTCTGTTTCTTGACCAGCAAGGAGTAGGTGGAGGAAACGTACAATTGCAACTGGGGCTTTAAAACCAAAATTCTGAACTTCACACACTTTTAATGAGCACATTCACATCAGGTACAGCTCCATTCCTGATTCTACTTCTAAATTGTGCCACCTTCCTGTCTTCTTTCTCAGAAACACCTGCGAAGTTCATCTTAGCTAAATTTCTCTCGTAAAACACAGGGGGCCGGAGGCAGCGAATCTCAGTCCCTGAAACGTCTCGCCTGAATCTGAACTCACTTCTAGTCTACAATACAGAAAACCAAAAATAAATAAATAAATAAATAAATAAATAAATAAAACCAAAAAAAACAAACCCAAAACAAAAACAACGACAAAAAAGCAAAACCCCACAAGCAAACAAGCAGAAAAGATGTCAGTCTTCATTTATTGCTTCTGTGTCATCATCTCGGTGTAACCTAGGATATGAGGCCTCAAGAAAGCTGCTTTTTAATGTAGATAAATACATTCAGAAGGCAAAATGGATCAACTCAACTATTCCAACAAGTGGATTTTCAGCATGCTGGAAAAGACTAGGTGACAGCGCCCTAAGTACAAGCCCAGGCATGTTACTGGCTTCAAATAGCAAACTATATGTCCCTCTTGGGTGTGTGTCTGTGTCCTTCTTTGTCCCAGGAGCACAGCCAGCTCTGTACTCAGGGGGAAAAGATCTCTTTTGAGCTTGGACATATACCTCCATTCAGAGGTTACTTAGAAATGGATGTATCCCTCTTTGCTAGCGGACATGGTCGCCAGGTGTTTTCATTTTCCTTTATTACACAGTAAAAGAATAAAAGGTACAGAAGTATTTGTTTGTTTGTGGCAGCTTCATTTATATTACAGAACATCAGTAGCAGTAAGGTAGCAAGATATTTAGATAAAACAGAAGACAGGAAATCTGAAAAGACATTCGTATTTGGACACAGTTTTGTTAGTTTGCTCCTGAGGAATGTTCACAACCTCAATTCATTTCTTCAGTTTCTCAACTTGGTTAAAAGCATCTAGAGGGTTCTGAGGCCAGGGCTGTTCAGCCTTTTGTAAAAACACTTCTTCTACCATACATACAGTCCTGGTTGCATCCTAGCTTGTGTTTTAGGGAGCAGTAATGTATGTAGAGAAAGGTAAGTTGAAATGAACACATCGCCTTAGAAAATGGACTCTGCTTTTCTGCAGATCTCCCATTGGGCTGAAATTCTAGAGGTGGTTTTTCCTCTGTAGAAGATTGAGAAAGGTTCATTTTGTGTAACTGTTGCCAAAAAAGCCAGCATGCCAGGGGGGCTCTCTCTCAGCTCCATGAATTGAGCTCAGCCTCACAGAGATGGAGAGACAGCTCTGCCTGCCACATCATCTAGTTTTATTTTGCTAACTACATTCTATAAAGACACATCATAATTGCAACATAACAGCAGCTTTATTCTCCAACATAATGATTAAAGAATATCAATAATGCAGGCCCCAAGCAGAGCACAGACAGGACCATTTCCTTCTCAGTCTGGAGGAAGCCGAAAGGAGCCATCGATGAAGCCTACGGTCCATCAGCCTCGAAATCAATAGAACGAGTCACTGCACACACAGCACAAACCCATTCAAACCATCCTGGCCTTTTTACCGGCTCCAGGAGTGGGGATCCATCTTCCCAAATAGACTTTGATTTTAGAGCAATTTTAGGGTACCAGACAAGAGAAAAAAAAAAAACCCTGTTTTCTCTACTGCTTGCAATAGTGGAACAGCCATGAAGAAGTTAGGCATTTGAAGTTTATTTTCTTGGTATGGAGCAAACCACAGAATAGATAAAAACCGGTTTACGGCCTACATCTGGTTGGATCATAAAACATAAGGCGGTACAGTCAAGAATGTGCAGCTGTGAATACTGTAAACCCTGACTCAGGATAGCAACCTCGATAAGCACAGGGCTTGGGGCGAGGCAGCTCCCTCTTGCCTCCTTGGGTATTTACGACGTGCAGACATTGGAACAAGGGGGCTTACTAATTAATCATGCTTGTTGTTGTTATTGTTCTTTGTTTGGTTTGTTTTATTTTATACTGGATAAAGCTATCATGCCCCCCATAAAATGTTCATACTTTATTTTATGTGGATGTCAGGATTCTCTTTCTTTCTTTTTAGGTTAACGTTGATTTTTTAATTATGTGTATATGTATGTATGGGTATGTGCAAGTCAATGCAAGTTTCCAAAACATTGGATCTCCCCAGATCCAGAGCTGGAGTTGCAGGTAGTTGTGAGGCATGCATTGTGAGATATTGAGATTTGAATTTGGGTCCTCTCAAGCCCTGTATGCCAGGATTTTTCATAACTGGTTTCTAGAGAAATTTGATGGTTATTCCGAGGCCTGGGAAAAATTTAAGCTGAATATTTTTATACCTGGAAGAGGGTTATTGTATCAGTGAGTACAGTACAGGACACTTGAGGTGTTGCTGTGAAGAAGCTGAGGTGATAAAGAGGTTTTAGCAATTCAGTAGAAAGATAACATCTTCACTTCTGGAAAGTTATTCCCTATATCAATAACAACAACCACTGGTCATTTATTTATCAGAAAGGCTGGGAGCACCAAACAAAAAACTTACCTCTAGTCTGTGAAGTAAAAACACGGTATCTTCACAGCTCAAAACTGTGGTGCATACTAACCTTTATTTCTTTTATTGAGACAGGGTTTTACATAACCCAGGCTGGTCTTGAACTCATTACAGAGCTTAGCTTGTCCTTGAACTTTTGATCCTTTTGCATTCATCTTCCACATGCTGGGATTACAGTGTGTACCACTGCACACAGCTTACCCTAGCCTGCATTTTTAAGAACTATCTTTCATTTGTAGTAAACGGTGGAAGCTGGGGTGGGGAGGGTCTTAAATAACCATGACCTATGATTCATGGAATGAATCTGTCTGGTGACCACTGTCCTGCTTCCTGGAATTGTGGGGTGTGGTGGGTATAGAAATTAGCCATCCAGGAACCCTTTAGAACCCCTCTCTTCCACCAAGGTGGGAGGAGACCATTGGTCTGTATTAAGGCACAGATGGATATTGGTGATTGGGGTAAAGAGACATGCTGAACAGCCTGGGATGGAAAGAAAGCAACTGATACAGTAGGTACAAATGTTATATGTAGACACAGTGACATTGAGTCCATTGGAGAAAGAAGATAAGGCAGTGTGAGGGGTGGGGAAGATGAGATAAGGTAGGTTACTAGTAACCTTACCTTACTAGTAAGGTAAGGTACTAGTTACAGGGATGCTATCAGTTGGAAGATGGTCCAGGAAGGCTAGTAAGAGTGGCCACTTGAGCAATGATTTTACAAGAGCAAAGGACTGAGCTATGTAGACACCTCTGTGAGAACAGCCTCGCTGGAGGCACAATGGATGTAAAACCCTCCAAGTGAGTGTGTGCCTGGCTATTTGTGGATGGAAAGAAAGTTGATGTGAAGTGGGGATGTAGTAGCCACCTGTTCAAAGCAAGACCAGGTTGGTGTATTGGAAGAGTGAAGGACCTCACAGGCATTGTAGGTGCTTGAGTATTTGTTCTTAGTGGTATAAAAGGCCATTGGTGAATTTTGCATGAGCTATGTGAACCCACTTAGATTCTGAAGATGTCCTTAGTTAGGGCTGTTGAGTTACAGAGACTCAAGGGTTAAAACAAGGCAAGTTATCTGATTGCTAAGGAAAGATGAGGAGGATGACTGGGGTCAGGGTAAGGTTCTGGCATCTGGGGAAACTTTGGGTTATTGATATATTTTGAAGATAGAACAATAAGATTTTCTGCTCAACTGATGAAAGGGGGGGGAGAGAGAGAGAGAGAGAGAGAGAGAGAGAGAGAGAGAGAGAGAGAGAGAGAAGATCAAAAGTGACCTGATGACTTCTAGTTTTACCTGAAGGGAGGAGATGAACATTGTGACCAGTGATTAGGGTCTGGATAACAGTTTCCAGGTTTTGATATCTTATTCAAGAATGCTTCACTGGCTCTAACTAGGGCAGAAATGTTAACTTTGGAATAAACTCCAGGTAGACAATGGAACACAGAGACAGAAGTTGGATGTGGATCAGTGGTAGAGTGCTTATCTTGTATGCATGAGGTCCTGGATTCAGACACAGAATTGGAAAACAAAAAAACAAACAAACAAACAAAAATGAGAAAACAAAACAAAACAACCCCCCCCCAAAAAAAAACAAGAACAAAAACAAAACCAACACCACAAAATTCATCGAAGGCAGGGAAGGTAACTCAGTCAATAAGCTATTTGCTGTGCAAACATGAAGACTTGAATTTGCTTTTCAGGACCCACATTTAAAAAGTCAGGTGTGGGTTGTTCAAACTTATAATCCCAGTGTTGAAGAGTGAGTGTCCTTAGGTAGATACCTGGGGCCGCATGGTTAGGCAAACAGAGTACACGATGAGCTTCAGATAGTAAGAGACCCTGTCTCACAAAGCAGAGTGGTTGACAACCAAGGTTTTTTTCTGACCTCCTCACACTTGTACATATAAACATGTGCATATAACCCATATAGACCTTAGCATGTACACGCAATACTACATACAATTGATAAATGGTTTACTAGTTATCTAGGATATTCTTTAAGTGTATTTCAAAGTTGAAATGTTAGTAGTTTTTATTAATCATTTAAAAGGGGTCCTCATATATAACAATCATGCAAGAGCTGTAAGTGGACATTGGCTCTCTTGGTTCTAAGTTAGTACTTCAGGGATTCTTCTGTGGGTGAACATATTAGCACTCTATGATCCTTCAGAGGAAGTAAACTACCCAGTTGAACTTCTTTGCCCGTTTGCACCCAATTCATCCACATCCTTGCTGGTTAGAAAAAAGATCTGAGTGATCTGTCAGAGGCAAACCAAAATGTTTTTCAGTCATTTTCAGTAGAAGTGTAAAGGATGATGTGGGGTTGTTGTTTGTACCTGTTTGGATTCCTTATCTCAAATCTGTGTGGGTTTATCAGGGCAAAGCCACACCTTGGTGATGTGGACCAGTGTGAGGCCGTTGGGATGGACTGTGGAATGGAGATCCCACCTGAGGGGGAAAGATGGAGGAGCAGCACTGTTCCTGAAGACTGTGAAGAGTGTTTAAAAACATCAGAAGAAAGATAAAGCTTACATTCCTAGATAGAAGAGGGATAACATTCCCTCTAGACATCTAAAATGACTGGGTGGGAATTGCCAGAAGGCAGAGCAGGCCTCCAGAACATCAGGTACTCATGGCCAATAGGAACTTCTGTCAAAATACCAGGCTTGCCTTCCAAGGCTAGTGTCTCTACCACTGTGGAGAACTCAGCACACCCTGGGTGGTAACTGTCAGGGACTGCCATCAAATAACATGGTAATTCTACAGAAGGAGAAGTGGAGGGAGTGGGTGTCCCTTTGGACACAACGCAGTCAAAGTCCCAGATTCTGTTCCTGGGGGAAGAAAAACTCAAAGTAAGCCTCCCACATGCTCAGCACAGTCAGCCTCTGGGTTTGTCCTCCCCTGGCCAGTGTCCACAGCCCTAAACATTCAAGAAGTTGAGTTGTGAACTTAACAAGAGTCAGTTAGACCTGCTTCTGGAAGTTTTATTAGCTATTGTGATCACATGGCTTAATTAAACAGAGGGCAAAACTGTGTCTTCAGAATGTAAGAAAGTAGTTCTTCCTGTGAGATAAGAGAACACTGGACAACGGCGAAGTACAATGGCAACTGACTGAACTAGCGTTGTAAGAGAAGATTCCTAAGGCACAGAGGGAAGTAAAATCCAAGGAGGACCAGCCATTTGGTTGCAGTTCTTAATCCTCTGTTTAAAAACAAATGAACCTCATATCACCAAAGGATTTTAATCTCCATAGTAGCTAAGAGTTGACTTCTGCTGCTCCAAGGAATGAATTGTAGGCACAATTATTTGGATGCAGATTTCCTGCTACGGTATTTGACTTGTGAGATTGTCATCATTCTCAGCCCACAGGGAACAGATTACATTCAGTTAAGAAATGGTGTGTGTATTAAGATGGTCCATCCATGAAGACATTCTTCAACTGTTTCAGTGAACAATGGTTCTGCTTGGAGGGTGGCACACTGAAGTACAGCCTTATCACAATGAACTCCAATGTCTAACAATTGCTCTTATTTTGGGTTTGTACCGCAGTAAGAGCCAAGATTTTCAGCTCTACTGAAAACAAGATAAACAAACAAACAAACAAAAAGACTTTATCTTCTTATGTTCATTTAATAACATGTACATCATTTTTATGACTGGTATAAGAATATATATTGTGTTGAATATAATAAAAAATTAAAATCAAAATTAAAAGCAAAACAAAACAAATGAACCTCCAAAATGTATGTGGTATTGGGAGCTGAATGTGTATCCTCTAAACACAAACAGAAACACCAACCTCAGTACCTCAGCATGGAACCATTTCCAAAGATGGTGATTAGGCCAAGAGGTAATTAAGTTAAAATAAGGTTGTAGTTAACCAATATGATTTTTGTTCATTTACAAAGACGAAAACAAAACAAACAAACAAAAAAAAGCCAAACCCAGCAACATTCACACACAGAGAAAAAGACCTGGTTGGGAGGCAGCAGGGAGAGGGCAGGCATCTATAGGCCAAGGAGAAGGGCCTCAGAAGAAACCAACTTTGCTGCCACACTGATCTGCATGTCCAGTTGAACTGGAATAAAATTAATTTCTGCTCTTTAATTCATGTTCCCCCAGATATTTGTTATAGCAGTCAAACAGTCTAATGAAGACCATGTCACTGGGTGAATTATGCAAGCAAACAAGGCAGAATGCCAGCTACAGAACCCAACTCACCAGCCTGGTGAACAAATGCATTTCAGTATTAAATGTAGTATTTAAGTATATCCAAAGCTACACATGGTGGCGTGCATCTGCAGACCTATCACTTAGAAGCTGAGGCAACAGAATGCCAAGTTCCAGACAAGGCTCACCTACCTTTAGGAGACTACATCTAAAAAAAGAAACCAAAAAAGTCAGATGTGGTAGCAGATATTTATAAACTCAGGCTGAGGCAGGAGGATTACCACAAGTCCAGGCTAGCTTAGGTTACGTGGTAAGACCTTGTTTCAAACAAAACAGAACAAAGCAAAATAATCAAAACAAAAGGATCTAGTTACTATGTTTGACCAGGGGCCTCATAATCTGCTGGGGTTCACAGGTCCCCCTTGGAGTGACTCTGCCTAGGGAATCCAGTCTGACTCCTGCTACCTACCTTTACTTTATACTTAGGAGTGGACTGTGCTGTCTCCATAGAGGAGGGGTTTGGTCACCTCTCTGCCAAGCTTGGTCCAAATTCAACTCAGTTGAGATTGCAGTGTCTCTGGTGAAATCCTTGTTTAATAAACCATACACACAGCACTTAAACACACACAGGTTTGTGATATCACAGTTTTCTAAACCAGAAGCTTTATGCAGCTCTACTGGATTCAAATAAAGGTGCCATCTGGGACATGGTCTTCCGGGGGCGGGGGGATTGGGAGGGGGCAGGGTACAATCTCTTTATTTGCTTTCCTACATATAGAAGTCTCCAGCTTCTCCAGCCCTTGTCCACTAGCTACATCTGGCTAGCAAGAACAGGAAGGTCTTCATTCAGACCATTGACTCCACCCCCCACCACACCCACACACACACAGCATGGTCTCAGGTTCCTGAAATATTCATGTTCCCTTGGCCTTAGGTATAGTGGTTGTTTATAGATGTCCAATGTGGGGCTGGGACCCCACGGCCCCTTATTCTCTGCTTTTTGACAAGTTGTAGATTTTTTGTAATATCCCATCTGTTGCAAAAAGAAGCTTCTTTGATGAGACATGAGGACTGCACTTATGATGGGTGTAAGGTTGTATTAGGAGGCAGTTGGAAACTATCTTTCTCTAGTAATACAACAATTGAATGTTCTCTCCCCAACTCTGTCACTTCTCCAGCCATATTCTCTTGCACACTTTTACAGTTTTGGGTGTGAGTTCCTTCTAATTGATCAGGCTGGCTTTACATCTAGTTAGACAGCTTTTGGTTGTCTCCAAGATGCAGGTGCCACTATTGCGCCACTGGGGATATCTTGCTGGACCTGTCATTGCTCTGGTTTTCAGGCTGTGCAGATGGGCGGCTCCACAGATAACTTTTGTCCTTTGGCATCTTGCATAGCACCTTCTGACCCTGTAAGAACTAGCCTTCAGGGAAGAGGCTTCTAGGTCAATACTAGCTTGATTCCCTCAAGTCCCGTGACCAAAGTATTTGCTGTCTCTGGCAATAAAGTTACTTGCATACTCTAGCAGGTAACCAAGAGCAATGGCAAAAGTCTGTACTGTTTGGATCTTTTTGGGGGGTGGGGAGTGATCTGTTGGACTCCTCCTAACAACCAACAACTGGAAGGGAAATAATCTCTGTTTGAGGTTTTTGTTTGTTTGTTTGTTTGTTTGTTTTTTTTTGGTTTTTTCGAGACAGGGTTTCTCTGTGTAGCCCTGGCTGTCCTGGAACTCACTCTGTAGACCAGGCTGGCCTCGAACTCAGAAATCCTCCTGCCTCTGCCTCCCAAGTGCTGGGATTAAAGGTGTGCGCCACCACCGCCCGGCTAAAGATTTGGTGTTTTTTTTTTTTTGTTTTTTTTTTTTTTATGTGTGTGTGTCTTCAGACACACACCAGAAGAGAGCATCAGATCCTGTTACAGATGGCTGTGAGCCACCATGTGGTTGCTGGGAATTGAACTCAGGACCTCTAGAAGAGCAGTCAGTACTCTTAACCACTGAGCCATCTCTCCAGCCCCTGTTTGAGGTTTTTGTAAGATAGCCTATGGTTTCTGAAAAGATTAAATCACTGTGCGGGTTACCTGCTCTAAAATTATATGTGTATGTTTGTGGATATTATATATTATTAGTGTATTTTAAAGTAAGCTTATGAAATAATAGGTTTCCCTGTGGTTTTACTAGACTCCCTAGTGCTATTTATCCCTCTGTCCTCTTCCTTTGTATTACCCTCATCCCTTCCCAGTTAAGTGTTCCCCAGTTTCTGCCTTCAAAGGTCTGCCTCATTTTTTTTTTTTTTGCGTTTTATTTTTTTTTTTAATTTAATTTTATTTTATTTTTTTAATTTACATTCCAAATCACTTCCCCTTTCCCGTTTCCTCCCTCCCCGAAAGTCCCATAAGCCCCCTTCCCTCCCTCTTTTCTCCGTTCAACCCCCTCTCATTACTCTGTCCTGGCGTTCCCCTACATCCAGTCTTTCCAGGACCAGGGGTCTCTCCTTCCATCTTTTTAGAAATCTATTGATATGCTGATTGTGTCTAGGGTATTCTGAGATTCTGGGTCAATATCCCCTTATCAGTGACTTCATACCATGTGTGATCTTTTGTGATTGGGTTACCTCACTAAGGATGATATTTTCAAGTTCTGACCATTTGCCTAGGAATTTCGTGAATTCATTGTTTTTAATTGCAGAGTAGTATTCCATTGTGTAAATATACCACATCTTCTGAATCCATTCCTCCGTTGAGGGACATCTGGGTTCTTTCCAGCTTCTGGCTATTATAAATAAGGCTGCTATGAATATAGTGGAGCATGTGTCCTTATTGCATGCAGGTAAAGTCTCTGGGTATATGCCCAGGAGTGGTATAGCCGGATCCTCCGGAAGTGTCATGCCCAGTTTTCTGAGGAGCCGCCAGACTGCTTTCCAGAGTGATTGTACCAGCCTGCAATTCCACCAGCAGTGGAGGAGTGTTCCTCTTTCTCCACATCCTCGCCAACAACTGCTGTCTCCTGTGTTTTTGATCTTAGCCATCCTGACTGGTGTGAGATGGAATCTCAGGGTTGTTTTGATTTGCATTTCCCTAATGACTAAGGATGATGAACATCTCTTTAGGTGCTTCTCAGCCATTAGATATTCTTCAGGTGAGAACTCTTTGTGGAGCTCTGTACCCCATTTTTTAATAGGGTTACTTGCCTCTCTGGAGTTTAACTTCTTGAGTTCTTTGTATATCTTGGATATTAGCCCTCTGTCGGATGTAAGGTTGGTAAAGATCATTTCCCAGTTAGTTGGTTGCCGCTTTGTCTTTTTGGCAGTGTCTTTTGCCTTGCAAAAACTTTGTAATTTAATGAGGTCCCATTTGTCTATTCTTGATCTTAGAGTATAAGCTATTGGAGTTCTGTTCAGGAAATTCTCCCCTGTGCCCATATGTTCAAGGTTCTTCCCTAGTTTCCCTTCTATTAGTTTCAGTGTGTCTGGTTTTATGTGGAGATCTTTGATCCACTTAGAATTGAGCTTAGTGCAAGGAGATAAGGATGGGTCAATTTGCATTCTTCTGCATGTGGTCTGCCTCATTTTTAAGGGCCTTTATGGCCACACCTGGCTTATCCAGCACAATCTGTCTCACAGACACTCCTGTTGGTATTTTCCTACTTCACTCCCCTTTGCCATGTGCACAGGAGTAGGAGGGTTATTGCTTGTGCACTATGGAGGGACAGGGTTCTGTCTGTCTAGAAATGTATGTCAGCTGTATTCTCCTATCAGACCTCAGTGTTCCCTCTCCTGCCTGGATTTCCCCTCCCCCTCCCTCAATTTGTGAGAATTTTGTATATGCTCTGCTGGTCAGTCAATATTTTGGTTTTTTTTTTAATTTTTTTATTTTTGTCGATTTATTTTTTTACGCTAGAGTCATCTGGAAAGAGAGGCCCTTAATTAGAAGATGCCTGTACTGGCTGTTTCTGTGTGTGAACTTGACACAGGCTGGAGTTATCACAGAGAAAGGAGCTTCAGTTGGGGAAGTGCCTCCATGAGATCCAGCTGTGGGGCATTTTCTCAATTAGTGATCAAGGGGGGAGGGCCCCTTGTGGGTGGTGCCATCCCTGGGCTGGTCGTCTTGGGTTCTATAAGAGAACAGGCTGAGCAAGCCATGGGAAGCAAGCCAGTAAGAAACATCCCTCCATGGCCTCTGCATCAGCTCCTGCTTCCTGACCTGCTTGAGTTCCAGTCCTGACTTCCTTTGGTGATGAACAGCAATGTGGAAGTGTAAGCTGAATAAACCCTTTCCTCCCCAACGTGCTTCTGGGTCATGGTGTTTGTGCAGGAATAGAAACCCTGACTAAAACAATGCCTACAGAAGATTAGCCTACAGGCAAGTCAAAGTGGCATTTTCTTTATTAGTGATTGATGTAGGAAGGCGCAGTACTTGGCAGGTGGTCCCAAAGTAAGCAGAGCCAGAAAGGAGCCTTCCTCCACAGCCTGTCTTCAGTTCCTACATCTACAGGTCCTCCATCTAGATTCCTGACATCCTTGAGTTCCTGCCTTGGTTTCCCTCAGGGATGGACTGATTAAGTCAAACAAACCCTTTCCTCCCCGCTCAGCTTTGTTGCTTTTGGTTCGTGTTTTTACAACAGCAACAGAGCCGCTAACTAGGACGCATGCTCAAACTAATTAGGACGCATGCATACAGTGCGTTTTCATATCCTTCCCCCTAACTCCTCTCAGATCCACACTTAACCCCCCACTCTTCCTTCCGAGTTTATATCTTAAAAAAAATTAAAAAATAAAAAGCAACTTGTCCAATTTGTGTTGCCCTTACTCTCGTGAGTGCGGAGCTGACAACCCCTGCCCTAGCATCTTGCATCAATAGCTCCTCGCCTATGGGGTGGACTGGGCCTGTTGCCCTCTTCCATTCTTTTGGTAGTTTAGAGACACTGTCCCTGTATAGCCCGGGTTGGCTTCAAACTCATGATCCTCCTACTTCTACCTCCTGACTGCTGGAAACATGAGGCAGCTGTACCACCATCCTTGGATATACAGAATCTGACGTGCGTGCACTCCACTAAAAGGTTTATATTTAGCAAACATTTTAAAAACATTTAATGGAATTTTAATCATACAACCTTTCATTATTTTATCTGTCATTCCTTTCATTATATTTTTGTTTTTTTTTATTACTTTTTTTACAGTCCAGCTGTTGTCCCCTTCCGGTCCCTCCTTCCCCCCCCCCCCCCGTTCCTCATCCCATTCCTCTTCCCTCTTCTCCAAGAGGATGTCCCCACCCCACCCCCACCCCACCAGACCTCCCCACTCTCTGGGGCCTCAAGTCTCAAGTCTCTTGAGGGTTAGGCTCATCTCCCACTGAGACCAAACCAGGCAGTCCTCCACTGTATATGTGTGGGGGTCTCATATCAGGTGGTGTATGCTGCCTCGTTGGTGGCTCAGTGTCTGAGAGATCTCAGGGGTCCAGGTTAGTTGAAACTGCTGGTCTTCCTATGGGGTCTCCCTACTCCTCAGCTTCTTTCAGCCTTTCCCTAATTCAACCACAGGGGTCCCCAACTTTAGTCCATTGATTGAGTGTAAATATCTGCATCTGTCTCAATCAGGTGCTTGTTGGGCCTTTCAGAGGACAGTCATGCCAGGCTCCTGTCTGTAAGTACATCATAGCATCAGTAATAGTGTTGCCTTGGATCCTCCCCTTGGGATGGATTCCAAGTTTGGATGATCCCTGGACTGCCCGTCCCTTAGTCTCTTCTTTTTGTTTTAAGACAGAGTCTCAAGCAGTATAATAGTTCAGATTTACCTTGAACATGACATTTCCAGAGTGTTAGGATTATAGATACGTACCACTAAAATATGTATAGATATATACTACTGCATGCCTAGTGCATGCAGTTCTGGGGACCAAATCCAAGGATCAAGTATGTTAGGTGGGAAATTGCTGCTCTACATTTGATGCGTTGATATGGGTGTGTTAAGTGGTGAAAACGTTTCCTAAGTTACTAACCTGCAAAATTCTGAACATTGGGGTTTATGAATGAGTCCTTAATGCACTGCAGGGGGCAGGATCTGGGAATGCTGTGCAGAATAAGGATAGACAGGGTGGTACAAATGTCATGTGTACTGTGGTGGTTTGAATGAAAATCATCCCCATAAGCTCATATATTTGCATGTTTGGTCCTCGGTTGGTGAACTATTTGGGAAGGATTTGGGGGTGTGTCCTTGTTGACGCTGGCTTTATTGTGACACTATCTGCCCATCTTCTCTTCTGATAATGTCATGCTTACCTCAGCTATGTTGCTATTCAGTATTGGTACATTACTTCTGTACCTGGGTTTTTCATATTCATTGCTACTTCAAAATCCCACAAAGATACATTATTATTCAAATCTTATAGGTGATCATCTCTCAAAGTAAAATAACTTTTTCAAGGGTGCACAGCTAGCTGATGAGCTATGTTATCCTGTAGATTGAACCCATTGACCTCTCTTTTGCACACACTTCAGTGTGTATAGATAGATTGGTGAGGGCTGAAAGGAAGCTTTAGAGAGGGAGAAAATCATTCAGGGAGATAAATGGCAACTTAAAGAAATGGTCTTTGAAATGGTAGCTTGATCTTTGCTTCTCAAATGCAAATCTTGTCTTCCCTCTTTTAACCCCTCTCTACTTTTTTGAACATGCCAAACTTCCCACTGTCTCAAGATCTTTGCAAAAAACACAAACAAAAATGTTGGCATAGCTTTCGCCTCAAAGGGTAGCAGACAACTTATTCTTTAGCTAAAATTGAGTGCCACGGCCCTGGGAATGTAGGCTGAGATTTCTTCCAAACACATGTTCCAATGTTAGAATGGTTTTGGGAAGTTTTCATAGGTATAAAACAAAAGAGAGCAAACCAGGATGTTGTTCAAATACCTCAGAGAAGACATTGGGAAGACAGGTTATAGCCAAGTAGGGGAATGGCTGCCACAGAGGAGGGTACTATCAGTAGATGTGCTTAGCTTTGGAGTTGGGGGATTTGGTTTGCTAAGTAAATACACTTCCCAAGGTTGAGAGTCACATGGTTGCTAAGTGGAGACTTAGCAACACAAAAGTGTTGGGCAGTGGATGTCTTTTGGATCCACCATAGATAGCCCAAAATAATTTGACTCTTGATCTGCAACATTCCAACACTCCATAATCATGATGTTCTATTCAATCTGTCTCCTGGGTGTTTTCTGGTAGGTTCAGTTCCCAACTACCAAACAGAAGGAAATGTAACTTCTGTGGTTCTCATCAAGAGTATGTCAGGCTGGAGCTCAGCAGTTAGCCCTGGCTGCTCTTCCAAAGCTCGCAGGTTCAATTTACAGTGCTGATATGGCAGCTCAACCATCTGCGACTTCATTTCCAGGGGATCAACACCTTCTTCTGGTCTCTGTGGCACCACATGCATGTGACTGCAGGCAAAAGCTCATGCACACAAAACAGATAAACCTCTAAAGATACTGTTTTCTTTTTAATTTTTTATTGAAAAGAATTTTATACAGTATATTTGGTACCCAATTTTCTTCTTCCCCAAGTCCTCCCCAGAACTCTACCCACCAAAGTCTATACCTTTTCTTTCTCTCTTTTAAAAAACGAACGAAACAAGAAATATACATACTCAAAAAGCCCACACCAAAAACACAAAAATAGAAACCTAAATACATGAGTAAAAGACCCTTGAGAAAAAAATGCCCAAACAAAGCTGTATGTGATAAATTATGTACAAAAAACACCATTGAGTGAGTTCATTGTTAGCCAACCGCTCCTGGGCATGGTTGACACACCTGGTGAGACTCTCCAGGGGAAAATCCTTTCCTTTGCCAGTGAATATCAACTGCAGATAACTTCTTGGTCATGGGTGGGAGTCTGTGCCCACTTTTCCCTCTCTGTGCTTAGAACCCATCTGGCTTGAACCTGTGCAGGCCCTCTGCATGCTGCCACAGACTCTGTGTGCCCCACTCCTGTCTTGCCTGGAGGACACTGTCTCCTTGAAGGACAGTGTTTCCTTGGAGGATATCATCCATCATCTCCGGCTGTCACAACTTTTCTGCCTCTTCTTTAACAAAGCTCCCTGAGCCCCAAGGGAAGGGGGTTTGATGGAGACAAACTTATGGCTGAGTGCTCCAAAATTTTTCACTCTTTGTCCATTGCCCCGCTGTGGGTCTCTGTATTAATCCCTATATACCACAGAGAGAAGCTTCTCTGGTGCTGGCTGAGCGAGACTCTGATCTATGGGTATAGCACCATGTCTTCAGGAGTCATTTTATTACCATGTTCTATCAGTAGACAAAATCATATGGTTCTCCTCCCCTCCCAGACCCATGGCCTATGCAGTCTCAAGTTCTCCGCTATCCAAGTAGTGTGTTAGAAGCACCTCTAGAATTGTTTTTGAGGATGGTTTAATTGGCGTCTGAGATGTCTTGGACTTTTCCCCTTCCTCCATACAGTCCAAGGGTAGCAGCATCCCTCCACTGGCCCTGGGAACTGATGAACATTGTCTCCATCTCTTTGCCACAAGTTGCTACTGTGGTGCTGTTGGCCTCAATGTTCCCAGAACTCAGCTGCAGGCCACCGTTGTCTCTGTCAGGAGAATCTGGTGAGGGTGGAGGTGATCAGTATTCTAAGGCCGTGTGGAGCACTAGCACCCTCCCAGGGGAGTGTGTGCCACAAGGAAAATGAGAGCTGATAGAGCTTCTGAAGCTAGCATGCCTCTCAGCACACATCCCCTGACCTTCAAAGAAGGCTTCAGCTTTGATTTTGCAAGCGAGAGGTAGAGAGTCAGAGGTTTCCTTCTATGCTTTCAACACTACCTTCATAAAAAAGGTCGGTTGGTCCAGATGTTTAGTGTCTTTTAAGGTCAGTATCCTGAAAATAAATCGACAGAAATGAAGTAAATACAAAGTTGTCGCCAACTCTTTTAGAATATTCTGAAGCAGACTTCTTAAGAAAATAAAAATACATGTATATATGCACACCTTCAAAACACAGCAGCCCTGAGCTGCATGACAGGGTGACTGGAGAGCACATGGAGCCTGTCCCTGCATTTACCCTTCCTGTCACCAATTCACTAATTGCTAGCAAGTCAGGAGACTCAAACAAGATCAATGCATAGCTCCTTCCAGCCAAGGCGACAAAAAACAGCTTATCAATAAACTGCTGCAAAGCACACAAGGAAAACAAATGAAATGCAGATCTGACAAATTAGCCTGGAGCTCTGCGCACAGTGGGATCACTTTAGGCATTTAGTCTTGCCACTTGCCCAGATGAAATCCTACTGGGAGTTACTGCTGCTTTAGCGTTGGCAGGCAGGGACTCATGAAAGGAACTCACCGAAGGCACAGAATTCACAGCCCTCGCTTTCAAAGCAGCAGTTTGAAAAATAAATTTGTGTGTTAAACATTAAGATGAAGTTTAATACCCACTTGTTAGAAACCTTTGAAGAGAGAAAATAGGATACTTTGTTCTGGGACAGATCACTGGCTTGAATTTGACATCACTTTTATCAGATTTCCTTTGAAAGATGTTTCTGACTTAACACTTGACCCCTCGGAGAAGATAAAAGTCCTATATCCTATTGACAAAAATGTGTGTTTGTGCAAATTAAATACACCCTTTAAACACACACACACACACACACACACACACATACACACACCACATACACACATACAAATAGATCTTAGTGGCTTGAAAAGTCTATGATTTAAAGCAAAGTTCAAAAACTCAAGCTTCTGCTCTACATTAAAAAATGTGTTTCTGAGTGCAACATACAGGTGTGATGTTTGTATGTAGTAATTCACATTGCAGTTTCTTTATTTAAATTTTCAGGATGACACACGAGTCAGTCTGAATGTGCAGGCATGTTATATTTGTTGGGGAGCAAGGACACCAGAGGACCAAGCCACACAAGTGTATCCATGTCATTAAAACAAGAAAACAAATAAAAACTAGAAAAAGACACAGCAACCTAAGGAAACATTCAAGAAGATGCAGTTTTTAAATGGTTGATGTCTGGGTTTCCCTTCAGAGAGGGCAATACATTGGTTTGTTGTGTGGTGCAGGGACACGGGAGGTCTGAAAATATTCTAAATGATTCTTACCGGGTTCCGCCATGGAGAATTAGTGTGCATAAGTTGTGGATGCTGTCTGCATAAGCCCAGCATTCCTCAGACTTGGGTCATCACGTGTTTAAGGACACTCTAGCTACAGCTTACACTTCTCAAGCTTTGGGGAACCACCAGCACCATCGGGAAGGGTTCTGGATGGATGTTGTTTGTGCACACTGAGACGGTGTGTGTAGAGGTCAGAGGGCAGCGTCCGGTGTTGATTCTCACCTTCACTTTGTTTGCCATGGGGTCTCTCTGTCTTCACTGCTCTCTACCAGGTTAGCTGGCCCACAAGGTTCTGGAGACTCTCCCATTTTAGCTTCCTATCCCCCAGTAGGGATGCACAGAGATCAAGGCACAGAATGCCATGACGACTACATGGTGATCAAAACTCAGAGCCTTAGGTTTGCACAAATTTCCTACCCACTGAGTTCTCTCGAAAGCCCTTTATTAGAACTCCCAAGACATAGTGAATATTTCTCATTATTGAGGCTCAAACTTTTCAGAATAATTTCTTTTTTTTAAATAATGAGCTATACTGATTTATTTAGGAGGATTCTGGTTTTAATGAAAACTGTCATATACAAATGTTTCAGGAGCTGTGGCAGGTCTATTGTATTCATCTATTAGATTTTTTTTTTATTTAAGGAATTCATGTGTATTTGGAAAAAATCTGTGTGGCTACCATATAAAGCCCAAGATATTTTACTAGATACTATTTGGCCAACATTTTGTGAATGTCACTAAGTATAAACAATATTATTTCTAGGGCTGAAGTAAATAATCAGGTTTTTTAAAAAATGACCCACTTTAAGGATACATTAAGAAGTAATAACATAGACATTATTCTCATGTAATAATAAATATGCAATTGTTAACATTTGAGGAATATTGTTATTCACTTTATTCAGATTTTATTTAGGCTTTATCTAGATAATGTGACTTTTAATTATGTGAGTGATTCACAACTACTGGGGAAGAGTTAGAATTCCTTTTTGAAGTACGTGTGTGTACACATATGTGTCTCTGTGCATGTGTATGTTTGCACAGTTGTGTGCATGTATGTATGTGTGTGCAAGTATGTGTTGTATAATATCCTTTTCATTTCTTAAAGTTATGTTTTAAGAAGTTTTATGAAATGGCCACAATTCATTGCAGATTTTTTTTTAATGAAAATGATTTCAGTGAAAACAGAGCAGTTTTTTTCTCTTCCTCTTTTTTTCTTTCTTTTTTGCAAATAAGGGAAGAGGTTTTGCTTTGTAATCAAGACAATATATTCCTTTAAAGTGGGATTTCTTGACATTTATAGTGCTGGCGACAAGGTCATAATTTCCATCGTAATGAGATGCTGTTTAATAATGCATGGTCCCTAATGCAGAACGCAGCGCCCCGTCCAGCGTGCTGAGTGCATGGTGAGTATTTGCATTAAGTTTGGAGGGACTCTGAGGCGGTCACATGTGGGCTAAGCAGTTCCGGTGGCCTTTAGTGTATGTGTGCCATAAATTAAGGTTCTTCATGCTGTGTTTTAATAGATTGAGATGTTTGAGCCAAGAATTCTGGATTCTTCTGCTCTTATTTCAGGGACCAGTGATTGTGAATAACAGTAGCAGTTGCTTGTATGATTTTGTAACGGCCAGACTGGGAATAAGGAGGCGAGAGGGCTGGATTGGTGTTTGGGAAATACTTGGATTTTTCTTTTATCATATTTTGAATATTGTCACATGTAAAGGCATTACAACTGTTGTAAGAAAAAAAGATCGTGTGTGTGTGTGTGTGTATGTGTGCACATGTGTGTGTATTTGTGTGTGCATGTATATGTGTCTGAAAACCAGCTAGCTTTGCTTTCTAACCAGTTTATCATCTGGTGTGCTCACTTAGTGAATTTTGTCAAGCTGTTCCTGTTCGTTCCATTTGTTGCAACTTTGATCTTTTATTATTTTGAATGCTCCTAACATAAGCATGCTTAACATATTCTGTTTAGAATCGTCAACAACGGTCTGAACAATTCAAAAGCCCAACAGAAAAGTGGAGAGATGGTCCAGCAGTCAGGACCACTTGCTACACTTGCAGAGAATCCAGGTTGGGTTCCCGGCACTCTGGATGGGTGTCTGGCAACCACCTATATAAATCAAGTTCCAGAGATCTGACCTCTCCTTAGGCAAAGCGACATCAAGCATGCGGTACATTTACACCACATAAGGAAACTTAAAAAGTGTATCTTAAAATAATAGCATATAGTGCATACATGCAGTAGAATTGCACCATTCCTAGCAAGTGTGAGAAAGAAAGAAAAACAAATGTTAATTTCTTCATGATGGTGTGTGGGCCTGTGTGTTTGTGTCTTATATGCCAGCGGTAACCCCGTGGAAATTGTTGTCAAGCACTTTCACACTCTGTAGCCTGAGTATTGGACTGCTGTTAAATATCATGGATAACAGAATTTGCTGTTTTTCAGGCAGAAAAATCAAGTCATCCACGTGAATTTTTAAATATATTCAAATTTACAGCTAAATGTGTGTAGATAGACACTGAGATACAGTCACCTGCTTTTAAATATATTATGCGTGATGTATAGAAAGTGTGACTTAGGAGGCTGAACAAAGTACCTGCTGCATAGCAGTAAGAACATGTGTTTGGATTCCTAGAACCCATGTACAATCCAGGCATGCTGTTTATATCTCCAAGCATTTGCTGGGAGTGGAGGCAGGAGGACCTTTATAGCTCACTGACCAGCTAGTCTGAGACCTGGTCTCACAAAGTAAGGTGGAGTTCATTAGAGGAGGACACTAACATTGAAATCTACACATACATACATATATGTGCACACACACATATATGCATGCATACATGTAGTCATATACACTTTCTCATATTTAAATAGCAGTGCAGCTTGAAAGTGCTCAACAGAGGGTGGGCTCACTGCACAGAGGGTGAGTACACTGCACAGAGGGAGGGTGCACTGCACAGAGGGTGGGCTCACTGCACAGAGGGAGGGTGCACTGCACAGAGGGTGGGCTCACTGTACAGAGGGAGGGTGCACTGCACAGAGGGTGGGCTCACTGCACAGAGGGTGGGCTCACTGCACAGAGGGAGGGTGCACTGCACAGAGGGTGGGCTCACTGCACAGACGGTGGGCTCACTGCACAGAGGGTGGGCTCACTGTACAGAGGGAGGGTGCACTGCACAGAGGATGGGCTCACAGCACAGAGGGAGGGTGCACTGCACAGAGGATGGGCTCACTGCACAGATGGTGGGCTCACTGCACAGAGGGTGGGCTCACTGTACAGAGGGAGGGTGCACTGCACAGAGGATGGGCTCAGAGCACAGAGGGAGGGTGCACTGCACAGAGGATGGGCTCACTGCACAGAGGGTGGGCTCAATGCACAGAGGGTGGGTGCACTGCACAGAGGATGAGCTCACTGCACAGTGGATGGGCTCACTGCACAGAGGGTGGGCTCACTGCACAGAGGGTGGGTTCACTGCACAGAGGGTGGGCTCACTGTACAGAGGGTGGGTGCACTGCACAGAGGATGAGCTCACTGCTCAGTGGATGGGCTCACTGCACAGAGGGTGGGCTCACTGCACAGAGGGTGGGTTCACTGCACAGAGGGTGGGCTCACTGCACAGAGGGTGGGTTCACTGCACAGAGGGTGGGCTCACTGCACAGAGGGTGGGTTCACTGCATAGAGGGTGGGCTCACTGCACAGAGGGTGGATGCACTGCACAGTGGATGGGCTCACTGCACAGAGGGAGGATGCACTGCACAGAGGATGGGTACACTACACAGTGGATGGGCTCACTGCACAGAGGGAGGGTGTACTGCACAGAGGATGGGCTCACTGCACAGAGGGTGGGCTCACTGCACAGAGGGTAGGTGCACTGTACAGAGAGAGGGTGCACTGCACAGAGGATAGGCTCACTGCACAGAGGGTGGGCTCACTGCACAGAGGGTGGATGCACTGTAGTGGTTGGTCCATATTTATTAGTTTACTTAGCTGAATAACTGATACCTGTTACTGTGAAGTGGTGTATTTCCAATACTCTAACTGAACACTTCCTCTTTTTGTAATGTCAGTGGCATGTAGGTCCCACTTTAAGGCAACCTGAGCAATTGTGGTCTACCTTTTGCTTTCGTGCCTGCAGATGGTCATGATCGCCATACTACCTGTATCACTACATGGCTCCCCTTTCACATGTCTCTTAGGGACTTAAATTATGCAATGAATTTGGCAAAACTGCTCTTGTCTCTCTCCCACTGAAACTGAACTTTGATGTTTGCTGGTTTCACAATGTGAATGGATCATGGGCAGCCATGGCTGCTGAAAACCCTCTACCTCAACCTACCTCTATTGACTGGTACTGTGAGGGTCAGCAACACACAGCCGCAGGAAGGAATGAGCGAGCTTTATGGGGACCAAATGTCTTTTTTGTATGGATTTTCTTCATGGATTACTAAATAGTCCAAGTCCTTCTTGTGCAGTTTGCGCCATTCTTTCATTGTCTAGGTGTTTCTAGCATAAAGGAATTAGATATGTTACTAGGTTACTTTTTCAAGCATCGATTTGCTACTTTCTTACTTTTTTTTTTAAGGTTTAATTTGTTTGTCTCTTAGGCAGATCTGTGATTTCCTTTAGTGGAGATGGGAGGAGGGGTCATTCTTAGGCCCCTCTACCTTGCCTCTTCCTCTGGATGGAGCTCAGGCCCCTTTCTGCTGCAGGCGGGGCAGAATGAAGACTCACAGCTGCTGTAGCTTTTGATGTTTCCTGCAGCTCATGGTAACTAAAGGCATTAACGCAGGACTTGAATGTAAACAGCATCATGTACCTGCTTCGAACTTAGGCTGTTCTCATCACCTGTCTGGAAACAGCCTTGGGCTCTTTTAATTAAGTTACCGACTTCCAGGAAATAACCCAAGGTCATGGTCATCCTTGCAACTCTGGAAACTTAGAGAAGGAAAAACAAGTCAATTGCTTCTGGGAGTTTAAGTTAATTTGATTTACGCTCAGCTCTAGATAAAAGAGGGAGAGTGTGGTCGTGGTCGTATAGGCCTGTAAGCCCAGCACTTCAGAAGCCGATGCAGGGGGGATGTTTCAAGTTTGAGGCCAGTCTGAGCTACCAGAGACCCTGCCTCAAAAAGCCAAAGCAAACAAGAGAGTCAAAGAAGTATTTGTTCTTTAAGTCCACTCTCATTGCTATAACCAGAATGTTCTCTGTGTTGCACAGAAAATTGGCCTGCAGAAGCAAATGTACCAACTTCAGACTGGTTTTACTTAAGCCGTTTCTTTCTCTGTTAACTATAGTTATATGTGAAATTCTTACAGGGATATTAAATTTTTCTGGGAGAATTATTCTTGAGACTGCTCTGAGGCTCAAGAATGCTGTTGGGCTGTTAGGCAAATGTTTGTTTGACAGGATCACGACACCAAGCTCCTGTAGAAGGAAAGAAAACATTCGAACACAAGCATCCCTCGGAGGTGCCACGAAAGCATCTCGGATGCTCATCGCTCACCAGAAGAAAGGGACTCTAACTTTAACACTTGCCATCTGAGATGGCTACAGTTTATGATCCCTCCCAGGCTGGACAGTGTCAGTGTTCCCAGGCCAATGGGGAGGCCTGCATTTTTCCTTTTCACGAGACCAGACCCTACTCATCATTCTTCTTCAGTCACTCCATTTGGAATGACTGTGTCTGCTGATGCCTACCTGGTGAGGTCACATAAGTGAGGCCCTTTGCTGAGGCAGAAATGGCAGAAAGCCTACAGGGACGTCTTTGCTCATATTTCCTGGGTCCGAAGCTTCATAAATGCTTAGGTCACATGCTCGATGATGGTACATGCCTTTGCCACTCATGGTGGAGACTATTAATTTTTCTGATTGTACCAGGGGACTCCTAAGCATGAAGGTCATTCTCAGGAATGCTTTCAGCTTCACCTATCTCAGCACAAAGGGTCCAGAGAGTCCAGTACATTCCTGTGGGCTCACTGTGCTGCCAATGACATCTTGTGTATGTCTTAGGACACCAAGTCCATGGACAGCCTGCAAGTGCGTCTGTGGGCTTTTCTTTGTGGATGCTGTTTCCCTGTACTCAGTCCTTGGTCTCTGTGGGTCTTCCTTGGCATGGCACATTTTTGGAGTGAAAATTTTCTACCCAACCCCCCATAACCCAGCAATTGAAATGTTTTATGTTTCTCTAATGATATTTCTAACTAAGTAAAAATATTATAATTATGAAGATTACTAACTTTGTGTTTATCTGTATTTTTATCGGTATTTTCTTTGTTGATTTATATCAGCATCAAAAGAACTGTTATTGGTGGTGGAAAAGTCCCATTAACTGCAGGTGTGGTGACATACACCATTAACTCCAGCACTTAGAAAACAGGGGCAGGTAGATTTCTGCGAGGTCAAGGCCAGCCTGGTCTAGGTGGAGATTTTCAAACAGGCTACACGGTAAGATTTTGTCTTTTTAAAAAAATTTCATTAGTGACTTTTATCAAGATAGAAATGGTGCAGCTGGAAAGATGGCTCATGTGGATAGAACCTCTTGCCACCTAGGCCTGGTGACCCTTGTTTGAGGTCCTAAATCTATACCTAAAGGGCAGACATGATGGCATGCATCTGTGGGGGTACAGAGACAGAATCACTAAGAAGCTTGTTGGCCTGCAGCCTGGAATAGCAGTCAATGGAGAAATTACAGAGAAAGAGAACCTGCCCTGGTGATGTGGAAGAAAAACACTAGTGCCTTAAAGTTGACCTCTGACCTCCACACATGTGTCTTGACCTGACCAAGCCTGTGCTCTCATAAGCACTGCACTCTGCACATGATAATAAATTTAAAAAATCAAAACAAACTTTAATAATACCCAGGATCAAAATGTATTCCTCATGTGGACAGAACTAGATTGCATCATCCATATTCAAAGGCATCTTGCCATAAGCATTCTAGTCTACTTCTCTGAAATAGCTCAGTGTGAATTCATAAACTGGGGCTACAGAGATGACTCAGTTGATAGAATGTCTGCCTTGCAAGCTTGAAGACCTGATTTCAATCCATAGAACCTCCATATAAAGCCTGGTATAGTGGTACATCCTTGTAATGCAACACTGGAGAGGTAGATGCAGATGAATCCCTAGGGCTTGCTGATTAGCCCCCTACCCCAAAAACCACACACACATATGTATACACACATGTATACATGTGGACAAATACACACACACATAAACACACACATGTACACAAGTACACACACAAGCACACACTCACACATAAACATACACATGCACACACATGCACACACTTACACATAAACATACACACAGGCACATACATGTGCATACAGACACGCATGCACACACACACAAACATACACAGGAACACACATACGCAAAATACATACACAGGCGTGCATACACACACACACAGCCACACACACTTTGATCTTCATGCACTCTTGCATCTTTTATCTGCACATACAGGTACACTTGCACACATTTGTACCTGCACACACATGTGCACTTGCACACACACACACACACACACACACACACACACACACACACAGATTTCTAAGATTGTATACTCCTCTGTAAGTCAAGTTTTCCCTTGAGTCAAAGAATTACGTTTTTTAGTATTAAGAAAGAAAGAATGCAGCTTTTAGAGAACACAGTGGCTTGGGTCTCCAAGGGAAACAGACAATGGAGGATTTTTATGATTGGGGAACAATGACCCACAATACTGCCATTGACCTAGAGATTACAGTGGACATTATAATAAACTCCCTGTCTCCCCGGGCCCCTGGTATTTCAGTCATATCTTCACCAGGCTTTGTCAGAGGGCACAGTCACTTCACTGCTGAATGTTTTCTTCCCGTTGATTCTTGATCTAGTTTCCTATGTTTTGATAGAGTCGGCCACACAACTAGAGGAGCAAACTGACCAGAACCTTCCCTGATTGAAACTATGTTTCCTCTGTTCTAGGAAACAATGAAAAGTCCATCCAATTGCATCTGTGTATTTCAGGATTGCCATCTGGCCTGAAAGTTATAGTACATTCTCATTTTGCCACAAGGCTGGCTCCATAGGGGAATTCGTCTCCAGATGAATTGATAGCCTCAGTTCTTGTAGGTTTCAAAGAAATGCTGACATAGATCTGATGTGCCCTTCAGAGACAGGGCCTTGGAGATAGTGGAATTAGCTTAGATTTGTTGGGTTCACTTTGAAAAGGCCTTTTTTTAAATAAAATTGTGATTTTCACGTCTGGAAAAGTCTATTTTGCTCATTTCCATAAGTTCTGGAAACCCCATTTGGCTCGTCGGACAGAGTAAAGCTCTAGCTCTCAAATTCAGTGACTGAGCGGGAGTAATGCTTTTTCCTAGAAAGAAGAACAGACGTCCTACCTGGCTCATTTTCCCTTCATGAATTGTATATTGATTTATATTTTAGTGAAACTTTGGCCCATCTACTAAGTGTAAGTTTCTCAGAGACAAGATGTTAATCTGTATTTAATGTGTGCATCATAAGGTTAAATCTGGCATGAAAGGCGACAGAGATTACCTCAGTCCTTTGCTTCACTGCTTCATAGGTGAGAGCGGGCACACAAATCTAATTTTATAAGGAAATCGCTGAAAGAATTGATGTAATAGAATGGACATAATAGAACAAGGCATTTAAAATTTGCATGCTCAGGTGAATAATAAGCATTCAGAAATTATCTCTGGACACTGAAAGAGGCACGTTTGAGGAAATACTACCTCCGTGCTTTTTTTTTCTTTTCTGATAGCCATGACTCAGGTTATTAACTTTGCCTTTTTCAATTTGATTTTTACTATTAAAGCAGCTTTACTCCAATTATATTTTATTGTGGATGTTGCGAATGGATGCATGCATCTGTGAGTTTGGATATATGCATAATATGTGAGAGAGAAGGGGGAGAAGAAAGGAGAAGGAAACCCTGAACTAGAATTGGTAGGAAGGAAGGGAGAAGTAAAACAAGAGACACACTGAAAAATACATACTGAGAGATAGACGTATGTACACTAACACAGACACACAGATACACACACATACACATACACACACACATGAGAAAGAGAGAACACACACACACAGACACACAGATACACACACAAACACATACACATACACACACATGAGAGAGAAAGAGAGAACACACACACACACACAGAGAGAGAGAGAGAGAGAGAGAGAGAGAGAGAGAGAGAGAGAGAGAGACAGAGAGACAGAGAGACAGAGAGAGACAGAGAGAGACAAAGAGAGAGAATGAACTCTAAAATTACCAGACACATCAACCAAGGGGTACACATGGTTCCAGCCGAAAGTGTGGCAGAGGAATGCCTTGTCAGGCATCAGTGGGAGGAGAGGTCCTTGGTCCTATGAAGACTCAATAGATGCCCCAGTGTGGAGAAATCAAGGGGGGGGGTGTGGTAGGTGGGAGTGTGTTGGGTGGAGGGGCATATTCTTGGATGGCAAGGGGTGGCAAGGGGTGGCAAGGGGTGGGAGGATGGGTTGGGGGTTTTGGGGGAGGGGGAAACCAGGAAAGGTTATAACATTTGAAATGTAAATGAAAAACATATTCAATTAAAAAAAATTACCAGGCACAATGCTACCATTGGGGAAACAGAGCTTCATGTACACTCTGTGAAGAAGTCTGGACACAGGCTGACATATAACTTAACCGAATGTACATATTCATGAATTAAGGTTTGATCAGAGAAGTTCCCAAAGGCTCATGCTGGTTGCAAGCTGGGAGGCTTTGAGAGGGGACTGGATACTGCTAACTCTGCTAACTCTGAGGTGGGAAGTGACTGAATCCTGAGGGATCTGAACAGTGCTTGGATAGTCCTTTGGTGGATTCATGTATTGATGCTGTTATCAGGAGAAAGAGGCCTGGTTAAGAGCGAATAGGTCCCTGGGGTCCTGCTCTGAAAGGGTACAGCTTGCCGATGGCCAGTGGCCACAGAGGCAAGCAGCCTCCTCATGGTCACTCAGGAGCAGCGTGACCTTGGACTGTTACTTCTGCAATGTCACCCAAAAAACCCTTCCCCCTTTAAGGAGTTGAACAGGTTCATTTTCTTAAAGCAGCAGAGAACGGACTGGCAGACTGTGCTTCCTGGGAGGAAAATGCATGCACATTAGCCTTTTGTAATATTGCCAGTACACCGTAGAAGCACGCATCATATTAATTTGGAAGGGAATGTGTTGCCTGCCTCCCTTGGAATTGCCTTCTGAATTTTGAAAGTGAAAGAAGGAACCGAACAACTTCCAAATTCATAAAAACATACTGTAGTTTTGCTTCCAGTTGCCAGAGACTTTCTAGGTTCTGAGAGTTCCCCAGGGCTGGCACCATCCTACTTAGCAAGGGTAGGGAGGTAGCAGGGTTTGCAAAAGGTGGGGTATTCCACACTCTCGACATTCAGATGCTATCTCACTAAGGCCACTGAGTGTTGTGACTTAGACTCCAGCCAGGTCAACAGTGACCCCTGAGTCTTAGAGATAGTGGGTGGGCGGAAGCTATCAGTGAGCCTAAATCTAATGGAGCAGAGGCTACCCATGGGGGCAGTGAAGGGATTCAGCTGTGAAGTGCTACAGAAATGGACAACTGAGAGAGGTTAGATGTTACAGACAATTACTGATATATCTACTGCTCTTTCTGCTGGAGCAGCCTGGTCTGCTTCTGAAATACAATTTGATTCCCACAGTTTCTATAGTGGCTCAATGGTCTTTTCCTTATTTTTTCTGTGCTGGTAATTTAAGCAATTTTTATGAATTTGGAATCTTTATTATGCTAGGCCAGAACTTTTTCTCTGAACCGTAACTATGCTTAGTGGTGAATACAGTGCTCGTGTGTGTGTGTGTGTGTGTGTGTGTGTTTGTATATGTGTGTACGCACACACACACAGGTGTAGGAGAGAGAGAGAGGGAGAGAGAGAGAGAGAGAGAGAGAATAGAACAGTATGGGTTCTAACACTCTCCCCACCTCATTGTCCTATGACAGTTGCTGTTAACCTTTTTTTAAAAAATTATTTATTTATTTATTTATATGAGTACACTGTTGCTGTCTTCAGACCCACCAGAAGAGGGCATAGGATCCCATTACAGATGGTTGTGAGCTATCATGTGGTTGCTGGGAACTGACCTCAGGACTTCTGGAAGAGCAGTCAATGCTCTTAACTGCTGAGCTATCTCTCCAGCCCTCTGGTAGCCTTTATAATCACTATTTTATTCCAGAGTAAATGTAAGCTGACTATAGATGACATTGCTTGCTTTGAATGTCTGTGTTCCTCCATCAGCCAGAGAGCATTAGATCCTTTAATCAAGGACCCAAGGCAGCCTCCTTGTCCCCTTTGTCCTTCTGAGACACTTAACAGCATCATAGCTGAGGAACTTCTCAACCAGACATGGCAGTCCCCAGCCTCTAGGGACTAGAGTACTAGCTGTACTTTCTATGTTGCCCAGTCTAAGGTGTTTTGTTATAGCACAATGAATAGATTCATTCAGAACGTTGACTGTTTTACCTAGTGGGCTCTTAAAAGAGTCAGTAGATACAGTGATTTTATTTAGAGGATGAATCCTTGAAGTCTTAACGCTAATGATACACTTGCAGACTAGAGGCTCTGGGCGTACTGGATCCTGAATGTAGAGTGGCTGGTGAGAGTTATTCCCAAAACAAGCCATTAGAAAATGAACATTAGCGTGCTTCTCCATTGGTTTGTTGAACCCTATAGGAGTTCTGCCCTTCAGTATCATGTGATCTGTCTTCATGTGCTTGCATTGGCTTTAGACCCAGTGTCAAGGCTAGTATGAACTGGTAGCCAGGAGCAAAACCCAAGAGGAATAAGGGCTTTGTCTTATGGTCAATGGTACCAGGAGCTTACTATCTTCTGTACTTTCCAGACTTCTAGGCAGACAGACACAAGGAACTTATAGATATCTCAGAGACAAAGGCTGATGTTTGACATTTGGTTCTTGTATGGAAAGCAGGTTCTATTTAATGTGTGGGGAGAGGTCACACTGAGGTATGGAGAACAGAGACTTGTTTGTGAGGAACAGGGTGATGTAGGGAAGATGTCAGACCCTGGTTGGTGAGGTTTGCCTCGATCTCTGTGTGTCTCAAAGGGAGTGGAAAGGAAGTGCATGTGGTATGTTGAATTGTGTCCCCTCAGATTCCTATGCTGAAGGCCCATCTCCTAGTACCTCAGAATGTGACCTGATTTGAAAATAAGGTCAGCGCAAGTTGCAATTAGTTAAAGTGAGGTCATACTAAAGTAGGGCAAGACCCTGACTCAATATGACTGCTTTGTTCCCATCAAAAAGAGGAAATGTGGACACAGATGTGACCACAGAAAGAACACTGTGTGATCATGATGACACACATTGGGTGAAGATTTCCTATGCGGAGAAATGCCAGATGTTGCCAGCCAACCACTAGCAACTGTGAGAGAAGGCTAGGGTGGGTTTTCCCTCTGACTGCTGAAGATATCAGCCATGCAGACTTACAGCTTTCGGAACCGGAGAGAGGACATTCCTGCTGTTTAAGCCACATGGCTTGTGGCACTTCATTATGGCCACCCAAGGAAACTATTATACTCAAGATGTGATGGGTTATTCAAACTCAAGGTTACGGAATTCTTTTTGAAAAGGACATAGGTTCAAAATCTCCTTGTTATCTTGAGCTGCTCCTCCTGTCCCCATCTGTAACATGAAAGTGGCCATGTGGACTGAAGCCAGATAAAATGAGTTCATATAATTAGAACATTTTGAGAGTGTCTGGCATAGACAGTTGGCGGTAAACACTGGGTGTGACAATTAAGATCTTTCCCCAATTGCACAACTGATATTGAATGCATGGCTATGGAGATCAAAGATTCCATACTGTTTGAGCAAGAATGGTTTGTTAGACGTGAAGAAAGCAGCCAGCCCATGGGCCTGATTAGGAAGCCATTTTACATCACTTCTTTGACCGCAATGAGTTCCAAGTCTGTGTTTTGAGTGGTGTGTGGTGGGTTCCCTGCATCATCCGTGATCCTAGCAGTTCTTGCCAAGGAACATGCTCAGCAGTTGTGTCTCATGTGGCTTGAGTTTTGAACAGACCATCTCCCGGTGGATTGGGAAGAATCTTCACTTGGGGATCTAGCTCTGTACAATGGGCTCATAACTTTGTGAACAAGCATGGTTAGGAGACAGGTGTGGGGAGAGATTTATCAGCTGCAGCAGGTAAGGAGAACTCAGGAGTTGTTTCCAAAGCCATGCCCTCCTAAAACAAAAGGAAGCTTAGGGTTTCATTTGGGAAGTTACATATGTTCATACTGGAAAGTCCACTAGGAGCCTACACACAAGAATGCATGTTTCCTAACAGAGTCCATTCCTGAGCATGCTCAGTTAAAGGTCATGGTCCAAGAAGGAATGATACCAGATATGTTTTGGGGGCATGCTTAGCTCAAGTCCCATGTTTGCTCTTGGGCAAGTCCAGTCTATATCACACGTGGTACTCATGAAGCAAGGGCCCTTTGCACTTCCAGTTGTATATTAACATTTTTGTGGAAAATAATGTTTTGTAACATATTTAGAGACCAGGTATAGGGCATATACCTGTATGTAATCCCAGGCAAGGAGATCATATTTGCCAAGTCAGCCTGGGTTATACAGCATAGGGGAGACTCACCTCCAAACCAAACCAAACCAAGCCAAGCCAAACCAAACCAAGCCAACCAACCAACCAACCAAACAAACAAACAAACCAACAAACAGACTATAGGTCACACACGGAATATGAACTCATTACTGTGAGTATTCTGTCTAAACTCTACCATACAGTTACCTGGCAACAGCCAGGTATGCTCCTCCCCACAGTTACCTGGCAACAGCCAGGTAGGCCTGACCCACGAGTAAAGGGGCTGCTTGCCCCCTCCTCTCTCTCTCTCTCTCTCTTGTTCTCTTGTTCTCATAGGCTCTTCCCTTCTTGATCCCTGTCCCCTCACCCTTCCCCCCTCCCTTCCCCATTCCCTTCCTCCTCTCTCCACATGCTCATGGGCCTCTACTTCTCTCCTCTCTCTCTCTCTGCCTTTCTCTGCCTCTATTACCCTGTTAATTCCCCTCCCCATGCCCTGAATAAACTCTATTCTATACTATTCTGTCATGTGGCTGGTCCCTTAGGGGAAGGGATGCCTTGGCATGGGCCCGCTGAGACATCCCCTTCCCCCATACCTTACCACCCCTCCATAGAACATATTCCCTCTCTCTTTATCTTTTTATAAACACATCAATTACTATCTGCTAGGATTTATGCACACAATGCTGCTGCTCCTTTGTCATTAAATGATCTAAATGTCTCTGGTGTGCGAAGAAACGAATGAAAGAAAAGGGGGGGCAGAGAAGAAGAAAGAGAATGGGTGAGGACCGTGGGTGGGGAGTGGGGTTGCGGTGGGGTGTCCTAGTTCATCTCACAGTGGGGTTGGGCAGAAGCTGAGATGAGAGAGGGTGTTGCCACAGCCTGTGAGTCACCATCAGATACCCCAGAGCACACTCTCAGCCACAATGTCACTCAGGTCAGAAGGGAGGAATAAGCTGACTCGTGTGAGGCCAGTCTAGCTCTGATCTTGATCTGAGGGGAGAAGAAAGCTGAGGAGGACAAGAGGCTAATATTCTGTGGGATACCCAAATGCTCCTTAAATCTAGAATACGATAAAGATGTGCTGATGATGGAGGAGTGGGACTTCATTTGTCTGTGTAGAACAATCCAAAGAACACAGAGACCTGAGTGGGATGCGCTCAGAGGGAAACCTGTTTTTGCTGACAAGGCACTTCTATTTGTGGCAGTCTCTACAGTAACTGGGTTTGTCTTAAAATACCAGTGGGGAGACGTCTGGAGTGTGGCTAGCCGGCTCTAAGAAGAAATGTTATGCTCAGGACAAGGAAGAGGCAGATATTCAAACACCGAGATGAACATCTCACAGAAGAGCCCAGTGAGGGTGGGCACGGGCTGTGAGGGAGTTAAGGTGTGCCGAGGTGTGCCAATGTCCACCTAAGGCTCTGGCAAAATCAAGACTTCCTTTTTTGGCAATACTGCAAAGGAAGGAGCCCAAAGCGTTTTATTAGATTGCATTTACTAACTACCCCAGGTTTATTTACCTTACAGGATCTTTCAAAGTTTCAAACCCAAACGAAAGCATGGTCACTTGCCAAAGTCCCTGCTTCTACTTTTTATTTATTTTTTAATTCAGCTAATTTCCTTCAGAAGGTTGCTTTTGCTTAGCCTTTTCAAAAGTTTGGTTATGTGTTTGTACTATCCTTACCGTGAAGGAAGTTGTTTTCACCTAACCGGGAGTTTCTGTTTACTCCTATTTGAAGAACTCTTTTAGCCAGGATTCTGGCCTGGGGCTACTGACTTCCAATCACCTAACAATTCCTTAGAAGTCACGCTTGAGCTTCTAAACCCTTCATTTTCTTGACAGCTTTGTGCAGTCTGTGGAGGGAGGAACATTCCTGCCTTGTCTTTCCTACTAATCTAGGTACTGGAGGGGCTGGCAAGGGCCTGACTATCCTTCACCCTTAGAAGCTAGGCCTTGTCTTTGCCCTTCTTTTCTTCTTCTTCTTCTTCTTCTTCTTCTTCTTCTTCTTCTTCTTCTTCTTCTTCTTCTTCTTCTTCCTCCTCCTCCTCCTCCTCCTCCTCCTCCTCTTCCTCCTCCTCCTCCTCCTCCTCCTCCTCCTCCTCCTCCTCCTCCTCCTCCTCCTCCTCTTCTTCTTCTTCTTCTTCTTCTTCTTCTTCTTCTTCTTCTTCTTCTTCTTCTTCCTCCTCCTCCTCCTCCTCCTCCTCCTCTTCTTCTTCTTCTTCCTCTCCTCCTCCTCCTCTTCCTCCTCTTCCTTCTTTTCATTCTCCTCCCTCTCCTCCCCCTCCTTCTTCTCCTCACTCTCCTCCTCCTCTTCCTCCTCCTTCTCCTCTTCTTTTTTTGAGACAGGTTTCCTCAGTATAGCTCTGGCTGTCCTGAAACTCACTCTGTAGACCAGGTCAGCCTTGAACTCAGAAATCTGCCTGCCTCTGCCTCCCAAGTTCTGGGCAGGAAGGCTCTTCTTCCAGTCCTTAGAAGGGTGGTTGATAATAGGACTCCTGAATTTAGTGGGCATAGGACAAGACAGTATGTGTTCCAGAAGTCAGCATAGGAGAAAAGACCAGAAGTCACTCAAGTCACAATTCATAAAACGTGGTGATGTGCAGAGACTAAAAAGCAGATGCAAATAGACTTATAATTGTTCTGGCTTGCTACCTCACAGTGCAGAAGAGAATTGGAAACCAAACAACCCTCCTGATACTATCTCAGGTTTGACTGTGAGTACTTGTGAGATCGCAGAGGCATGCCTTCTTGGACAGCTTTAAACTGACAAATTCCACTACTAGGAGATATTTCCTTTCCTTTCCTTTTATTTTTTTGTTTTTATTTTTTTGTTTGTTTGTCTTTTGAGACAAGGTTTTTCTGTATAGCCCTTACTGTCCTGGAATTTACTTTGTAGACCAGGCTGGCATCAGACTGAGAGATCTGCTAACCTCTGTGTTGAAATTAAAGGTGGGTGCCACCACTACCCGGCTTTGGGAGGTGCTTCTTTTTTTTTCTTAAAGATTTATTAATTTATCATATATAAGTACACTGTAGCTATCTTCAGACACACCAGAAGTGGGCATCGGATCTCATTATGGATGGTTGTGAGCCACCATGTGGCTGCTGGGATTTGAACTCAGGACCTTTGGAAGAACAGTCAGTGCTCTTAACCCCTGAGCCATCTCTCCAGTCCCCAGGAGGTGTTTCTTAAAGATGCTTCACAGACATAGATGCTAAGGGTGGTGCCACGGCATACAGCACTTGCCCTGAAGACATGATCAGGCATGGGCACTCACACATCAGAGTCAAGACGCAGCTGGAGTGTGAGATCCAGTGCTTGGTCTTGGTGGAATGGAGGGAAGAAGGGACAGACAGGACTGGACAAAGAGAGGCTCGTGCCTCTTGTCAGATTAATCCTGTATTATATTATCCAAAAACATTTTATTTTAAAGCAATTTCAAATTCATAGAAAACATAGAGGTGCAAAAAATTAATTCCTAGTCTTTGTCTTATGTGGCTGAATGCATAATGGTTTCCAAAGATGTCCAGACTGCAGCTCCTGAAATCTGAGATGGTCACATTATACAATGGGAAGGAGTTTTGTTTTGTTTTGTTTTTGTTATTTGTTTAACTTCAAAGTGTTAATTAAACTTTCCTTTGACAGTTTAATTCATGGCATGACATATTCTATTAACCCTCTCCCTCCCACCTCCATTAACCTTCCCTCATCCTTACAAGTTTCTTTTGCATGTTTTGTTTTCTGCTGTGATCCCCTAAGTCTAACCAAGGTGATCTGTGTGACCATGGTTTTCAAACTATGTATTGGACTTTGGTGGGTTCATCAATGGATGTGTACCTAAATGGAGGCAATTCTGTTCCCAGAGTTTCTTGGTGGCCATGAGCCCCTCCCTCATTTAGTCTGGCCTGGCACTTGTGATCCTCCTGGAGTGCCAGGGTTATAGATTTGTAGCACCACTTGTAAAAGGAGTTTCAGTGTCCTAATGAGACAGAGGAGAGGGAGACTGGACACAGATAAGACAAGGTGACAACAGGACAGGTATTGGAGTGACACACATCAAAAATGGGAGAAAGGGTCACAATCCTAGAACTATATAAGAGCTGCTGTGCACTGGAGGCCAGAAAGCAGTCTCTCCTCAACACTTAGGCCTCCCTGGGTGTGGTACCCTGAAACTGGCTTTAGACTTCTTATCTCCAGACCCACAAGAAAGGCTGTGCTATTACAAAGCACCCCAGATTCTGCAACTTACTACACCGAGAAGAAGAAACGCACACACCCAGAGCCACTGTATCATTTTAGGATGCGTTTGCTTTCCCCTCTTTCTGTCTCTCCTTAGCTCTGCTCCTATTTCATACATTGTATGAATATTACCATCATGAATTATTATGACCATGAGCTGTTTCAGGGAAATTTCTATAACAAGAGAAAAACACATGTAAACATCACCCAGAGGCATGCTGGGAAAGATGACATTTCTCCCACTGCTGCTGGCTGAAACCTCCCAGTTTTGAGGAACCATGCTTCTGAATTCTACCAGACCTGTGCATGATCTCTCTCTCTCTCTCTCTCTCTCTCTCTCTCTCTCTCTCTCTCTCTCTCTCTCTCTCTCCTCTCTCTCTCTCTCTCTCTCTCTCTCTCTCTCTCTCTCTCTCTCTCTCTCTCTCTCTCTCCTCTCTCTCTCTCCTGGATTATTGCTGTAGGCAGATTGTGCCCTCTGTTAGCATTTAGATATGAAATATCCACCTAAAGGCTCATGTGTTGGAGGCTTGCTGAGAGGTGATTGTGTTATGTGCTGGCCGGCTTTATGTCAACTGGACACAGCTAGAGTTTTCTGAAAGGAGGGAAACTCAAATGAAAAAAATGTATCCATGAGATCCAGCTGTAAGGCATTTTCTTAATTAGTGATTGATGGGAGATGGGACTGTTCATTGTGGGTGAAACCATCCCTTGGCTGGTGGTCCTGGATTCTATGAGAAAGCAGGCTGAGCAAGCTACTAGTAAGCAGCACCCCTTCATGGCCTCTGCATCAGCTTCTGCATCCAAGTTCCTACCCTGTTTGAGTTCCTGTCCTGGCTTCCTTTAGTAAGGGACTATGATATGAAGTGAAAGTCAAATAAACCCTTTCCTCTCCAAGTTGCTTTGGGTCCAAGTTGCAATTGGTGTTTTATTGCAGCAGTTGTAACCCTAAGTAGACAGGTCATAAGACTCTGACCTCATCAGTGATTAGCTCAGTGATGACTTGCATTATTTGGAAGTAGTTGGGAACTAGGCAGTGGGACCTGGTTGGAAGTACTGGAAGCATGCCTTTGAAATATAGACATTGTCCTTGGCTCCTTCTGGTCTACCTTTCTCTCTCTCTCTTTTCCTCGAGGCTACAAGGCAAGCAGCTTTCCTCTACCTTGGTCTCATCATAAGCCCAGAAACACTGTTGCCTGTTGACCATGGATTGTAACCTCTGAAACCTCAAGCCGAGTTAAATTCCTTTTCCTTTAAAATGGTTTCGCTCAGTTATTCTGTCACAGCAAGGACGGAAAGAACTAATGTGCCATCTTTACTGGCCTGTGGTGAGAGCACCCCTGATACCTTCTGGCTCTAGCCTGAGTTATATCATTTTAGCAGCTGTAAGTTTAAACTGGCTGGTGAGATGGCTGAGCAGGTAAAAGCAGTTGACCTGAGTCCAGTCCTTGGAAACCATAGTGGAGAGAACTAAGTCTCAAAAGCTACCCTCTGACCGTTATACATGCACTGTAACAGACATATACCTGCACTCACACAATAATAGTTTAAAAATAAAATAAGCAGATAAAAACATACTTGTGTGTATGTGTGTGTATGTATGTGTGTATGTATGTATGTATGTATGTATGTATGTATGTATATATGTACTATCTGTCTCCTACCCAGAAGACTGTCCTTCACATACAGTCAAGCCTCTGCTTCCTTGGCCAAATTCCCCGTAAGCTGTAGGGTATTGGGTTGCATTTCTTTTTCACCCATGTGTCTGCCAGCATGCTGGCCTAGGTTCTCCAGATATCTGCATTCTCTGATCACAGTAGCAGTTGCTCTTCATTGTGCAGCAGCTGGTGAGATGATGAAATTCTTAAAAGCTGAATTTCCTAGATATCTAGGAGTGGGCAGTAGGCCACTGTGGAACAGATTTTGCTAATTATGTGGAAAATATCATTTGACTTCCTTCCCATGGCCATGTGGTGACATAAGTGACCCCTGATTGGTGAGTGGGGGAACTGACTCACTGACGGACTCATCTGTGTTCTCTGCCTTCCTAGCGGTTTGCTTCCCTTCAGAATCTATAGTGCCAGGAAAAGGAGTCAGGGACTTTCATGAAGGACACTATGACTTTGGGGAGTAGAGGATTGGAGAGTCTAAGAATAGCCTTGTCTTTCAAAATCAGGGACCCTGAAGCAGGCAAGGAGAGCCTGCCAATGTCTGTAGTAGGAGAGAAGACAGGTGCCCAGGAAACTGGGGCACTGACTGAGGTATCATCACTTGAAACACTGTCCTTGCCAATTTGTTTGAAGCTGGAGCCACATGCAAGAACACTTGGGTATAGATTAGTTTGTGGAACAATGACTGGACTTGCAAGTTTGGGATATTTACAGATATTGAGACTTGGGGAACAAGACCGGGATTAGGACTGAGGTAATTCTAGACTCAGTGTCTAGAAGTTCACATGATTAACAGGATCACAAAAGCATCTTCGTGGAAATTTACAACCATCAAGTGAAGTAGATCACACTGGGTAGATGTTGCTGCCGTTCTTAGAGTCTGCTAGACCAGCTTAGACTGACAGTATCTTCAAAGCTTGGTCATGTTTATTTGTTTGACATGCTTCCTCCTTCATGTACTGTCTGGGAGGGAATTTTTTAAGTGAGTGAAGAAAATGACATGAAATTTAAAATAGCTATAAAATATTAATCTCTCCATTGAACTTCATGACTAGTCCTACTTTTCCCATTCAGTTCAGTGAGCATGCAGGGGCACTCTCCATCTATCTATCCATCCATCCATCCACTCATCCATCCATTCTTCCATCCATCCATCTACCTGCCTCCCCACCCATCTATCCAACTATCCATCTATCCATCTGTCCATCCCTCTATCCATCCATCCACTCATCCATCCATCCATCCATCCATCCATCCATCCATCCATCCATCCATCTACCTCCCCACCCATCTATCCAACTATCCATCTATCCATCTGTCCATCCCTCTATCCATCCATCCACTCATCCATCCATCTATCCATCCATCTACCTGCCTCCCCACCCATCTATCCAACTATCCATCTGTTCATCCCTCTATCCATCCATCCACTCATCCATCCATCCATCCATCTACCTGCCTCCCCACCCATCTATCCAACTATCCATCTATCCATCTGTCCATCCCTCTATCCATTCATCCATCCATCCATCCATCCATCCACCTATCCACCTGCCTCCCCACCCATCTATCCAACTATCCATCTATCCATCTGTCCATCCCTCTATCCACTCATCCATCCATCCATCCACCTGCCTCCCCACCCATCTACCCAACTATCCATCTATCCATCTGTCCATCTCTATATCCATCTATCTGTCCATCCATCCATCACCCATCCACACATCCACCCATCCATATAGTCATCTATTAATTAAGCCATCCATCCATGCATTCATGCATCCATCCACCTACCCAACTATTACATCCACAAACCCATCCATTCTTCTATCAGCCTCTCTGACTATATCTCTCTGTATACATAGCAAAAGATAAAATGTATTTTTGGTATCTTTTTAGAGAGTAAATGTGAGTTCAGAAATCCCCTCAGAGGAAGACATTGCTGTCTCTGATTGGATTGATATTCCCGTAAGAAGACTGGGTAACAACTTATGTAATCCAGTATTGGGTTAAGAAGTTGTACTCTCACCTTGTTAGTCAACTTGTTACTTTAACAAATAACCGAGATAGTCAAGAGACTATCAAGAGAAAGAATTTCTTTGGCTTACAGTTTTAGAGACTTCAGTTTTCATCTTGTTGCTTTGGGCAAGATCTCAGATATCTGTCAGAGAGGCAGGAGCTAATTCACAAATATGGGGAACTCCTTGTCTGCCAGCTTGTCCTTTGGGAACTGAACCTCTGATCCACTGCAGACACCTGCACGCTGACCTGAAGCCATCCTGTACCCAGTCAGGTGCTCAGCAAGTATGCGCAGCAGGGCAAAACTGCACACCTGGTAGCCAGGAACCAAAGAGGCTGAGAGATTTTAGACTCTTGAAGGTCACCTAGGACCTCCTACTAGGCTCCCTCTCTTATGTTCCAACATTTCTCAATAGCATCAAACTACAGGCTAAGCTTTGGGGGGCGGGGAGGTACACCAGTTTCAAACTGGAGTTTTCCCATTAGCAGAGAGAAAACCACTGACTCCATAATTTAAAACAAAGCAACAAGAAAACCGCTCCTTGCTCGTCTGTGGGTCACTACTGTGGTGCTCCAGCTGGACAGGAGCTGTGAGCTGGTGGGGGATTCTCAGGATGGGAACCTTGAACCCTGGGAAGTAAAAGAACTAGGCCTAGAGCAGGAAATGGAGGTGCTAGCCTTGGAGTTTATCAGGTTCAGTTGTGTGCTGGGTGGGGACTGTTCCTCCCATGCAGAGCTCTGGAACTCTGGCTGGCTGATGTAGAAGTCTGCACCCAGTCTCCTCATTTTATAAGGACTGACCTTGCTCTTTCGCCAGGACCGCAGTGGAAATATTCAGTAGGAGAAAGTTTGTTCAATAAATACGCTTTGTAAACGTTAAATTGAATTCATGAGAAGTTTCTTTTACTTTCCTATGCAGTTTTGTACAACAAGTTCCATCTGGGAGAGCCACATTTTCCTGGGGTGGGAATGAAGTTCTATTTTATTCACAGGAAAATTTGAATCCACCCTTCTCTCTGGTTCATTTAACCAGAAACACTGAACTTCACAAAGAGACAAGAGGGTGGGGCCCTGACACTATGAATCTGAAGAGCAGCTTCTGTTTCGTGCTTTTATTCCAAGGGCTTTTTAACCAGAGAGCAGCTACTGGCAAACACATTCCTCTGCACTGTGTTAACTATCTAAAGGTATTGTTCTAGCTCTTATAGTATTCCGTTCCATGTGTCTTTGGCAAGTGGTAGCCTGTGTCTGAGTGGGTTGCATTTTGACAAGACAAGAGTCAAGGCATCAGATGTGAGAGGCCTCGTGAGGGATTGGTTAGAGAGCAAGGCCTCTTCTGAGAAGACGAGATACCCCATGTTAAATAAAAAGAAATCCTCAAGCCCAGTGGCAAGACTCGACAAACACTGGGTTATTTCCAGGGTTTCCCTTGCACTGCGGGTTGATAAACAGATTCTTCTTGAGTCTCAGCGATAACAAGCCATTCTCTGAGACTTAATTTGCTTTCCCAGTGACAGAAAAAAAAATCATATCCATATCCAAACTCACAAATTAAACCCAGAGATTAGCTGATGCCTGAGAAGTACACCATAGGGTAACAGCCTTCAACCGTGGGAAAGCCAAAACGTTACAACGGCACAGGAAAGGAACTGCTGTCAGGCCTGAGTTTGTCTCGCTCCTTTCCCTCTGATCCTATGACTGCACTTGAAGCTTCTTTATGGTATGGGTGTTTACACAAATCTAGGAGCAGGTAGGATCTCTGTCATGTCAACTTCTGGGCACAGACAGCCCCAAAGCTCAGGGGCATGTCCTCTTCCAGAGAGAATATGCTAGACTCATGAGACAACTCAGCTCTCTGCTATGGCAGAGATCCCCAAATACGGGAAATCCTGTGTATACCATCTCATCCTAGGGTGATTGAGCCTCTAATTCAAATGCAGTCAACCCTGTGCTGACCTGTAGCCCAGAGCTGAGCCAGCCCTGGAACTCTTCCTGGAGTGAAGGAGAGAGCCACTGAGAGTGTCTTGGGAATCTGCAAATCCAAGGGAATGCCAAGTAGCATTGACCTTTGTTAAGCGGCTGTGGGACCAGCTTCTCCAGAGCTTTTTGGTAACTTCTCTTTGTATCTACTCTATTCTTGAACCTTAACCCAAGTCAGGATTTAGTCATTTAATATAGTCTAATATCTGAGGATTTCTCTTTGGTCTTTACCTCTTGGTTGTTTCTGGTGTTCACCTGGAACTGCATTAGGTGAATGTTGGATAGAGTAAAGGTCCAGACAGGCCATTCTCCCAGTTCTGACTGTTCAGCATCTCAGCATCCCTGTCTCTGTGTGGCCAGTTTGGACTTCTCACAGATCAATGGTAGTCAGGGTGATTCCCATGTCCTCAGACCTTGCATAGTGATTAAATCCCAGGGAGAAGGACACTTGGGGCTTATAGCATGCAGCTATAGGTCACCACTCACAGCCAAGTACAGGCTGTCAAGAGAATGAGCACAGAAGTATGTACAGAGAAGCAAAGAATTGACAGACACTGATTCACTGAACCTCTGCCACACCGTGGGCAGCTTCCACTACCTCCTGTAGATCTCAGTTTCACAAGCTGCCATCTTCAGCAGACCCACTGTGCCTGCATGCAAGGCACCTTCCACAGCAGACCCGTTGACCACCCATGAGCGTCTCCAATGTGTTGTCTTAGCCAAGGCTCTATGGAATTACTGTTGGAAAGAATGGATTTCCTCTTTATATTTTACTTATTATTGGTGTGTATGTGGTCACATGTGCCTTGGCATGCATAAGGAGGTCCTTCCACCTTCATGAATTCTGAGGGTTAAACTCAGGTAGAGCCTTTATCCACTGAGCCATCTTGCCAGATCAAGAATGAGGTTCTTAACAAACAAGAAATGAGACTATTTTGAGCTTGTGCTGTGTAAGTCTTAGAGATCAATCATTTGCTGCTTACTGGATCTTTTAAAAGTCCTTTCATCATCCCCAACTCCCTGTCTCATAGTCTACCAACTGAAAGCTAGCCAGGCACTCTCCCTCTCTTTTTAAAATTAAGTTCTTTGACAGTTTCATATATGTATATAATACAGTCTTGCTATTCTCTCTCATGACCTTCTCTTACCTCTCTCCCAGGTATATCAACCCTCTACCTCGATCCGTCGCGTTCCTAGATTTGTGGGTTTTGATTTTATGTTGTGTTCATTTAATCTAATCAGGGCCTCCTGTGCAGTCATTGGATTGGGACTCCCCACTGGAGTCTGATCGGAGTCAACATTGGGAACACAACTGAAGGCAAGGACTCCCTTTCTCTGAGTCTATCCATAGGAAATATTTCAGCAGTGAGGGGTGGGGATCTTCCTGCATCCTTGCTTATCTGTTGATGAGCTCATCTTTGTGCAGGCCCCTCCTCCCCACAGTGAACTCATCTCTTCTTCGGAGCTCATGACGGCCATGGCTGTGTTGTTCAGGGGATGGCCTTTCCAAGCTCTTCTTCCCACCTTCCAGCCTTCTAGCTCTCACGGTATTTCTGCCCACTTACTGGTTCTTACACAGAGCAAATGTCATGGACTTTCATCTGTGCTTGGGCAGGGCGTCTGGTAGTGGGAACAATATGGGACATATGTGTGTGATAAATCAGGAGGGGTCAAGCCAATCTGCTGAGGTAGCACTATTCCCCTGTGCTATGGACATGAGCGCAATAGAAACTCAAGGTCTCTGTACTTTCTCCCTCTGGCTTCCTCAAACATTCCACATGTGCAGCTCATAGAGAAGAGACAGGGACCAGCTCTGGCTGGCCCTCCCCCACCTCCTCCCTGCTGTTCCCCCCAATCACTTGTCACCAGCTACTTCTGACTGAAATGCTGGAGCCTCTCAGCAGGTGCATTCATCTGGCTTCATTTGAAGGTGAGGGTTTTTGTTTATTTTGTTTTGATTCTGGAGACCAACTCCTGTCTGGTGCCCATATGTAGTCACATGAGCCTCTCCCACTGTCCTTTCCCCCCATTTTAATGGCTCCTGACACAACACCGTTTCTTTTTTTTTTACTTCCGGGGGGGGTCATTTGAATTTAAGGTTTGTTTTATTAAGCAGTTTAGAATGATGGACCTTTGAATTGGCTTAATCTGCAATTCTATCTTCCTGTGTTTGTGAGCCCAGGGCGGGCCTCTCAGAACCTCTCCCCTGAAGACCCTGATCTGGAGCAGAGCCTGTCCCGCTTGTACTCCCTCAATCAGTCAGTGTTGTTTCTTATGCAAACACAGACAGTTTTGTAATTATTGTAGAAATAAATGCTTTCAAGGAGGTTGGTAACTGGTTTGTCTCGTTCCTTCCTTGTGGTTGGTTTTACCCTCAGCAGTAGTATCAGCACACGGATGCCATCTTTCAGTGAGGTAATGTGGTTCTCTGGCTGAAACAGACGACTCACCTTTTGGCCTCATAGGTTACCACTGGGGAGATGGTTATTATTATTATTTTTAGTATTATTACATTGTAAAATAACTTGCCCGTCATGTTATAGCTTAGCTGGGAGCACAGGACGATGAATAATTTAAGAGAATGAATATGATGGTGATGTGTGTGAGGTAGCAAAGAAAAGTTAGCCAAGACGTGCTTCCCCTGATGTCACTCAGAGCTTCTGGCATGCTGGCAGTAAGTGGTATTTCCTACTGTCTGTGCCTCCGCTGATCTTTGCTGAAGTCATTCGTGTCTACAATGTCTCCATAAAAATGGCACAAAATATTTTTTTTCCTGCAAGATTATTATCCAATAATCTGCACCTTGATTTCTTCAGCAGAATCATGATTCCCTCACTGTGTCTGCATTGCCCTGTCATGGGGCCCACTGTCCAGCTGCTGTATTAGTCCTTTTCCTGTTGCTGAATAAAATACCACAGCCAAGGGAATTAACAGGATAAAGAATTTATTTGGGATTACTGTTCCAGAGGAACACCAGTCAGTCACAGCAGGGCAGGGAGGCCTACTTAGCAGGGATGGGAGCAGGAACAGGAAGCTCGGGGCTTACATCTTGAACTGCCAGCAGGAAACAGAACACATTGGGAATGGCTCATGGTAGCTTTGAAACCTCAAAGCCTGTCTTCAGTGACATACTTCCTCCAGCAAGACCACACCTCCTAATCCTTCCCAAACAGCTCCACCACCTGGGGAGCAGATTTTCAAATATATGAATCTCTGGGGGGACATTATCCTTCAAGCCACCACAGCTGCAAAAATGGCTTACATAAGATACACTAGGAAAGCAAGAAACATGGGGCCTGGCATGGAGGAAAGACTGCCAGAGATAGAGAAAGCCTGATGCCTTTTGCAGTCTTAAACAGAGCCCTGAGCAGATGGTGTTTTACTGTGGGAAGAGAGGGAGGATGTCTGAGGTGGGGGTGTGACTCCCTTTCCATCTTCTGCCTCTTGGTACTGAGTTTATACATCAATTTGGCTGGATCTTGGTACCCAGACACTGCTCACATACTAGTTTGCATGTTGCTAAAGAGACGCTGTGAGATCAGGTGTCCTTCTGAAGCAACTCTTTATGACACAGGTCTCACCCAAGCTGTTGAGGGTTGGAACAAATAGCACAAGTTTCCAAAGAAGCAGGGATTGAATTTTAAACCTGAGACATAGGCACTGTGCCTAGGTTTGCAGCCTGCTGCATGCCCTTCAAGGATTTGGCCTCAAGACTGACATACCATGTCTTACCTGACTTTCCAGGTACGCTCTCTAATTTTAGAGTGATACATCCGGTTCATTTTGTTTTGATGGAGAGCCCTGACTAATGTGCTGGTATACTTGAATTTATTTTAAACCATATACTTGAGTCATTTTCATAAAAGAACATATTGAATTCCAGATTTCAGAGGGATGTGAGGTAAATAAAGCCTTTGATGCTTCAGCATTCAATCCCCTAGCTATGTGGTCATGGGAAACGCCAGTCACCCAGACACTTTAGAAGTCACTGGATGAGATCTGTCACCTCGTGACTCCTGCCTGGGCATGTACTGACTAGACTCCAGTTCCAAAAGTCGCCCTTTGCTTCTAAATGGTATCAGCTGTCAATTTATATTGCACCCTTTGACTATGATCTGCGCCTATCAGATGTCAGCAGGAAATTGCTGAACTATTGTCATGGAATACCTGATGCAGTCATACAAGCACTATCGTTTGAAGTCTGGGGGTGACTTGCAGGTATCCACGTGACTGTAGCTGAGTGACGGGGAGAGGGGTTAGCTCCTTAAGTAATTCTGCCACCACCAGGGGTCCCCTAACTTCTGAACATCAATGCTTCTCGACAAAAGAGAAAGGCTGAACTAAACAGTGTTGTAGTTTTGGCTCGCCCTCTGGGTCAGCTACCACTGCCCCACGTTGCCCTGGGAAACTCCTCCTCTGGGAAACTTTTGTAACAGAGACAACAGCTTCAGTTCCTAATTCTGCTGAGGTTGCTTCACAGGACTCATGACGCAGGGAACCAAAAAAGAGGCTTAAGAAATTAGGGAAACACACAGAGGTTGTATATAGATTTAGCAAGATTTATAAGAGAGCTTCATATATGAAGAACACGTGTTGTACTCTGTGGCTAACATCACTTGTTCCTTCCTACCTATCCTTGGTCTAGAGAGGCTTGGCTGGTCGATACCATCACGCTGGGAACACATGAGAATTTGCCACTGTTTGGCACATACACAGATTGTCTTGTTGAATATGAACAACCCAGACGGTGGTTTTATTTCCCCATTTTTTTTTAAAGGAATGATAAGGAGGTTTGTATTGCTATGTAGCTTTTTTTAAAGACCAAGATATGGAAATTTGGCTAGGCATGTAGATCAGTTATAGAGTGCTTGTCAGGCATGCCCATGCTGCAGGTTTGATCCCTAACAAAATACACACACACACACACACACACACACACACACACACACACACACACACGGGGGGGGGGGTTATGGGGACATTCAAATTCTAACAATGGTCTCTCTTACCCCCAAATCCAGATATTTTACCACATATCTTCGTTTTGAATAGTTGAAAAATAAATGGATGAATGCATATTTGAGTAATTTGTTTGAGACTTGGCAGCAGTCATCTCCTCCTGCCCCCGTGTGACACGTTTCTGAATGGTAGTCTTATGAGCCCCGCAGATGGCAAGGCACCTGGAATCAGTGTGGACCTTCATGACTGCAGTTTCTCTGCTGGTGCTATCTTTTTTTTTCATCTGAGAATTTGGCTGACAGGCTTTGAGGAACTGATTGTGGCTGGAAAGGTGTTGTGGTCAGAGACTTTACAGGGCCACCCATGTATAAGTGCTCACTACTCTACATTCTTTGTCCTGTGAACTGACAGTAAAAATCTCCCCCTTCAGCATCAAGCTGACACAAGTAGATGAGATAAGTCACACAGACCTGCATCATCAAGTTTGTCTCCAGGTTAGTCACGCATGCTTGTGTTTATGAATGGTTGTTTGAAGAAAGAATTCATGACCACAGGGCCTGACTCAAGAGCTGGGGATGTGGAGAGGGGCCCAGGTGCTACATACAGAGGGACCTTACCACTGGGTGTTGGGGAGATGACAGAACCTCTCCAGGTATACACACACACACACACACACACACACACACACACACACACACACACACAGAGAGAGAGAGAGAGAGAGACATGCACATACAGAGAGACACAGACACTCACACATATTTACACACAGACACACACACAGATGCATACACACACAGAGACACACAGACAGTCATACAAACATACACACAGAGACACACACAGATACATACAAACACCCAAACACACATACAGATGCATGCATGTACAAATACACACATACAAATACACACACACGCAGACACACACAGACACAGACATGCATGCATGCATGCACACATACAAATACACACATAGACTTACACACTCTGAGACACAGGCATGCATGCATGCACACATACACATGCACACATACACAGATACACACGCACATACACAGACCTACAAATACAGACATACACATGCATATATGCACATATACAAATATGCACACTCATACACATACACATACAGACACACACACACATACACACACATACACCTGTTGTTGTTTTCCTGTTATAACAAAATACCACAGACTGAATGATGGCTAATGAACAGAAATCTGCTGGTATCATAAATGCCTGCCGCTACATCTAGCTTTACACAGATTCTGGTGCTTTGAACTCAAGTCCTCATGATAGGACAGCAAGCACCCTATTGAGACATCTACTCAGTTCTGCAATTCCGAGTTTCACAGAGTTTCAGCTGCCCTCTTTGTAAGTAAATATGAGTTGTGTGCAATCCAGGCACAACAGCCACACACTCCTCTTTTCTCTCTTGGTCTAGTTTATCTACCCTGTGGGGCAGTGGGAGAGATCCAGACCAAAGCTCATATCCTGTATCCTGTAAACTCCTGCTGTCTTAGATAAACTTAACTGATCTCAACATCATCCTTGTGCTCAAGGTGACCTTTTTATCTCTTTCTGGAACTGAACCACTGTGATTACCCAAAGGCTTCTCCCCACTCCACCCTATCTGAACAGGGAAGGGGCAAGAGAAAAATTAAACAGGAGAGCGGAAAAAGAGAACCAAGCCTCAGAGACCCAGTCTACTTAGTCTTAATGATGAAGGCAGGGAGGAGAGCCAGGGTCCCCAGTTTAGCTGTGACCACACCCTAATGACGAATGCAGGGAGCACTCGTGGTTCCTGTCCTAGAGCCATGAGTGTGCCCAGTAAGCCTCTGTCCAAAGTCCTATAACCAACATGCTGTAAGCATCTGTATTCCAGGAGAGTCCAGGTCTAATAAGATCCCCGATCCTGGTTCATAGACATCAGTCTTCTCATTGTGTTCTCGACTTGTGGGAGAAGCAAAATGGGGGGCTTTGGAATGTATACTACGATTTACATTCTATACTACTATACTATACTATACTATTATACTATACTATACTATACTATTATACTATACTATACTATACTATACTATACTATACTACTATACTAACCCCACCATGAATGAATGATGTGCCCCACCACTTAATCCCCTATTCAAGATAGTACCTGTTAATTCTATCTACAGTCACAACAGAAGTTAGATTTCAACATGTTCTTTCTTGGGAGCAGAGGAGAGAAGGGGGTATAAACCTTACTGTCGATCGCAGCAGCCCAGAACACCACACAAGTCACCCAGGTTCTAGTGACTTCGGAATGCATGCTTCCTCCTAGCTTCAGCATTCCAGTCGTGCGTAGTGTCTCTGAAGAGGGGAAGAAATAGAGAGAAATACAGTTAAATGTGTGTGAGAAAAGGCAGAAGAGAGGCTGCACTGTCAGACCAGACACAGATGAATCATAGTGGCCTCTGCTAATGGTAACAGACTCCTCAGAATAATGCACTCTGCTTTGCCTACTACCCCTGAGCACAGGTCGTGAGGTACTCTACAATGCAATATGGCTCTTCCACTCCCAGGTCCTCATAGGCCTGTACTCTGTGCTGGAATATGCCAGGGAGATGTGCAGACTTTCATAATGCCGTATTATTTTTTTCTCTCAAAATTTTATATATATATATATGTATGTGTGTGTGTGTGTGTGTGCGCACGTGTGTGTGTGTTGGGGGAGATGTGTTATCGTGGGCATGTGGAGATCAGAGAAGAGCCAAACGTGTCACCTCTCTCCTTCCACCATGTGGGTCCTGGGGATCCAACTCAGGTTGTTAGGCATAGTGATAAGTGCCTTTACCTGCTGAGCCATCTTGCCAGCCCCATGATGTCATTCTGCTTTTAGAGAAGAGTAAAGATGCTGCAAAGGGGATGGAGCTCCTGGTGAATCTGGAGAGAGCAAAGACAAACACTTAAATCGTGCGTTCTTTTGAGCTGCTACTTTGAGTTCCATTCTGTAGCCCAGGCTGGCCTTGGGTTTGTGCGATCCTCAGTCTCTCAAGCGTTGCATTGCAAGTGTGAGCCATCATGCCTCCTTCACATACTTATTCTTTACTCCTCTCTGCGCTGTACTTAACTAGAGACTGGGAACTACTCTTCAGAAGGCAGAGTTCTGCCCTGAGGTTTGATCCAGTGTCAGTCAGCATCTTCACTCTCCAGGCTTTGTTTGGTTTCTAAGTTGGGAGAGGATCGCTGGGCATTTCTGGGAGGGTTGGGGGGGTCTATTCAGAGACAGGACCCAGCACTGAGTCAATCATGAGTCCATTTCCAGTGGGTTAGGGCACACAGACAGAAGTGGGGACATAGCACAGTAAACCCAACTGCAGAGGATCTTAGGTCCCCTTCACTCAGGGCAAGGATGTTAATGCTACTGTATTTCCTCAGTCCCAGTTTGAGTCGCTACATTTGTAATAATTTCTCAGTCACCCCCTCAGAGTTCACTTGTGCCCACTATCTTCCATTTCCTGCCTGTAGCCACAAAGCCCTGTCAGCTTGGCTTAGTCTACACACACCATTTTCACTCCAGCTTGCAATCCCCTGGTCTTTGTACACAGCTTCTGGACAAGCACTGTGAGAACAGACCAACACCAGGTTTGCGACTCCTTAATGGATTCGGGTTTGTTTTTAGTCGACTTCTGAAAGGATAAGTCAGTAAGTGAGGGTGAAGGCCATGTTCCTGGGCCAGCAGTGTCCTTTCTGGGTCTAGACAGAGGACTGGTGCCAGGGTACGTCAGTGAAAGCGATCCCTTGGGTCTGGGATCTTGAGATGGCTGGGGTGGGGTGGGGGTAAGTGGGATACTGCTCTGTCTGCTTGACCCAGACCTTCTCCTTCTCTCAGGCCTCTGTGACGGGAGAATACCTCTATCCTAAGTCTCCACAGACTTAGGCAGAGGCAGATTGTGGGAAGGGAGTGAGGAGCTGAATAGTAGAGGGAGGCAATGGAAGGAAGATAGGTGAAGGTGATGGGAAGGAGGGCGGACCTAGGAGAAACCTCACCTGCAGAACTTGCTTAGTGTGTCGAAGCTCTGTCCAGACCAGGAGAGGGATCACTGGAGGGATCTGGAGGCTTCTGGCCAGGGAAAGAGCTTCTAAGGAAAGTTGTCCTGAGTTCTGAAGGGTTTAATGCAGGCCAGGGGTTCTCCAGATGCCACAAGGACTTTGCTGGGCTGCGATGAGTACAGATGTCTTCTGATGTGGTCAAGTGTTGCCTGGGTCAACTCTTACCTGGCTGGGATGTACTGGTATAGCCTTGAGTGTTTCTAGACTGAGCAGATGGACTTTTCTTCTCTAAGGGCTTACAAAGCACCCGTGAACATGTAACCCCTGCCTCCCCAGCAGCTTTACCCAGGGTAAGAACAACTGTTCTCAGCAGAAGCTATCCCACAGGGTCTTGGGCATCACTGTGGAGGCTCCTGCTCCATCTCTCACCCAGAAAAAACAAACAAACAAACAAACAAATGTTGTGGGACCTGCAAAGAGAGAGTCTGATCAGAAAGCTGTTGGAAGGGTCCATGGAAGAATTTGTATCCCTGGTAACGATCGACAGATGTTCCTTGGAAAATGACCAAAGGCCAGGTTTGCCTGATACTGGTCCAAACTAGTGCTAGAGACTCATGGGCAGGTGGTAGCTGGATAGGGGTGAGTTCTCCTTTGGGAAACCATCAGAGAGGCTCTGACCACTCAGCAGCCCTGACTCTGAGGCATAGATTCTCCTGACAGCAAGTGGGACAGGGACTCAGGCTGGTTTCTGGCTGGTCTTTGGAACAGTGCCTAGCTCAGACTTGCTGCCCGTTGCTTTTCTATAGGAAGCCAGAGACTTGCAAATGGTGATCAATAAGGTCCAAGTAAGTGATGGGTTTTTTGGGTTGGAGACGTGGCTTCGTTGGTATAGTGTTTGCCTTGCAAGTGTGAAGATATATCAAGTTTGATCACAGGATGTGAGTAAAATCGGGGCATAATGGTGTGTCTTGCTGTCCTCCCAAACTGAGGAGGTTGAGACAGATACAGTCTCAGAGTTGGTTGGCCAGCCAGCCTAGTCTCATTGGATTTCTAGGGCAGTGAAAGACTGTCTTTAAAAATAATGTTGTGATGACTGTCTTAGTCAGTTTCTATTCCTGCACAAAATATCATGACCAAGAAGCAAGTTGTAGAGAAAAGGGCTTATCCAGCTTACACTTCCACATTGTTGTTTATCACTAAAGGAAGTCAGGACAGGAACTCACACAGGGCAAGAACTTGGAGGCAGGAGCTGATGCAGAGGCCATGGAGGGGTGCTGCTTACTGGCTTGCTTCCTCTGGCTTGCTCAGCTTGCTTTCTTATAGAACCCAGGACTACCAGCCCAACACCCACAAGGGGCTCTCCCACCTTGATCCCTAATTGAGAAAATGCCTTACAGCTGGATCTCATAGAGGCATTTCCCCCAAGGGAAGCTCCTTTCTCTGTGATAACTCCAGCTTGTGTCAAGCTGACACACAAAACCAGCCAGTATAATGACTGAGTAAAGATACTCAAAGTTGACCTCTGGCACACACACACACACACACACACACACACACACGTGGGCGACTGCATATACATAATTGTATACACAATGAAAGGAGAGAGAGAGAGAGAGCGAGGAGGAAGTAAACTGTTCTTGATCTTCAGTTGGCATCCCATTCAGTGGTTGCCTGCATGGTGAGACCCCAGGTGGTTTCTGGGGTACGTGGGCCATATGGAGAGCTAGAGGAAAGATAGCAGGGGATGCCAATTGCTTGTGCATCTGATTGATTGATACAGGAAGCCAACTGTGTGCCTGCGGTAGCCACAGGTGAGTGCTAGCTGCCTCAGTCTTGCTGAAACTGTACTTATGGATTGAACGTTTGGTTCACGAGCCGCTGCAAGCACTTTAGGGTTGAGAACTTTCTCCTTTCTGCCACCATTAATTCTGACTTGGGCCATTGTCTCCAGAGTCAGTCTACCCTGCTGGTCCTGCTAGGTTCATATTTGCTGCTCAAGTCTTTCATAGCTTCTTTATGAGTTTTGGTTATCACAAATAAAAGGGTCTCTAGATTCTTCAAGTTTTAGCAGAAGAAATATTATCTAGAAGATAAATGACTAGTTTTTTTTCTCTCCTTGAATTATATAGCTAGAGATATATCTGCACTTGGTTAGTCTTGTGTCAGAAGATGCCATCACTTCTAGGAGAGCCTAGAACTTCAAGAAGAGCCGCACAGCAATTTGTCTTTCAAACACTGTTTTACTTATGCCTGCAGTAACAAGACGTGTGCTATTTTTTGGTGTTATAATCCGATTCCCTCTTTGATGTAAACAGCTTTATCTCATCTCAATGTTTATATCACATTCTTCTTCCTCTGGAAAGAACAATATTTTCCTCCTGAAAAGCCATATATTCTTGTCTAAGGATGGCTTAAATAAGTAACAGATGGTCACTTTTTTGGTGTGTGCTCCAACCCCCACCTTTCCTCAGCATCTGATCAAATACCAAGACCAACATCTTTGGAATTTTCTTTGAACTTAGGAGTTTGTTACTGATTTGGTTTCTTTATTGATAGGGTCCTGGTGTTGGGTAGGGTTAGAAGACAGGTCATTGAATAGATTTATTTGCACTTGTCCTGTGACACATGCTTGAGCAGACCTGCTTCTGGGAACATAGTTACCCAGGGTAATCACAGGGAAGAGAGTCTAGGGTCCTCAACGTGGGCCACATGATTGGTGCCAGGAAACAGCTCAGTGAACACCAGCACCCAGTTGAGCAACTGATTTATAATTTAGTTCTGGTGTTTTGATTTGTCTGAGCTCTTTTCTTTCCAAAAGGAGGTTTGGCTTGTTTTAGGGGGAAAGACATAAGATTAAAATCCCTCAGATTTTCATTGTGAGTGTGGAAATGCCAGAAGACAATCTCAACTCTCTTCTTGTAGATCATGTATGCCTCTCTCTCCAAAAGTTATTGAAGTACCATGAGGTGGTTGTTGTTAAATGCTTTAAAAACCCAAAAACAACCAGTCATGGGGACAAATACCTGTCAATCCAGCCCATCCATAGGAAGCTGACCAGGAGGATGGGGAATTCAAGGCTAGCCTGAGCTAATTTGTGGGGCATGTGGACTGTGCTGACAGAGGGATTGGCATAGAATTGGTGAGGCAAAACATGCTCAGACCCCAGAAATCTCAGCCTTGAGACAGGCAGAAGGGGGGCTAACTCCCTCCCTGTTTTCATGCCTCGGAACTTGTTAACCCAGAGACCCCCCAACCAGGAGGCCACAAGTCGTCAGTCACTTGGCACAGCACCTGGAATTCTTCCCCATGCAAACAGAGCATCACCAGGATGTCAGCCTCAGCCAATAGAATGCATTCAGCTCCCCAAATCCCACCCCTCTCCCCAAGGTTCATATAGTCCCTATCCACACAAATTATTTCACCAAGGATCCTCTGAGACTGAGCTGTAACACTTAGGGGAGGGCTGTCTCCTTTGCAAGCACTTATAGTTTGACTTGTGGGCCTGTCTGCGTGGCCAGGCTCCCATTGCTCGGAGAGGCTCACATCAGAAAGCAGCCACTGTCATCTTGGCTCCACTGAAGCTGCTGTGGGACCCGGGACTCCGGATACCTGCCAGGTGTTGCCTCCGAACCTCTTTATTCCTTTTCTAAGAGTTATAACACTTCCAGCATTCCAGGCCAGACCAAAGTACTGAGGACCCTACTCGTCCAGGTGTCAGAAGCCAGATTTGACATCATCACAGGGTAAACTGAGGCAGGCAGCGAAAGGGGGTATGGCATCGATGATTGGGGTCATGCTGATAGCAGCTGACAGTGCGGGACGAGGCGGGACACAAAACTTAAATCTGGGACTGGCAAGAATGCCCAGTGAAAACTCTGAACTCTTTTAACTCATAAGTGTACCCAAGTATCGATTAGATGGACATATATACATCCATACATTTGGTGGGTGGAGCCCCAATAATCCGTACTTTATTCCTTCACTCTGGCAATTTATACCTTCTTAGACAAAAGGGTGTTTGATGCCTGGAGGGAAGAGGCAGACTGTGGACCCAGCCCATTCTAGACTTTGCCCTGTTCTCTCCAAGCTAGGGTGCTGTGAGGTATCTGGGAACCCCGGGGAAGAGAGGAAAAATCCAGAACCCACACTCTTAGCCTTTTATCTAAAATAAATAAATAAATAAATAAGCTAAATGTGTTAAAGCATGTATCCAATCCTAGTATTGGAAAGCTGAGACAAGACAACCATGAGTTTGAGGCTAGCCTGGGCTACATATTGAATTTGAATCCAACTGAGCTACATGGAGAGGGGAACTTGTCTCAAAACAAAACAACAACAACAACAACAATAAAAACAAACCAAAATCAATTAACCAATAAAATTTGTGAGCAAGCAACCAAAATATCACTTTTCAATATAAAAACCCAGCTATTAACAAAGCATGTAGTAGAATTGAGTTTGTATGCAACACTATAATTTTGACTATCTGTGTTGTCAAAGAGATGTCTGTACAATGGAGACTTCAAGAGAAAACCCACAAGTATGCCTACGTTTGTCACTGAAAACTGTCTCTGTGGAACAGTGGGACAAACTCATGCCTATATTTGGATAATATTGTCCCTAGAGCCCAGAATGTGCTTACATGTATATTGAACAAAAACATGAATGTTACTGCGGCACTAAGCTTTTTTTTTTTTTTTTTTTTAGTTTTGAGCAAGGTAATTTGTCTACTCATTTTTAAATAATAATTGAAAATTGCCCCTCCCTCATTTTGATAGACAGTTGGGACTGATCTTTCTTGTGGCATGTTCAGTGTGTTTTGTGATCTTTAAGTAACCTTTTATGTGTTGTATGTTGTTAAAGATATTTACACGATTGTTATAGCAACGTTGAAAAATGTCCATGTCCACAAAAAGAAATGACCACCCCATCATTCCAAGGGTGTCTAGGGACAGGTCTCCAATTTTTTATATACCAAGAGTCAAGTTGCATAGCAGTATTTATATGTAATAGTAATCACACAAACATATACACACATACACACACAGGTGTTTACCTGTCTAATAACATTTCTATGCATGTGGATAAAATAACAAAATAAATTGAAATTTATAGATTAAGTGCAGAGAAGAGGCAGACTGGAGATAGAGGGGAGGAAGATCCCATATATTCCTATATTGGAGAAATATAGGGTTTCTTCTTCCTTTTTCCTCATTATATTCTATTATTTTTTTGTTGACATGAGATGTTGTTATATGTAGCTGAGGCTGCCCTTGAGCTTGCGATCCTGTTCCATCCTCTCACGTCCTGGGATTACCAGTGTGAGCTACTGTGGTCACTCTTGGGAGCAGTCAGTCTTGTGGAAGAGGCTGATGGGCAGCTGGTCAGGGTTTGATCTCAATCAGTGAGAGCACTACAAGCTTTTCAGAAGGTCAGTGAAGTCAATGAAGTGCCGCGTTGAGTTTCTTGAAGATGAATGGAACGAGGAGTGCAGAGAAACAAGAGGTAGTGAGAGAAAGCAGAATATGACTGGTCCTGTAGTTCACCAGGGGACAGTGTCAAAGGTCAAAAGATGGGCCAGAGAGGACAGTAGACATCCAGGAGTGGTAAGATGTAGCACCTGATGAGCTCAGGGCACACAGAAGAAAGCATCCAGGTGTAAAAGGAATTACAAACTCTAGCTAACCCATATGAAAGACATAAAATCCATGTATTTTATTCATAAGTTGTAAGTCTAGATTGGAGCTATTCTAATTCACACACCAACCACGTGTACCTTGTTATTTGCTGTTTCTCCTGGCCATGTGCTCATGGCCCATCTCCTCTCTGGACGGCTTCTTCATCTCTCTGGGTCCTTTCTTCTCCTTCTTTCTCTCTACCTGCGACCCCCCCAGCCAGATAACTGAAAACCCACCCACTCTGTCTATTGCCCAATCACAAGCTTTAGCATTTTATTGACCACTTAATTTAGGAAGCAAGCACAAGAAAAGTTGGTGTACGTGAGAATTTCGTAGTCAGGGGCACCCAGAACTTGGTAGCCAGTATTTAGCATTCCAGCACATAGCAGCAGCACCAGACCAATCTCCTACATGTAGGGAAATATGAAAGGCTGTATGACCTAAGAGATGGTGTAATTGTCAGGAGTCAGGAAGGTGACTCTGTTGTGTGTAAGAAACTTGGCTATTATATTTGTGAGCGGGACCGATCTAAATGTCAAGAGTTGGTGTGTGGTTTAAGTTGTCAAGATTTTAGACTGTGGGTTCTTGGAAGTGTGATTTAAAATGCCACAATACCAGTGCATGCTGCAAATTAAGCTTATGAGTGAAGGAGATACTCACAGGCAGGTGCAGTGTAGCTTGCCATGTTACTCAGGACACAAAGGATATAGAGAGTAGCCTACTGGCTAGGCACAGACCTCTACTTGCCACCCCAACTGTAACCTCCTTGTTCTGACCTCCATGATGTCCCTTAATGGCATGAGGAGAGAACACATGACCCACCCCCTTTATTTTTCCTCCATGAGGTTTCACAGATATTTGGTAAGACTGATTTATTTTTGACTCAGAAAAAAAAAGGGGGGTCACAAGGGGTGGTCATCTGCTAAGGACAAAAGGGAAGCCCCAGGGAAGATGAGTCAGGACTGACTAAGCAGGGGGTGTGGGAATGTATTTACTGCTTCCTAGGGGTACTCCTGGCTTTTATTGCTCCTGGCCCCAAGTAGGCTTCAGACTAACACAGCTGTCTTTTAATAACAAGGGGATGAAGATAGGAGTGGTAGTGGGGGAGGGGTGTTAGAGGAGCTGGTGAGAAAGTTTGTGTTTTTCTGTATGTTTGTGTTGGGTATAGTTCACACCTTTCTGTTATTTACTTAGCTGGGACAGTATTGTAAAGCATTTTCTACAGATTAATATAATGTGAAGAGGCTGGGAATGCACTAAAGTCAAGAAAAAAGTCAGGCTTTATGTCTTTAAAAGGTGAGAGCGTTCGTGATCGCTGAAATGCTAGTATTTTGCAATGGGAAGAATCGATGTATCTATTATTATTTTGGGAAAGAAAAATGGCCTTGTTATGTAGATGCGGAGAGGAGGGAGAGGGTGAAGCCACTCATACCATCCACTGGGACCAAGAGCACTTTCCTTTGTTATCTAGACCCCTTTCTAGTGCCCACTCATTGTCTACCTACTAGCCCATTTGCTACTTTAGCCAAAGTCTATCTCAGGAATTATTCCTGATCCTTTATTTAACCACTAAAGGTTAGTCCAGAGAGTTCTGGAAGCTGAAGTATCCCTCACGTGAAACACGCCAGCAGTTGTTGACAGGGGACTGTTCCCTTCCTAGCTTCAAAGTCATCCTCTCCAGTCTTGGATTTTTACTTTTATTTTTGAGACAGAGTCTAATATATCTCAGTCTGTACTCTAACTTTTTATCCAGCTGGGATGACCTTAAGTTTGAGTTTCTGATCTTCCTTTCCAGTTCTCAGTTCCTAAGAACCACCATGCCTGGTGAATGCAGGGCTGAGGACTGAACCCAGAGCTTCAAGGCTTCGTGCATGTTAGGTAATCGCTCTCCCAACTGAGGCACAACCTTAGGTGGATTTGCTCTGGTCTTTGAAGGGGATCTAGATCATGTCCCACACTTATTTTAAGCTGCTGTGCAAATCTATTAGTAATAATGCCTGTAATATAAGCAGGTGACTGTACATATCCTAATTACATGTAAAATAAAAGCTTGTGAGATTAATATCTAGGTGCTAAGCATATATTCTCAAAAATAAACTAAAATCAATCTGACAAACCATGGCCCTAACACAAGAGTCGCCACAGCTGGCATTCCTGGTCAACTGTCAGTGGGTGGAGCCATCATTCGGTTCACTAATAGCTCTAGTTTTTAGCTACAAATTGCACATGTTCAAGCTAATTATCTATACAGTCTTTATAGTTGTTCATTGTTGGTTGTTAATTTTTCATCCTAAGGATGAAAATAATAGTACCATTCATTTGTGCTGGTTTCCTCCTTAAAATAAATGGTTTTGTGCTCTCACCTTGGACAACTTGACTGTCCTTGCTCTTAGCACCCTTTCCAAATAAACACAGGAAGTGTCCTGTGTTTGAGGATTGACCACAAAACCTCCTTAGAATGTTCTCTTTGGCTATCATTGACTCAACATCTAACTGTTAATCTTCCCTAAGAAAAACAAGGCTTTCTTTTGGTAAGTTTGAAATATTAAAAATAACAACACTGAGAATTCTTAATGTGCTAGTGATCATGATGAATCCTTGTTTTTCCTGAATCCTACTGTGCCTCTTGGGAAAGGACAGGACAAGGGATAAGTGTGGCCACCCACTCAGGACGCCACACTTCCCACTCTATAAACACTTCCTGGGAGGATTGAGCTTTCTCTACTGGGTGATCCTGTTCTGAGGGCTAGTTTTTAGAGAGCACACCTCTCATGGGGAAGACACCCCCGCTTGGCCAAAGCATAAAGAAAAAGCTAAGCTCTGTTTAAAATCCGGACCCTTTGACCCAAGGACCTGAAGTTCTTTCTCTAACGACTGGGATGTGGGTCCCATGACTGTGTGAACATAGCAGCTGCAGATTGGTTTTCAGGAAGCAGGACTGAAATCCCTGTCACCCAGGACCCAACCACATGTGCTTTGTTAAAAAAGGAGGTCTGTGTGTTGATGAGGAAGAGTCCCTTCTTCCTGTGCAGCTTCCTTTATTATCAGAAGAATGATGGACTTTCTTTTTTTATTCTATATTTTTTATTTATATTCCCAATGATTTCCCCTTTCCTGGTTCCCCCCTTCCCATAAGTCCCATAAGAACAAGAAAAAGGATGATGACCAAACATGGTGACATGGTGTCCATGCACCCCAAACATTTCCACTTGATCTTAGACAAAAGGCCGAGAAGCGATAACCCCAAACATTTCCAAACAAGCCAAGCATTACCTCCATGCAGGTGATCTGCCACTGTCTAAGGCGGTGGAATTCTACATCAAATGATGAGGCAGTTCCTTATGATTTCTGGAAAAATAGAGAGAGGTGTATTTCTTCTTGAGGCAGCACACAAGAAGACAGGTGCATTTCCCTTGAGACAGGGACTCTGTTAACTTTGATTATTGGTGTTGTGGTCTAATGGGAATATCAGCTTAAACTGCAGAAACATCTACTCCCTCATCTATTGTGGAGGCCTGGAACCAAACTGGACTCAAGTTCAATGTCCCAAGAGATGCTGGAGGCCTATGTGGTACAAGTAATATTCAAGCCATCACTCCCTGCTACAACAAAAGAAAAAGAAATAAGAAAGTCAGTGTTAACCAATTCATCGACTCAGTTAGCTTGTCCTGTCTTCCAGGAAACAATGGCTCCTGTCAGGGAAGGGAGGATGCTCTGAGTGTGTTCTTAGCAAGCTAGCAGAAGCCTCAAAAATGGAGGTTCATAGTTAATTTGGAAAAGCTTAATCGAGTAAGGAAAATATCTTAAACACAAGTCCTTTGAAACATCAAAGACTATCAATTAGGTTCACCCAAATGTTAAACTCCATGTTGAAAGACATCACTAATGTCAAAACACCAAAGAGAGGTTACAAATAAATATTGAGACACAATGAGTGGTGATCGCTGTGTATGATATGTAATGCTATATTTTTTAAAGTCTACAATAAAACACCACGACTAAAAAAAAAATCAAAGATGATATGAACAACATAAATAAAATAAAAAGTGAAAATGCATACCATACAACTTCCAGAGCCCCAGTGAAATCCAAGTCAACGTAAATTGCATATTTTGAAACCAAAAGGTAAATATAGATTGCTGTTTGATTTTTCTCAGGGGCTCAGAGCAACAAATACTCTATATACTTTATAGAGATATGCAAGATACCATTAGACTTTTTTTTTTTTTTTTGGTTTTTTCGAGACAGGGTTTCTCTGTGTAGCCTTGGCTGTCCTGGAACTCACTTTGTAGACCAGGCTGGCCTCGAACTCAGAAATCCTCCTGCCTCTGCCTCCCAAGTGCTGGGATTAAAGGCGTGCACCACCACCGCCCGGCTACCATTAGACTTTTTGATGATAATCTCAAGTGTTCATAACTTTGAATCATCATAGCCACTACAAATCCAAGGGCTAGTCTTTGATACTCTTCATGGTATCAGGGCGAAGGAGATATAAAAACAATAGTCATTGTGATGGTAAAGAGAACCAATTTCTGCATCTATTACTGAATAATATGAAAAAATAAATTTATATATTTTATAGTTGGTCATATAAGTATGACCCAGATTTGCTGTCATGACATGGTTTTAAGATAACATTTTTAGGATCATTTTCAAAGCTATAAAATCCTATTTTTAGGTTGGAAAGGTGGCCCAATAGGTAAAAGTGCATGTCATCACACACAACAACCTGAATTTGTTCCCCAGAATCTACATGGTAGAGGCAGGGGGATTGCAAATTCAAGGCCAACATGGGCTGTTTTATGGGATCTTATCTCAAATGATAGAGGTCTGAGAATGTAGCACAGTGGTAGCTCACTTGACTAGTGCTCACAAGGGCCTGGGTTCAATCCCCAGTATGGCACAGTCTTATCTTCTGTGTATACTTTAACTCCTTTACATCACTCCTTCATTCCTGGACCATCAACTATAACTAAGGCTGCACCTTCAGCAAAGTCCTGCTGCAGCACAAGGCACAACCTTGGCTGTCTCTGGAACACAGCCTCTGTGCTCTCAGAAAACACTTCCCAGAAGATTTCACCTCAGTGATGCTGGTCTCTTCTTAATCACCCATAATTTCTTAGCTCCAGCTAGCCAGCATCAATAGTCCCAGGTGCAAAGGTTTCGCTTTAGTAGTTCTGGTATCTTGTTAATCACAGCTGATTCTTCAGCCCCAGCTAACCAAAACCACAGAATCTTCAAAATTCAAAACAGCAACAGCCCTGATAAGAGTTAATTTTCCCTCTGAAATTTCACAAGCCAGGCCTCTATCTTCTGCACTGTTCTTATCTTCCAAGCTCCTACAGAACATTCCACAGAGCTCTTAACACCGAATGTATCATCTAGCCCAAAGTTTCAGTCTTCCACAGTCCTCCCCAAAACATGGTCAGGGTGTCACAGGAATATCCCACTTCTGGTACCAATTTGTCTTAGTCAGGGTTTCTATTCCTACACAAAACATCATGACCAAGAAGCAAATTGGGGAGGAAAGGGTTTATTCAGCTTACACTTCCACATTGCTGTTCATCACCAAAGGAAGTCAGGACTGGAACTCAAGCAGGTCAGGAAGCAGGAGCTGATGCAGAGGCCATGGAGGGATGTTTCTTACTGGCTTGCTTCCCCTGGCTTGCTCAGCTTGCTTTCTTATAGAGCCCAAGACTACCATCCCAGAGATGGCACCACCCACAAGGTACTAGACCCTCCCCTCTTGATCACGAATTGAGAAAATGCCCCACATCTGGATCTCATGGAGGCACTTCCCCAACTGAAGCCCCTTTGTGATAACTCCAGCCTGTGTCAAATTGACACACAAAACCAGCCAGTACAATACTACACTTATCAAACAATCCTGAACAGCATTTATGACCTTGACCATTAGAGGTTTATATATGCTGAGGAGTAAGGATGTTTATTATTTACTTAATTATTTTGAAACAGGATCTTACTATGTAGATTGGGGTATCCTAGGGCTTGCTACGTAGGGCTTGCTTTGAACTCACAGAGATCCACTTGACTCTGCTTCTATGTGCTAGGATTAAAGACATGTGCCATGCCTGGTCCAAGTAAGAGAGATTTTATTGTCTTAAAAATTTTACATTTCTTTTCTTTCTTTTTTTTTTTTTTTTTGTTTTTCGAGACAGGGTTTCTCTGTGTAGCCCTGGCTATCCTGGAACTCACTGTATAGACCAGGCTGGCCTCGAACTCAGAAACCCTCCTGCCTCTGCCTTCCAAGTGCTGGGATTAAAGGCGTGCACCACCACCGCCCGAAATTTTACATTTTTTAGAGACTGGAGAGATGCTTTCTGCTCTTTCAGACGACTTTAATTCAGTTCTCAGCCCCCACATGCGGCATCTCACAATCGCCTGGAATGTCAGCTCTTGGGGATGTGATACCCTCTTTGCAAGAACCTACACACATGGCACATATACACAGACACACATAACACATAAAGTTTTTTTACGATGACAATGACAAGAAGCCAGGTGTTTCTGACAAAATCCGAATTATCTTTGGGCATGGCACCATGGGTATTTTCTTGACCTATCATATAAGCTTCCTGGAAACATGTGGTCTCCTATGTTTTGGAGAGCATCCTGACTCTGGTAACTCTGGGGGACAAATTTCTCTGCTGATCACTGATCATTCCCGAAGTGTCAGGTTCATAGATTTTTAAAGGCAGAAGTAGTTGAAGATACTAGTTTTGGTGTTTGATAAATACCAGTCAGCGATTGGCTATGCTGGTCAATTTTAATTCTGCCCAGAGAGTGCTAGTCACTCCATTTGGGGTAATTTCCTTTTTGAGATGGGATTTCATTGGGTAGCTTGGGCTGGCCTTGAACTTGTGACACTCTTGCCTCAGTTTCTGGAGTGCTGTGATTACAGGCCTGTGCTACCATGCCAGGCTTCAGGCTTACTTAGAGTAAGTGTCATAGGGACTCTGCCATGAGCATGAGTTCCAGTTTTCCTTCTCTTTGTCCTGGCTCTTCACTCTTCTCTCCTTTCTTTTTCCCTCCCTCCCACCCTTCCTCCTTTGCTTTTAAATTAATTAATTAATGAATTCATTTTTAAAATTCACTTAATGTCCTGATCACAGCCTCCCTGCCTCCTCTTTTTCCAATCTACCCTTACAAATCCCCCTATTGCCCCCTCCCCTTCTCCTCAGAGAAGGGGAGCCTGTCTTAGGTAGGTACCACTTCACCCTGTAACATCTAGTCCCAGGAGGTCTAGGCACATCCTCTTCCACTGAGGCCCAACCAGGCAATCGAGTTAGTGGGGAAAGGGATCCCATGGCAGGGAAAAGAGATTAAGACATTACACCATTCCACTTGTCAGGGAAACACCAAACTGCACATTTGCTACAAATGAGTAGGGGATTACGTCCATGCTCCCTGGTTGGTGGCCCAGGCTCTGTGAACCCCCATTGGCCCAGGTTAGTTGACTCTGTAGGTCTTGTGGTGTCCTTGACCCCTCTGAATTGCTCACTTCTGTCCCCTATTCTTCCATAAAACTCCCGTGGGCTCTGCCTGGTGTTTGGCTGTGGGTCTCTGCATCCATCTCCATCCATGCTGGACCCCTTCTCCTTTCTGTCATATCCTGGGATCATTCATTTATCTAAGAACTTCTATTGCGATTGGATCTTGTGAGAATAATCATTTAAATTCTTCCCAGCGAGGCACAAATGACTGTTAATAGCTTAAGATGTTACTCCTTTCTGAAGTGTGTGCACAGAGCTAAATCAAACAATCAATTATTTAACATATTGTAAAGGCAAATATATTAATTTTTAGCGGCGATGATGCTGCAGTCATTGAACTAATGGCAGAACCTGTTCCTGTTCTGTGGGGGGGGATGGGGGGTTGGGTGGGTGGGAAGAATAAGAGAGCTGCCTCCAAAATCAGCATTTAATAATGTTCAAATCTCGGGGCTCTATACTGGCGACTTCTTCATTGGTGTGCACCACGAGGCTTCTTTCAAAACGCAGGTCCAGCATATTTTTACATTTTTATTTCTTAAATTAATAGACGGTGTTTTGTTCCTAGCCTATGAGTTCTAGTGCAAGCACACACATGTGTGTACCTTTTGCCTCTGTCAGTATGCAGAATACTAATGCCCCACAAAATTCTTACAGCCTACAAAGCTATGGTCACAGTCATTCACACTCTGGTGTCTACTGACCTGCCACTCAGTAGTGCTCTGTGAATTTTCCTTTTGGAGAATGCTATATGAAGGGAAAAATAGACTGGGTTTTTTTTTTTTTTTGTCGAGTTCAGTGCTGTTGACCAGTCGTGTTTTATGAAGTGGAGACTCAGGAACTTGTCCTTTGCTAGAGAGTACTGGGGCTGCCTTCCACAGTGGTGATTGGAAGCTGATATGTCACAGTCACACACATTTGTGTCCATACTTTTGAGTGAAAGAAGTTTTCATTTCTCTGGAGTAAATAAGTAAGGAATGGATTAATGGATCCTATCATGATGTATTTTATTTCTTTCTCATTCATTCATTCATTCATTCATTCATTTATTCATATTTAACATTCCAAGAGACTCTTCCTCACCACACTTCTGACAAGAATGTAGACATGGGATGTAACCTTTTCCCAAGAGCATAAACAAGTCCTTCTACAGTCATGGAAATGTCTGGCTCAGTATGGGTTGCCTGGCCTTGTTCACGTCTTTATCTTCAGACATCGTTTGACCTTTCTTTTTCTTTGACTGTCTCTCAGGAGGAAGATGTTTTACATCATAGGGCCATTTTCCTCCAAGGGAAGTTCAAGGCTATCCTGTTCCATGTCACTTCTCTCACACGGACACCCATGTTAAATGTAAACATGGTCGTCGATGGACAGCCCCCAGCTGCTGGCAGAGCCCATGACCTTTTTCTCCCTGTGCGATTTGTTCACATGTGTTCCCTGGGCTCCTGCCAACCCTATTTACACCACACAGAGGGGAACAGAAGACAAACAAACCCATGGCGCCTGATTCCTAGGGGTAATGTGAGTGTTTATGTGAAAGATTATTCCCTCAGTTTTTAACTCTGGTTTTCGGTGGAAAATCAATAACCGTGTTGTGACTTGCACTGACATTAGCCACCCTCTGTGGAAAATTGTATATGCAGAACAATATGCTGGCTTTAAATTTAAAATTACCGATTGAAGTCTTAGCATGTGGTAAACACAGTACTTAACTCCTGGGACAAAAGGACCAATAGGCAGACAGCCTGGCCTGTCGTCAGTGTCACCGTTCAGAGATGAGACAGGTGCAGATGTGTAGTCCAGTAATGGCTGCATGGCAATTTGGAAAAAATGAAACAAAACAAGCCAGGTGCGTTGTGCCGGTTCTCCTCCTGCAGACTTCAGGGCCCAGCTGACTGCCCTCCACCTACTACGAGTCTGCTGTGAGTCTGGAGGCCCAAAGATGCTTACCCAGGGTCATGAAACCAGAGGGAGAGTGTGAACACTTCGGAAATCTTGATGCCAACTTCAGAACAGACTCAGGGAAATTCCTCAAAGATTAACATGTTCTTTTTAAAATTGTGTGTGTGTGTGTGTGTGTGTGTGTGTGTGTGTGTGTGAGCACACGTGCATGTGTGCATGCTACATGTGAGCAGGACATAGGTATGCCATGTCCCATATGCGGAGGTCAGAGGACAACAGTTGGGAAACAGTTCTCTCCCTCCGTGTGGGTTTCAGGGACTGAATTCAGGCCATTGTGTGAGTACCTTTATCTGCTGTGCCATCTTGCTGGCCATCATTGTCTTAAGTTAGCGTTATGCTACAGTAGTTAAAACACATTAGAGAAGCAGGGAGATCTGATTTTTGTTTTGTACTGTTGCTTTGGCTATGCATGTGTGTTTCCTTACAGACTCTTTGACACTCAAAGCTGTGGTGTCAGCCTGGGTGTTCTGCTCACCGAACCTTGGTCTTTCTGTTATCCTGCAGGGCTGGAATTGAAATTCACATGGTCAGGGGTGCTGGGATTGAGGAATTTAACGAAATGCAGAAGTACCCTATTAAGGAACAGGCATCATTCTTATAAACCATGAATTAATTTTTATGAATTAGGTCCAAAGAGCTTAAGTAAAATACAGCTGATATTTCATAAGTGATTTCAGCCCTCTTTAATAGTACAAGTCTCTGGTGTGTAATATTTAGGTAATGATTATCATAAAACAGACATCTTTTGAGGGCAATTAAGTGTTCTCGGTAATTCTCCGTGAGGGAGCTGAGGGGAGGGGGGGGATGTCATCACATCTAACCGTATTTATCAAACCTGACACTCATGGTGGTCGGAACTATGGCTGTCTCATGGTGTAGGGGTGTGTTTTTGGAGGTGCCCAATGCTGCTTTTGTCACCAAATCTTCTCAGATGTGAGCAGAGGCACAGGCTGGCTTTCCAAGCCTAGGCTCTGGTACATAGCAGGGAAATGCTTTATTTATGAAGCCAGAGTACTGCATAGAAAGAATATAGGGTTAGACCCCCTCAAAAGGAGCAAAGAGGACACCAGACTTCAGCTGAACATGCTACATCCACAGAGTGATGAACATGTTTCAAGGTACCTAGACATGGCATCTGTTTTATTAGGAAAACTTGAATTTACGATGTAAAGTCCCCAGCAGAGGGTCATCTGAGCACCTACTCACTCACACCTTGCCACACTTCAAAACCGATATGGCACAGAGGACATATTAGTTGTCTTTCTTGTTGCTATGGCAGAGTACCTGGGGGAAAGTATCTTAAGTGCAGGAGGGTGTATTTTAGCTCACAGTTTGTGGTTAGACAGTCCTTCAAGATGGGGAAAGCATGATGACAGAAGCGTGTGGCAGCTGGTCACAGGAAGCAGGGAGAGATTTAGACTACAACTTAGGCAGTGTATTGTGAAAATAGAACTCTGAGCCCCCACATCCAGAATCTGCCGTGACTTCTCTGCCACTTAAACAATAAACAATGCCAAAGATAAACAGGTAAAATTTAGAATAAAAATGGTAAAGACAATGTCAAACAACCTACCATGAACACTGCTGTTTGCCCCAGGGGCTACACACTATCTTCTTTCCAGCATGTCCCCTCCATAGTTGTTCACCTGGGCTCCTAGATATGGGGCCTACCCTACTCTGGGGGAAGGGGGGGTGGACCCTGGTGTGAGGCAAATCCTGTGTTGAGCGGCGGCCCTCAGGGGATGACTATATGTATGGTGGGAGAAAGCTTGTATCTGAGTCAATGTCCAGCAACCAAAACCAGAAGGAAGTTAAGAGTTGAAGAGGATGTACAGCTAAGCCTTGGCTCATAGCTGGGCCTCTTCCCGAGGAGCTCTGTGGGCACCTGTGGCTCAGCATAGGCAGTCAGCTGCGTCTGCCTCTCATACAGATGTGGCGTGGCGTCATTTTCGGCTCCTATCATAATAACCATTTATGATCTGTTTTTAAGGTAGCTAATGATGTAAAATGATAAGCTCCATTCTAGAGAATATTGGATTGCTTTGAAATGACTCATGCGTGGACCATGGTTTGCATTTACTGAATAGCTATACCACACCTCAGTCTGCTGCTTTTCATCCACCCCCACAGATTTTTTTTGACCGTCTCCTGAGATTCTCCCGTTGGACAGAACGGAAGTCTCTGGCAATGTGTTTGAACACCCACTGTGCTATCTTGGCTTATTCTAAAGCTGCTGTTGGAATCCTAGAATATTTGGAATCTTGGAGGTGGGGCGCATGCAAGTGATTGAGGCTAATGGCTGTGTGAAATTGTTAGGAAGGAATTCCAGACATTGAATAATGAGAGATTCTAGGTGAGACTGCACCAACAACACTTGGCACTTCTTTTATTGAAAGGCAGACAATAAAAACTGGTCACAGTGGTACACACCTATTAACTGGGAACACAGGAGGCTAAGGCAGGAAGATTGCTATGCATTCAAGGCCAGCTTACTATATGAGACGGTGCCTCAACAAACAAAGAGCAAAATAAAAACCTAGGAAGGACAGATAGTAAGATGTGTTAATATGAAACTCACGCTGCAGTGAAACCTCTGTTACTGCTCACTTTTTCAGAACTTGGGGACAAGCCCTGGGGATATCCTCATCACTCACATCCAGTGTTGCTTGTACTTGGAGATCACAGGGGCAGATTGTGTGGTGGCTTCCCCCATATTGGCTATGTGCAGTGTGCCCCTTGTACTAGCAGATAGTTCCATGGGGTGCCATGGCTACCAGTTACCTCAAGGTCCTGAGGGCAGCTGGCTCAGGTCAAGGCTGTGGGGATAGGACCAGGTTATGATTTCCAGAGGATTGTGTGGGGCTTCTGGAAGAAACAGTCCAGTCTTGTGGCCATATCTGACATTGTGCTACCAGCCGTTGTGACTGCAGAGTCTTCTGTGCCATCTGCCCTCTGTCCTCAGTCTGTGCTGTAGCGACAGGTTTAATTCTCTAGCCCAATCCCCAGCCTCCCCTTCCTTATACTTGCCTGGCTTGGCAGTGGGCTGGCGCCTAACATTCCTCCACCCCTAGCTTGATTCCACTTTGCCAACACTTTTGCCACCTTTGCCTCTTCTGATCTCCTCCAGGCATGGGTCAGGGACTTACTCTTTCTTTTTTCAGACTCTGTCCCTTTCAGTGTCCCTAAGACCAGCCCCAGATCCTGCCTGACCTTCCCAGTAATTCCCCAAGATGCTGCCCCATGGAGCTCCCTGACCCCTGAGCAATCTGTTGTCACCACTCTGCCAGACTTGATAGATTATTATTTCCTTGTTATTTTAATGACTTCTTTACCAACAGATGTTGTCCCCGAGCCTACTCGAAGATCATCATTGGTGTCTCAATATTTTTCTAAGTCTTTGTGAAGTTTTTCCAGGATGTCAGATTCCCTGAGAGGTTCTGTTTTCTCTGACGTTGGGTCTTACTAAATTCCCTCTGGGAAATAATCACCAAATTTTGCTGCAGGGTTGGAAGTTCAGTAATCTTTTTTTTCTGAAACTGCTCTCTCTGAGTCTTCCCTCTCTGATACCTTTCCATAGACATCAGACCTACAGCCCTTCACACAGTCTTTATCACTCTTCCACCAGAAACCACCTTGTTCTACTTTCCTAGAAGCGCCAGGGCTGAGACAGTTCACTTCTTTCTTCAGTACCCCATTTCCTGCCTCAGTTTCCTGCCCCCCAGGACTTTAGATGATGAGACCAGCTCTCTACTTTGTTGGAAGTCTTATAAGCCAAGCATACAAGCTCTGTCCTTGCTACATGGAAGTAGAGGTGTGGAGGAGAATTAGCACAAATAATAAACAAGGGAGGGTTAAAGAGACAAGACACCCTAGAAAGTATTAGTCACGGTTCTTTAGTCTTCTTCCAAAGAAAAATAGCTTTGTGTGCAGCTGGGTTCCTTGTCTTTATAGCTGTTCCCATGGCAGGGAGCATCTTCCCTGGGAAGAAGGGTTTACCCGACACACCTTGGCAGGGAGCTGAGTCACATATGTAGGCTATGACACCAGCTGTGTGTGCCCAGTGGCAGGGTTGTGGGAACTTCCCATAGGCACTGGTCATCTCCTTGATTTCATAGCCCTGTGGCTGTGAGATAGGCTTACCACAGTTTTGTTCCCTGGGGTTGATTGACGTCTAAAGCTCTCAGACTTTTTAAACACTGTCGCAGTTTGCTTGTGCTCTGGGGGTGGGGGGGAAGAAAAGAAAATGCCACAATCTAACAATGGGCTGTGTTTCCCCACTTCTGAAGTAGAAGTCTAAGATCTAGGTGTGGGCAGTGGTTTCTCCCAAGGCTTTGTTCCTGACTCATGTAGGCGTCCCCCGTGTCGGCTCTGTTCACTCACCTTAGCTCTCTTTCTGTCATAAAGGCACCATTTCTGTGGGGTTAGGACTCCACCCTAATGGTCTCATTTTAATTACTTCCTTGAAGACCTTATGCACGGAGAGTTAAAGGAGGGGGATGCTTAGCATGAACTGCTAAGGACACTATCCATACTGTAAGAAGAACCTGTTCCTCGTGTCCATGATAGTAGGCTTGAATGGTTCTGTCTCAGGAACAGGAGACAACACACTTTAAACGCATGGCAGGGCAACGTAATGTGTATTCCTCTCCCTGAGCTTGGCTGGTTCTCCGTCTTGTTTCCTGGTCAACTGCTCTCATCAGGTCCTGCCAACTTAGTTTTAGGAGACTGTAGAGGCAGCAGGGAAGTGGGGTACAAAGGGGCTGAGCTTTGACTCAGAAGGTCATAGAAGGTCATCCCTGTTCTGGACTGGGATGGGACTGGCTGTGTGACCCTACCTAACAGCAGAGTCTGAAAGGTGGGCACCAGAGGTCTTACAGAAAAGGGGGACTGAAGACTGTGTGGGTGGGAGTCTGTTAACTGCTGTCTTAGAGGGAGATAATTGTACTTTGGGTCCTTCATGTAAGATCGTGTGGCCAGCACCTTGTCAAGCAGTGCCCATGTAATAGTCAGTGCTCAACCTTAAAGTTCCCCCCTTTTTAATTTAAAAATTAAATATATGCATTTTCATATATACTGACTGATCCCTCCATCTGCTCCCCTATCTCCCTGTTCCCCTGTCCTCTTCTCTCCCTCCCCCTATTCCCTATCCCTCTATCCCCAACCCTATGTTCCCCGACCCCCCATCTCACTGTTCTCCTGTTCCCCCATCTCGCCACCTCCATCCCCCATTTCCCCATCTCCCTAACCCCCATCCCCCATCCTCCATCCCCACTTGTGTTCTCCTCCCTCTGATCTCTCCCCTTCCTCTTTCTTGTCCGCACACCCCTTCACCCATAAAGTCTCTTTTACCTCTGCTCCTGGGCTCCTTTCTGGTTTCTTTGGCCCATGTTTACTCCTACATAAATACATGTGTAATAAAACTAGAAGCTAACTGTTAAGGAGCTCATTTTTACCAATTCCTTAAAACAACTGAAGGAAGCACAATGAGCCTCGAGTGGGAACAAACCATCCTAGGAGGACAGTAAACGGATGGAGCTTAGGGAGCACTATCTGGGGTTCTTTAAAAATACACTTATCTTACTTTTTAATGATGTGCATGTTTGTTTGGGTGTCCCTGTCTAGTCTCCTGGGGCTGGAGTAGCAAGTGGTTGTGAGCTACCTGCATCATTTGTAAGAGCCGTATGTGCTCCTAACCGCTGAGCCACCACCCTGTGTCTAGAATTCTTGAGGTAGCTGTGCTCACTAGGAAAACAACTCAGGCTCTGGAATCGAGCAGGAGTTGGGGTGACAGTCACTGGGGACTGGAACTGTCAGAGAGCGAGTGGCAAGTGGCCTGTGAGAAGCTCCCTGGGTGTGGGATGGAAAATGAGTGTGTCGTCTGCCATCAGCTCTTTCCCTGCCTGTGTGGAAACTGCCTTTTGTTATACCAGTCCTTCAACAAAGACGCTTTGAGTCCAGAGAGGAACATGGGGTTTGCTTTGTGGATAGTCCAGGACTGTGGCTGGCCACTGCACAGTGGAGCCAGACCTCAGAGCAACATGCGCACTGACTCCCAGCTGAAATAAAGAAGAAAGGGGGTAAGCAAACTGAAGCCACCTACTTCCCACATTAGTGAGATGGCAGACCTTTTCAAAGCAGTGTGCCCCTGACCCCAGTACATGTGCCCATGACCCCAGTGCACATGCCATGACCCCAATACACATGCCATGACCCCAGTACACATGCCGTGACCCCAGTGCATGTGCCCATGATCCCAGTGCTTGTGCCCATGACCCTAGTACATGTGCCCATGACCCCAGTACACATGTCATGACTCCAGTGCATGTGCCCCTAATCACAGTGCATGTGTTCCTGACCCCAGTGCATGTGTCCTTGACCCCAGTACATGTGCCCATGACCCCAGTGCACATGCCATGACCCCAGTACATGTGCCCATGACCCCAGTACACATGCCATGACCCCAGTACACATGCTATGACCCCAGTGCATGTGCCCCTGACCCCAGTGCATTTGCCCCTGATCCCAGTGCACATGCCATAACCCCAGTACACATGCCATGACCCCAGTGCATGTGCCATGACCCCAGTGCATATGCCCTTGACCCCAGTGCATGTGCCCCTGACCCCAGTGCATGTGTCCCTGACCCCAGTGCACGTGTCCCTGACCCCAGTGCACGTGTCCCTGACCCCAGTGCACGTGTCCCTGACCCCAGTGCACGTGTCCCTGACCCCAGTGCACGTGTCCCTGACCCCAGTGCACGTGTCCCTGACCCCAATGCATGTGCCCCTGACCCCAGTGCATGTGCCCCTGACTCCAGTACACATGCCCTTGACCCCAGTGCACATGCCCTTGACCCCAGTGCATGTGCCCGTGACCCCAGTACACATGCCATGACCCCAGTACACATGCCATGACCCCAGTGCATGTGTCTCTGACCCCAGTACATGTGCCCATGACCCCAGTACACATGCTATGACCCCAGTGCATGTGTCCTTGACCCCAGTGCATGTGCCCCTGACCCCAGTGCATGTGCCCTTGACCCCAGTGCATGTGCCCTTGACCCCAGTGTATAAGCTTGGTGTTGGCTATGCTGAGAAGTAGCCTTGAGCCATTGTGTTGGCTTCCAGAAGACTGGAGAGCCTTTGTGTCTTCAGGCAGCAGATTCTGATTGTGTGGATAAAAATAATTATGGAATTTCTGTTGTCATGCCTTCCAAAAAAAAAAAATCCTAATGCTGATGTGGACAAATATCTGTAAATGGAAACTAGAGAGATAGTTCAACTCTTAAGAACACTTGACTGCTCTTGTAGAGGACCTCAGTTCCATCCCCAGGACACACATGGTGGATTATCACCACCTATAACTACAGTTCTAAGGAATCTGAACCCTTTTTTGGCCTCCTTGAGTACCAGGCATGCATACAATATACTTATATACATGCATATACTCTCACATACACATAAGATACACATAAAATAAATGAAAAATGTGGATGAACTTCTTTTGCTCAGTGTCTTTTTTTTTTTTTTTTAATTGCTGCTATGACAGAATCCTTGAGACTGGGTAAGTTACAAAGAACAGAAGTTTTCTTCTCACAGTTTCTAGGTTTCTAGAGGTATGAATGGGAGAGGAGGAAGGGAGGGAGAGAGGGAGGGAGAGGGAGGGGGGAGGGGGAGAGGAAGGGGGGGAGGAGAATAGGGAGGGAGAGGGAGAGGGAGAGGGAGAGGGAGAGGGAGAGAGAAAATGAATATATCCTCCGCTTTGAAGCTTTTAGGGCATGCTACCACTAGGGGGCGCCACAAAGGTTTTATGGTCAGTTACACTTCCTATTCTCACTCTGCTTTCAGAGGGGTGGAGATGTGAGGAATCCCAGTCCCTCATTTTCACTGCCCTGCCTCCCTATCATGACTCTGTTTCAAATCATTCCTTTAAATTGCCTTCTCCATATTTGGACACAGCTAGGAGAAAGGTAAATAATCCACCACCTTGATTGACAAGAAGTCTTTCCCCTAGGTCCTTATCACTAACCACCTGTCATTAGAGGACATTGTGGCAATGGGACTTGGGTTTCCAACACAAACCTTTGGGGGACACATTCATACAACAGCCTTCTTGTCTACTTGTGGCCATGTGAAGATCTTTCTGTTTCTCTGCCTTGCCCTGTCGACTCTCCCAGTCTTTCTCTCCTTATCACCCCTGACCCCACCCCCACCTATCTCTCCAGATGTTAGTGCTGTGTCTACGGTCTTGCTTTGCTTCAATGCGCTACACTCAAAGTGTCCATTGCGTTTTCAACTTCTGTAATGTCAGTCCTCGGTACATTCTGTATTAAAGTGGCATTTCTCTCTTTTCCAACAGAGAATTAACTCATTTAATTACAGTAAAGAAGATATTGTGATCTGTGTCAATGGTTTTATAGAAAAACATTCTGGCATCGATCTCTTTTTTTTTCCCTTTGCAAAAATGTTAACTTCAATGTTGAAAACTGAAAATGGGAGATGCCATGAATATTTTAGCTTCTTCCTCTTCAACTTGGGGTAGCGGCACCCACATCAAGGACACAGCCTTTGAGATAGCCCCGGAGAACCCTGCCATGCCAGTGAGGGGTTCCTAGCCTAAGCTGCTTTTTGATGATCCAGCAGCACATTGGTCACTAGGACTCACTGATTAAAGGGTAGTAAGAGGTCGGTCTGGAGAGATGGATGACAATCCATCATTGGAGAGGACAATGAGGTCAAGAGCATCCTTGGTAAGGTCGTGTCTACAAAGTAATAAGCTGTCCCAGTAGGGTTGATTTAACAGGGGTGAGTGGAAGGGCTCATTTGCTGACCTACACTGGGGCAGTGAACTGGGGTGATTAAACATAGTTTCCCTCTTTTATTCTAAGAATAAAATGTTTGGGGATAAATGTTATTGTTTCCCCAGTATGAATGCTTAAAGAATTTGTAAATGAAAAAAATTAGTCTATAATCCTCAGTCTGAACAGTATATATACTAAAATGTATCCAGCCACCAAAGGCATGTTTGTGTACAATCCATAGATACCTTCAATCACCTCGTATAGCTTTAGTGTGTTTTCTTAAAATAATTGATCAGTGTGTGTGTGTGTGTGTGTGTGTGTGTGTGTGTGTGAGAGAGAGAGAGAGAGAGAGAGAGAGAGAGAGAGAGAGAGGAGAATGAGGTGAGAGAGCAGAGAGAGAGGAAAGAGAGGAGACAGAGTGAAAGAAGAGAAAGAAAGAGAGGGAGAGAGGAGATGGGGAGAGAGAGAGAGAGAAAGAGAGAGAAGAGGGGAGAGGAGAGGAGAGGAGAGGAGAGGAGAGGAGAGGAGAGGAGAGGAGAGGAGAGAGCAAGCTGTGTGCATGTGCCCATATGTGTGTGAATGTTGGTGCCTGTGCTCCAGGATGTCTCTGTGGAGGTCAGAGCACAGCCTTCAGGAGGCTGTCCTCATATTTCCACCTTGCTTGAGACAGGCTTCTTTGCTGCTGCATAAGCTAGGCTAGCTGACTCTTGAACATCTGGAGATGATCTTGTCCCCGTCACCCAACCATCACAGGCACACGGGATAACAGGTGTGGGCTACTGTGCTTGGCTTTTACGTGGATTCTAAAGATTACAACACTGGTGGCCAGGCAAGCAGCTTACCCACTGAGCTATCATCTCTGCTTGGGATCTGATTTACAGAAACATCAAGTAGCAGGTAGAATCCCCACCCCACTCCTTCTGCATCGATCATTTTCGATCATTTCTCCTGTTATTAAGGTTGTATGTTCTACTTGTGATCAGTTTGATTCATCAGGATTACACAGTTTCCATTAGCCTGCTTACACTCTGCTTACACTCTGAGGAATTTGACAGATGTGTAACCGTCACTACTATATCTACGCTACTGCCTGGATGTTCCCCATTATTCACCCATTCAGATTCCACCCCAGCCCCTTGCACTGTGGAAAATAGACTTTTTGTTGTCTCCTTAGCTTTCCTGATTGTAGAATGTGTAATAGGAAGCACCCAGCACACTCTCTTTCCAGATTGCCTTCTGCATCCAGCCATGGACTCCAAAAGCCCCTCCATGTCTTTTGTGTGTGTGTGTGTGGCTTGAGAACTCCTTTCTCTTTTTATTGCCAAATCGTGCTTCCTTGTCTGCATATAACTCACCTTGTCTGTCCACTCACTGAGTACATGGTATCTGGATATCTTCCATGTCTTGGAAATTCTGGAGAAAGTCTCTGCTGTAAATAATTCAGCTCAGGTTTTGTGAGGATGTAAGTTTTCCTTTAGGTAAATGGCCAGGACCTCAAAAGTCAAATCAAAAGGTAACTTGTATGTAATTGGGGCCCGCAAGATGGCTCAGTGGGTAAAGGTGCTTGCTAGCAAGCCTGATAACCTGAATCTGATTCCACGTGGTAGGAGAAACCACTGGCTGTCCTTGAACATCTATAGATTGTGAATTGAGATAAGCTTCTGTCCTTGCACACACACACACACACACACACACACACACACACACACACACACACACACTATATGAACAGGTGAAAACATTTTTAAGATTTTAAACATATATATATATATATATATATATTTGTGTAAGAATCTGTCAAGCCATATCCAAAAATACCTGGTAATTTTTATAATTTGAGGCTCTCACCTCCTTTTGATAGTTAGGTAATTGTAAAATTTATGACTGCCTATTAATTATCTTACCAATATCCCAAATTTTATAAAGAGATTTTAGGTGGGAAAAAAGCATGGGAATGGTGTGTGTGTGTGTGTGTGTGTGTGTGTGTGTGTGTGTGTATGTGTTGTAATTTACTTTTTAAGTAAATTTAAATTTAATTTAAATTTATGATTTTTCAGAGAGTTTTCAGAAGTGATGCTGGCCAACATTTCTTATTGTATCTTTCTATTTCACCTCAGTTTATATCAGTAGTTAAGGAAACCCAGGACAGTAAACTCTTCAGTTCTTCTTGTCTGAAGTGAGTGTCAAAGCTAAGCCATTGGGTTACAATTTGTCGGCTCACGCTGTGTCTAGACTCCTGGGCTCCAGTTTCAGGTTTTCGTACTTTATCAATTAGACTCCCCTGCTTCCCAAGAGGGGCGCTATCAAAGGTATGTATGTGTCTACCGAACCGCACAGCTCCAGATCAGAGAGAAGTTTCATTTTGGTCTGATAAAGGCTTATCAGGCAGAGAGAAACAAAGCAACAGGAAATTGAATGATATGATTAACTCCTCTTCGAAGGCACTTCCTGCAGACCAGCCACTCTCACCACACAGGTTTAGAGGAGAGATATCTGACCTTGATCACAGAAGTGATTTCTACCTTGCTGTCAAGGAGACTCCTCAGGCCCTGGGTGGCCAGTGCCCATTGGCCCGGGCAGGTTAATGGACTGTGAGCTCACCAAGGGGGTAACAAGACTCCACATTCACCTCGGGAACTTGTCAGGAATTTAAAGATTGTTTCCGAGCTAGACACAGTTAATCTATCAGGGAGAATCGAGAAGCCAGAGTTTACCAAGTGCAACTCTGTGCAGATAATGATAATGTACAGGGAACCTCAGCTGTTCGCTGAAAAAACCATGGGAGGAAAGAAAGAACAGTGGCAGGACAGACAAAGGACATAGAAAATGAAATCAAACGGAAGAGCTGCGGTTGTGATCATAAAAAGAGAAAGCGGTTAGAGAATATGGTGTACGGCGGTGTAGGGGAAGGGGGTGCCCCAGCGGGCCCATGCCGAGGCATCCCTTCCCCCAGGGACCAGACACACACCGGCATAGTATAGACTAGAGTTTATTCAGGGCATGGGGAAGGGAGTTAAGAGGGTAATAGAGGGAGAGAAAGACAGAGGGAGAGAGTAGAGAAGCAGAGGCCGGCCATGACCACGTGGAGAGAGGGGGGAGGGGAGGAGAACCCAAGAGGGGTAAGAGAGAAGCTGAGAGTGAGAGAGGTAAGAGAGAGATAAGAGAGAGGAAGGGGTGAGCTGTGCCCTTTATAGTAGGCCAGGCCTACCTGGCTGTTGCCAGGTAACTGTGGGGTGGAGCTTCGACAGAACCCTAACAGCTGCAACAGGGCTCTGCCCTCCCTCTTCCCTTTCTTCATACTGGGGATGGAAGCCAGGCCTTGTTCATGGCAGGCCCACCCAGCCGGCCTCAGGATTGGGAATCTGGGGAGGAAAAAGAAAAGACACACAGCCTTCATAACGAAAGAGAGCCTGGATGTGTGGTCACAGAATTACGTCCCACAGCTGGACACCAGAGTGGGAAAACTTCCTCCAGCTGTAGCGAAATCTGTTGTTTTCGAGACCCAGAAGTCACCAGCCTGGTGGGATTGGAGACAGGAGACTAGAGGATAGGGATTCTCTTACAAGCCAGAGGTCTAGGGAGTCTGGAGTCTCTCCTCTTTGCCACTGTTCTGGAACTCAGTGGACGAGACTAGTTTCCTGGATGCCCTCATAATTCTGCAGAAAAAAAAAAAAACACGATTTTTTTTTCTGGAAAGTGTTTTTTGAAGGATGTCAGAGGACAAAATTGTACCAGGGTCACAAATGCTGTGCAGGAAGGCCCAGTAGCATCATGGGGCCAGGGCCTTTGGTGTTTGCAGTTTTGTTTCAGGGAGACAAATGCCCCTGCTTTGATCAAGTGTCAAGTGTATGTGGCAAATTCCTCTGTGAAGGACCCCCTGGTATACTGCCTGCACACGCAGGCAGACTGCCTGCAGGGAGGTGGGGCTGGAGGTAAGCAAGCATCATTTGTTTTAAATTGCACCATGGTAGAATCCATGAACTCAGGGCTGCCACAAGCGTCCTGGGCACAAAGGAAAACTGCGCAGGCTGTGTCTCTTTTGATATAGATTTTGCCACCATTGTTCCTGGTGTCTCCGGAGAGAGCTTATTTCCATATGTATAGAGAGACGGAGTGCTTTCTCTTGCCGGTTAAAGTGTCACCGAATGTATTTTTAGCTATACATACAGCAGCTGCAGAGTGAGGCATCTTACCGCCGGGGTCGCAAGGTTCGAACATCCTTTGCCCCTGGAGGAATGTTAATGAGACGATACTTCATTCCACTTATTATAATTGCCAAACAACACTTAATTTTTTCCCTCCGACTTAAAAATAAGTCAAACAAATCCCTTTTTGTGTATCGCCGAGTTTGCTCTTGCAGGAGATGGGTGTCTGAGAAAGATCTCAGTCTCCTGTGCAGAAGGTTCTAGGCCTGGCCCCCGTGTGAGGTGTCAGTGTCTGCTCCCCTTCCAATAGCTCAGAGGATGCTGAGAGGAGATGCCTGTGGTTGTCAGAGAAACACGGCGATGTATTATTAGATCTTTCATAATTAGGCTTTGCTGATGTGTGCCAAAGATTCAGAGCTTAATCAAAAAACGTTATCACCCAGCCGCTGCTGGAGGTGGGGGTGGGGTGGGGGGGAATCTGGAAAGCCAAAGGCTGTTCCTGCTGGTGCTGGTTCTGTAAGATAACAAAAGCAAGACAAAGGCAGACGGCTCCTGCCCGTGGTTCTGAGCCGGCTCGTGCTTTGTTTAATCACGTGACTTACGTAGTGGTAGTGGGATCAGAAAACCCGAAGCCCCTCCCTCGCTCCTGATTTCTGAGTCACTCCACCGACCAGGTGCTGACTAAGGTTGTGGGCTGTGGGAACCTCACTGAATATGTCTGCCAAGTGTTTCCAGGTAGAGCTTGACTCCCCCGGGAGCTCTAGAAGTCCCTCCCTGGGTCACAGCAGGCCTGCCTGGCTGCGAATTTCAAAGAGTGTATCTCAGCCCTTAGATAAACCTGGCTGATGTCCCCTGGCAGCAAAGCTGGGGGGAAGACCTCGGGGACAGCCGTCCTGCTGCGCCCAGGGCTGTTTGGACAAACCGTGCTATGTTTTTTCTGCCCGTATCTGGGCATGCAGGTGAATCCTGGTCCCGCTGGTATCTTGGCTGGCCACTCTCTCTCAGGCTCTGCGGGGAGCTGGGGGTGCATCCCTGCAAATGCTCCAGCAAAGCTGTGCAAACAAACCCGGCCGATTAGTTGGACAGGCTCACTGGCTCGGGAGTGTGAGCTGGCCTGGCAGCCCTAAGCTCTCAACCCTTTCCAGGCTGGGGTTGTACCTAGAGCGCTCATCAAGGAACACACCACCTTACCCTCTGGATACTGGGTGCTGGGTGCTGGGTGCTGGTGCATCCATGGGCAGGACAAGGATACTGATTCTTGCCTTGGACTCTTTACATACAACATATCACACATTCATTCACACACACACACACACACACACACACACACACACACACACGCCACCCACGTTCATTACAGACGATACAGCATTTGGGTCAAAAGCCACGATGGCACAAGGCACATAAATTTTGTGTCTGAGTTACTTCACCCGCCTCAGAGTTGCACAAGACTTGTATCTTCGACTTACACCCTGCGTCAGATAGAGGTTGGCAATTTCTGTGTTTAAAGGTTCACTTTAACACCTATAAATAACCTGACGTTCTGAGCTTTTGGGAGAGGCTGCTCAGACTGACGTGACTTTTTTTTTTTCTTCCTCTGCCTCTGGCTTGAACTAAGAGTCAACTTGGTATAAAGAAACCTCGGGTCCCCTTTGAGGTGAAATCAGAGTGAATCAGAAAGAGTGATTATGCCCTTCTTTAATCAGAGGCTCTGGGGAGGATTTTCTTTTAGGAGAGAAGCGTCAAGCCATGCGCTTTGAAAATTACTTTCGTATTTTCTTGAGCAGTTCAGAGGAGGGCGAGTTTTAAGAGTTATCATTTGCTCTTGGATATCAGGCGGCAGCCTCAGCCTTTTGTCTGCGCCCTTCCTTCAGTGTATCCGAAAGGACTTAGCTGGCCGCGGCTTTGTGTTCACCACACAAGCTATCAAGTGACTAATGCTCTTGGAATCTCATGGAGACGTTTATTCTGCCCCCGTTGCTATGAGCTCTGTGTTCTTTTGTGGAACCTAACAATATAGGTAACATATCTAAAGTATGACCCTGACCAAAGGAACTTGGTCTTAAGTAGCAATCGTAAAATCATTGTGTACGCGTCACTGGCCTGTCAGGTCCATTCTCATTTTAGCGTTTCAAGTATGGCTTGCGCTGGGGATGTGGGCTGATTAACCTGAAGTGAAGTTAAAGCAACAATAGAAAAGTTCATCCACATTCACACCGCAAGTGTTTATTAAAACATTCTCAGCTATTTGGGGGAAGCGATACTCCTCTAGGGAATTAAAAAAAAATAAGGATTATCAATTAGAAATCATTCAATTAACGGACAAAAACGGTATTACAGGTCAAAACTCCCCCTGTTATTTAAAATAGATCCATTTCCAAGTCAAGAGTTTTTTCTCTGTGTAGCCCTGGCTGTCTTAGAACTCATTCAAACCAGGCTAACCTTGAACTCAAAGATCCACCTGCCTCTTCCTCCCAAGTGTTGAGATTGAAGGCATGTGCTATACCACCTGACTGTGATCCATTTTATAAAAGATAGGCCATCAGATTTTTAACATTTTATGTTAATAAATGACTTTTAAAATAAACATTTCCTGTCTGCTTCCAAAAATTTGGTTTAAATTCTTCTCTGGTGCTTGGAATGTTAATTTGGTGACTAGCAGAGAAAGTGGTTTGTGTGTGTGTGTGTGTGTGTGTGTGTGTGTGTTGTGTTTGTGTTTTGTTTTTTGCTTTTTGAGATAAGCTCTTACATAGAGTCACAGGCTGGTCTGAAAACCACTACAAAGTAGCCCAGGCTGGCTTCTAGTTGTGGAAACCCTCCTGTCTCCAGAGTTCTGGGATTGCAGCCATGAGCTCCGATGTCTGGCTAGGAAATATGGTTTTGTCAGAATTAAACGTGTGCTCGTTTCTTAACCTGAGACATTTAAAAATTAGTTGAAGCCAGAAACAATTAACAGTCCAGATTTCTCTCTCTTATTTTTGGCTTTTATCTTACTTGTTTGTTCCCATTTTAATTAGAAAATAATACAATGACACAATTAATTTTACCTGGCAGGCTCCGTTCCACGGCAACATGGGCGTATGTGAAAAATGCTGCTGACTTTTTTTTTTCTTCCCTCTAGAATAAGAATTTTTTTTTAAAACCTAAAAGTCTGTTACCATTTAAGCCTCTGTAAATGAATTTTTAGACAGTGTTTGAAATTCGGGCCTTGATTTTCACACCTTAGGGAGCCATATGGAGGTTGAACTGTGATTCTTTGATTTGTATTATGCGTTATCTCACATATTTGTTGGCCAGTGTCTCTATTTAGCCATTTGTAAATACTTTCCACTTAAGTCACATTTCCTCAGAAACTGTGTCCACGATCACAGACAGCATTCTAACTGTGACCACATTTTATTGATTTATATTTGATGTCAAGGTTGATAAGATAAAGATAAATTATATAAATAAGAAAAACCTACATTAGACTCAAATCTTAATTAATGTTATCATACTGACTCAATGAAATGAACACCGTTTTATCACATTCCCTCCCCACCCCCCCACCCCCCCATTCCCCCACCCCCCACCCCCCACCCCCGCCCCAAACCATGTGCTACTTCTTACCACTTTGGTCTCTTTGGAGAAATCGGACCAAAAGTTGTTTGAGTACAGAAGTGCAAAACCGTCTTCATTTCATGCTCTGCACATCATGGGCTCCAATGAGTTGTTTATGGATGTATTAAGTTGATAGTCTATAGTTACAGAGCAGTGCAGTAACATTAGAACACACACCATGCTAACACAGTAAATTCATGTGCTTGGTACAGCTAATAGCTTTCCTGCTGTCGAGAATATCGGTTCTCTTGTGCCTGATAGAGTCACAAAGTTAAGTATTAAATCTGGCCCGAGGAGCTCTGAGGAACAGCATGTCAGTGGCGGGAGACCCAGAAAACTCCTGTCTCAGCATAGTTTCAATGGCTAACCCATGAGGCTTGCATGCCTTTGAGTGAAAACCCTACCCTCTAAAATGTAGGCAACAAGGCTGGGGAGACCCTGACTTAAATCCCCAGCAACCCCCAAACAAATAACATCTAGGAATGGGCTTTCTCAAGCCAGTGATTAAAACTTTCAAAAGGGTGTGGATCTGAAGTCTCTGATGTTAGTCTTTTAATTCCTTCTCTTCTTATTATTTCATAAAAAATGTACAGTTTAGGTAAGAATTAAAACAAAACAAAGCAAACAAATAAAACAAAATAAAACAGTTCCAACTCTCATAATCACCTATTGTTTTTGGCAAAAACCAACATGGTATTTGAGCACACTATACATCCAGATTCCTTTCCCATGAAACTTCGCTCCTGCCTTCAAAATATGTAGTGTGTATAATACTAGTTTTACAAGTAATGTCTTAAGTTGGAGTCTGATAAAAATGTCTGGTTATCAAGTAGAGTAGTTATTGTATTAAAAAACAAAAGGAAAAACCCCAAAACAAACATGGCAGGCCAGTGAGATGGCTTAGCAGTTAAAAGCATTTGTTGAGTAAACCTGGCCACCTCAGTTTGATCCTAGAACTTTCTCCACAAAGTTGTCCTCTGACTTCCACATGTGTACCATGGCACTGATATTGACATGCTGTACAAACATGCACACACACACACACACACACACACACTAATAATAAAAGTAAAAAAGTTGTTGCTGTATACTGTCTTTTATCTGTTCAGAGTTCCTTGAAAGCAAGCTATAAGCCAGTTGCACTGTCTTTGTATGGTATGAATAAGGCTTAGTTAGAGGACAGGGTCAAAGTCATTGTTTTACCAGACAGTAATGGCATGCTAATGATGTTGGAGCAGCTTGGAACTCTGAGTGACAAAGCCTTTTGCTCTCTGTGGTGATGCTCTCTGTGAATTCAATTAAAATTCTGTGAGATGCTGGCTTGACTGTTGCTCCACTGGGGAGTTTCAGTTAACACTCTCTCTTCTTTCAGTCATCGGGAAAGTCTTAGGTAAATTGTGCAGACTTTTTTTTGTTGTTGGGTTTGGCTTATTTAATTTTGATAAAAGCAGGCTTTGTAAATTTCAAAGCAAAGCCTTTTTCACAGTTTGGGTGGCTAAATAGACTTTACAAGCTGTATCTGAAGGTTGAAGTCCATTGAGATGTACAGCCAATGAAATTATTTTATTTTACTCTAGTATTTCATTTTCAGACAAAGACCCATGCATCATCCTAAACTGTCCTTGAACTTGCTCTGCAACAGAGGATAACTCTGAGCTTTTATGTGCATGTGTGCTGTAGGGGGATGGCAGTGTTTTCTGTACATGTATGGTTTATGTAAATGTATAGGGTATATATGTAATATATATATATATATATATATGCATGTGGTGTTATGTGTGTATATAAGTGCTGTTTTGTGTGGTGTGTGTACATGCACATATTTGCTTAAGGGAAAATATATCATTTATACATCTGTATGTACATGAGTATGGCCTATGTGCCCATGTGTGTGCACACGTGGTGTGTGTATGTGTAGATAAACGTGCATGTGATTTCTCACTGAACCTAGAGCTTTCGGATTCAGGCAGGTAGGCTGTCCAGCCATAAGTCTTAGTGCCTACTTAGCGTTGGTCTTTAAAAAATGCACTGCTGTGCTTGCCTTTTATGTAGATAATAGGAACCCAAACTCGGGTCTTCATGCTGATGTGGCAAGCACGCTACAGAGGAAGCTAGCTCCTCAACCTGATCACAAAACTCCTGCCCTTCTGTCTCCACAGTTTCCAGGACTACAGACTTAACACCATCCAATCCATGTGGCACTGAGGTTGAACTCACACATTTGGGACAAACACACACACTACCAACCCAACCCAAATTTCTTTTGATTGCTTGGTAAATTTTTAGTTTATTTCTCTATGTTAATGAAGGCTGGAGAGATGGCTCAGCTGTTAAGAGCATACACTCCAGTTTGTCATTGGGTACCTCTGGGCTCCATGGGCACCTGCACTTACAGGCAAATATGCATTTGCGTAATTGTTTTAAGTTCACTTCCAGAGCAAAAGTGATTCCTCGTCCTGTAAGCTCTAAGTTGTTGCTTAATGTTCTATTGGCTCCACAGAGAAACTTCCAATTTCCTGAAAAAAATTTTTTTCTTCAGGGTTCAACTTTCTTCAGAAAGGATAATTCCATATTCTAGGAAAGAGCAAGCTATAGTAGCTGTTTTAAGACAGGAGTTGAAACTTCGGTCCTTGGTCTGTGTTTGAAATCGAAAGTGATGTTGAGGTCATTGCCAGCTTCTGTGGCTGGGGAAACTGCTGATTTGCTAACCAGGCAGTTGTTAGGTCGGAGTCAGTTACTCTGGAAAGTCAGTTCTTCCTCCAAAACAGGTAGGTTTTCCTGCCTTTGAAAACAGTTGGCACAGAGCTAAAGGAGGACTAATCTGTAGGGAAGGGTCTTGTGTCTTGTGCTAGGGTTCCGCAGATCCCTCGCTCCCCCAGTCATCTCTGTAAGGTTCAGGGAGAGTCCTGCGCAGCCTTTCCTCCCCACAACATGAAGTTTTAGACAAAAGAAAAACAAATAAACGGTCTTTTTAGTTTCAATCCCCTTACAATTTCCTGGTCTCTGGAATGCTAGATACTTTATAGGCCTTCCGAGTTTGCAAAGCTGAAGTAGCATCTTAAGGCGGGAAATCCTCTCTCTCCCTCCTCTTCCCCTCTCTCTTCTTTGATAAACTTTTGTCCTCTTGGGTGATAACTTTAAAGACATGTTCTCCATTCCAACAAACTTATTTTATATAGAAATGAAACGCGTCCTACTTTTAACGGGCAAAGGAAAAAGCAGTGGGCACCAATTAGCTCGGGTCTGGAAAAGGGATCGCAGATCTGCAGATCTCTGGCTAGGTTGTATATGGCCTCAAGCTAGGGAAACCCAGGGCTCATTTGGGTCCTGTAAGTCTAAAATGACAGTTTGGCATTTAGAAATTGAAGCTGAAAAGAGTCTGGTATCACCTTGGTTTCACAATTCCCAGCCTCCAGCTCACCAGGCAGCTTTGGGGTACCCGAGGCTCCTGGGGGACCAGGGAGAGGCCCAGGGAGGGAGAGGCTGGAGCCCTGAGCTTTAGGAAACCCTTCTTATCTCTGCTCCTGTCAGGGACCCTATCTTGCTTACACAGCCAGGATCTGAGGCCGGGACTTTCAGCTGGTCTGGCTCTATCTTCATTTCTTGTAGCTGGATATCGATTGCCTTTAAATTGGGAAAAGAGGCTGCAATCTCATTTGATAAGGGGATTTCGGATGTCAAGCCTCGAAATATGTGAAGCTGGAGAGATGCAGGCCAGGGGATGCGGCCTTAGGGAATAGATAATGGAAAAGATCTACCTTTAAAGTGAAAGCCATGCTTACTGTCAACAGAGTAAGTTTAAGCAGGAAAGCTTAGAATCTAAATCAACATAGAACGTTGAGGTCCTTATATGGGTAGGTCAGATAACCCTATCTTTAAGGCTCTTTTTAGAGACAAAACCCCAATTTAGGGAAGTACATTCACTTTAAAGTGTTTTTTTTCTTTTCTTTCTTTTTTAAATTTATTTCATATTCAACAGCCTTAAGGGCTAATGCTAAGTTCAAAAGAGAACCTTAAAATTTTTACCCATAATTCATCTGTAAACTTGTATGTGCGTTAGTCTAAGTTTGGCCATGGAGTCCCTTCAGAACTGTGTCATGTTGGGCAAGATACCCACATTCTCTGTGCTCTATATCGAAGATGTTGGTACCTACCTAATAGGGTTAGCAGAAAGCTATCAATTTATATTAAAGCCTAGGGTATAGCAAGGACTCTAACTCCATAAATCATTTTTTTAAAATCTCTTTTATGTTCTGGGAGGCGACAGGCATTCTTTTTTTTTTTTTTTTTAATTTAATTTAATTTTATTTTTTTAATTTACATTCCAAATCACTTCCCCTTTCCCGTTTCCTCCCTCCCCGAAAGTCCCATAAGCCCCCTTCCCTCCCTCTTTTCTCCGTTCAACCCCCTCTCATTACTCTGTCCTGGCGTTCCCCTACATCCAGTCTTTCCAGGACCAGGGGTCTCTCCTTCCATCTTTTTAGAAATCTATTGATATGCTGATTGTGTCTAGGGTATTCTGAGATTCTGGGTCAATATCCCCTTATCAGTGACTTCATACCATGTGTGATCTTTTGTGATTGGGTTACCTCACTAAGGATGATATTTTCAAGTTCTGACCATTTGCCTAGGAATTTCGTGAATTCATTGTTTTTAATTGCAGAGTAGTATTCCATTGTGTAAATATACCACATCTTCTGAATCCATTCCTCCGTTGAGGGACATCTGGGTTCTTTCCAGCTTCTGGCTATTATAAATAAGGCTGCTATGAATATAGTGGAGCATGTGTCCTTATTGCATGCAGGTAAAGTCTCTGGGTATATGCCCAGGAGTGGTATAGCCGGATCCTCCGGAAGTGTCATGCCCAGTTTTCTGAGGAGCCGCCAGACTGCTTTCCAGAGTGGTTGTACCAGCCTGCAATTCCACCAGCAGTGGAGGAGTGTTCCTCTTTCTCCACATCCTCGCCAACAACTGCTGTCTCCTGTGTTTTTGATCTTAGCCATCCTGACTGGTGTGAGATGGAATCTCAGGGTTGTTTTGATTTGCATTTCCCTAATGACTAAGGATGATGAACATCTCTTTAGGTGCTTCTCAGCCATTAGATATTCTTCAGGTGAGAACTCTTTGTGGAGCTCTGTACCCCATTTTTTAATAGGGTTACTTGCCTCTCTGGAGTTTAACTTCTTGAGTTCTTTGTATATCTTGGATATTAGCCCTCTGTCGGATGTAAGGTTGGTAAAGATCATTTCCCAGTTAGTTGGTTGCCGCTTTGTCTTTTTGACGGTGTCTTATCTAAACATAGTAAAAGCAATTTACAGCAAACCAGTAGCCAGCATCAATCTAAACGGAGAGAAACTTGAAGCAATCCCACTAAAATCAGGGACTAGACAAGGCTGCCCTCTCTCTCCATATCTTTTCAATATAGTACTTGAAGTTCTAGCTAGAGCAATTAGACAAGAAAAAGAGGTCAAAGGGATACAAATTGGAAAGGAAGAAGTCAAACTATCACTATTTGCAGACGATATGATAGTATACATAAGCGACCCAAAGAACTCCACCAGAGAACTCCTACAGCTGATAAACGACTTCAGCAAAGTGGCCGGATATAAAATCAACTCAAGCAAGTCAGAAGCCTTCCTATACTCAAAGGATAAGCAGGCTGAGAAAGAAGTAAGAGAAATAATACCCTTTACGATAGCCACAAACCATATTAAGTATCTTGGCGTGACGCTAACCAAACAAGTGAAAGATCTGTATGACAAGAACTTCAAGTCTCTGAAGAAAGAAATTGAAGAAGACCTCGGAAGATGGAAAAATCTGCCATGCTCATGGATTGGCAGGATTAATATAGTAAAAATGAGCATCTTACCAAAAGTAATACACAGATTCAATGCAATCCCCATCAAAATCCCAACTCAATTCTTCATAGAGTTAGAAAGAGCAATTCAAAAATTCATCTGGAATAACAGAAAACCCAGAATAGCTAAAACTATTCTCAAGAGTAAAAGAACATCTGGGGGAATCAGTATCCCGGACCTCAAGCTGTACTACAGAGCAATAGTGTTAAAAACTGCATGGTATTGGTACAGTAACAGACATGTAGATCAATGGAACAGAATTGAAGACCCAGAAATGAATCCACACTCCTATGGTCACTTGATCTTTGACAAAGGAGCTAAAACCATCCAGTGGAAAAAAGATAGCCTTTTCAACAAATGGTGCTGGCTCAGCTGGAGGTCAACATGCAGAAGAATGCAAATTGACCCATCCTTATCTCCTTGCACTAAGCTCAATTCTAAGTGGATCAAAGATCTCCACATAAAACCAGACACACTGAAACTAATAGAAGGGAAACTAGGGAAGAACCTTGAACATATGGGCACAGGGGAGAATTTCCTGAACAGAACTCCAATAGCTTATACTCTAAGATCAAGAATAGACAAATGGGACCTCATTAAATTACAAAGTTTTTGCAAGGCAACAGGCATTCTTAACCCCAGCTTAAGTTTGGATTACTTTGAAAACAAAGCCCATGGTAGCAAATAGCATTAGAGAGCAGAAGAGAGGGGTGGGGAGGACACAGTGGGAGGGAGGAGGCCCCATTTGACAGGTCCAGAAACCGAGTCCAGTGGAGTACACCACACCACCTACTCATGAACTTGTAAGACTGGGTTTTATATCTCAGTCACGTATAAGCATCTGAGGCTAGCCCTTTTCCTCCTGCTCTTTGCTTGTTTATTTAGTTACTAATCACCTGTGTGTGTGTATGTGTGTGTGTGTGTGTTTGTCTGTGTGTATACTTTATGCATGTACTGTGGGCGCCAGAAGAGGACTTTGAGGTTCCTGGAACTGTAGTGACAGGAACTTGTGAGACACCTGATGTGGGTGCTGGGAATTGAACTTTGGCCCTGTTCGAAAGTAGCAAGTGCTCTCAACTCTGGATCCATTTCTCCAGCCCCGATTTGATCTTTTTTTTTTAAGTTTTTATTATTATAATTATTATTATTATTATTTATTTATTTGAGACACTGTGGCTATCTTCAGACTCACCAGAAGAGGGCATTGGATCCCATTACAGATGGTTGTGAGCCACCATGTGGTTGCTGGGAATTGAACTCAGGACCTCTGGAAGAACAGTCAGAGCTCTTAAGCGCTGAGCCATCTCTCCAGCCCTGACATGATCTAGAATCGAGGGTGCATCTTCACTCCTTATTTATTTCTTCTTCAGAGTGTCATTTTTAGCATAGTTTTATGAGACTGATGGGAGAGCAGAGGAATGATTGAAAGAAAAACTTTGAGGATAAAAAGTATGTATATACACATATAAAAGGAGTGAAGAACTTATCCCGGGGAATAATTCAAAATGTACACTCTTTAGCGAGCACAGCGAGACTTCCTCCAAATTTTAGCTAATGCATTTTAATCTCTAGCTGAAGCTTCATTTTTAAATTGATCTTTAATATGAGTGGAGATGAGAGAAAGCTGATGTATAATGGGGGTATGTGGCAGGGGTTAATCTTATTGAACTGTAATTACAAGAGTGCCTTCCTTTTCTATCCCTCTCTGCTATACACAAGGTAGAGGTGTGTGTTTCTAATGATTAATGTGTGAATATTCCCCAAGAAAAAAAACAGATAGTCGTGATGTTGCTTTCCCAAGACACAAACTGAAGCAAATCGCTTCACATTGGCAGGATTCATGGTTTTATCACAAAACAGCTATGGAGTATGTAATTTGAGTATCATTCGGTAAAGGAGATGACTGTCATTGCATCGATTGTGTTGTGAAAGTTTTAGAATTAACACTGGTTTGTCTGATTGAAAAAAAAAATAAAGACGCAGGTCTGGGTTCATTCATACTCTCTCTCCTCATCCGGGTCTTTATGGACATCTTGATGTCAGTGTGAGGGCAGATTCTTCTGGATCTGCAGATACTTGCCAGGCGCTAAATGACAGAGAGCACCCCTGTCTACCCTGGAACATCTCCCTACACAGCCCCTGCTGCTTCCTGTTGCCCTCCCCTCCCCCACCCCCTTTCCTCACACTACTATGAGCTGCAGGTTATCGTGATTCTGAACCGGACTGGTTCCTGCCTTTGTCCATGGTCATACTGCATTCTTGCCAAGTTCTCCACAGCTCCAGTTTATGTTAGGGTGGATGACACAGCTCTTTTGTGTTGGCATGGCTCCTCCACATTCTGCCCTTAGAGCTTCTGTTTGTTTCAGCTGTGGTATTGGTGGCATGTTGGAAGTTGATCGATATTTACCTATTTTATTGACGACTTTGCATGTATGTGTGTGGTGTGTATGTGAGTGCAGTCTTGCATTAGCAATGGTGTGTACACAGGTCAGAGGATATGCTTTTGAAAGCGGGTTCTCGTTCAACCTTTTTTTTTTTTTTCTGAGGCAGGGCCTTTCTTGCTGCTTCTGTCTCTGCACAGTATTCTTCGCTTAGCTGGTCTATGAGTTTCTGAATGATTTTCCTGTCTGCTTCCCATCTCGCTGTAGAAATGCTGTGACTATAGCTACACATCTGGGTTTTCTTGTGGGTTCCTGGGTTTAAACTTGGGCCCTCAGGCAAACTTAGCAATCATACCTGCTGACCATTTCATATTTTACTTTTTACCTATGTATGTTTTATGTTTAAGATATTATTTTTTTATATTATTTTGAGACAGGGCTTTTCTGTATAGTCTTGGCTGTCCTGGAACATGCCTTGTAGATCAGGCTGGCCTTAAACTCATAGAGATCCACCTGACTCTGCTTCCCAAGTGTTGGGATTAAAGGTGTACCACCACTACTGGGCTGTTTAAGATACTTTTAAGGTAACTCTGGATCTTGTATTTTTATGTAATTTGATAATTAATTGATTTATAGGCCATTTAAGTTTAATGCAGTTATTGCTGTGATTGGTTTACTTTATTTTATACTTTGGTGCTAGGAATATAACCCAGGACCCCGTGTGCCAGGTAAGTACTTTTCCACCAAGCTGTATTTCCGGTGTTTGAATCTGTATCTTGCTTTTGTTTTGTATTTTGTTATTTGTTCTTTTCCTCCACATATCCTTCTTTTTTCTCTCATTTCCTGGCTTCTTTTAAATACATTCTGTGCTTTTGTAGCCGTTCTGTTTATTTGCTTTTGAGATGATTAGCTATATATATATATATGCAAATAAATATATATACAGCTAATCATCTCAAAAGCAAATATATATACATATATATAAAATATAAGCAAATAAATATATATACAGCTAATCATCTCAAAAGCAAATATATATATTTATTTATATATACATATATAAAATATAAGCAAATAAATATATATAATATAAGCAAATAAATATAAATATATATAATATAACATAAGCAAATACATATATACATATATATGTATATATGTATATATATATATATATAAAATTATTGTCTCCAGTGTGTCCATAGCTCACCATCATCACCACTGAATCTCAACCCCTCTTGCACTATTGCTGAAGCACATTGCACATTTGTTATATAAACTTATCCCCTCATTATCTAGAAGGGTCATTGATGTCTAGTTGTCATGTTTTTGTTGCAAACCTCCACCAGTCTCATCTTGGGTCCTCTATACACAGTGGGTCTCTCCTCTCTGGCTAACTCTCCAGTCAATCCTTAGAACTCACAGAACCATGAAGGGAAGACGCAATGCCATAAAGTTGTCCTTTGCACATTTGTACCCAACATCATGCACATGAAAAGAAACTAATTCCGACTGGTTTTGGACAATCTGATTTGGATAGACCTTTGTGTAATGTTAAATTTAAAGCTTATTTATTTTATGTGTATGAGTATTTGCCTGTATGTATGTCTGGGCACCACATGTGTGCCTGGTGCCTGCAGAAGCCAGATGAAGGTGTGAGATTCCTTGGAGTTACAGATGGCTGTGATTCACCATGTGCATGCTGGGAATCAAGCCTGGGTCCTTTGCACAAGAGGCCTGTGGTCTTAACCTCTGAGACTTCTCTCCATCCTCATTATGTAAACTTGTTTTTTAAAGAAAACATCCCTTTGTTTGGAGCTTGGTGACCTTTTAGCATATGTGAGTGTATAGTTTTAAGTCTTAAGTGTGGGTCATCATTTCCAAACTGCATTTCACTCTTTCCATGGATTTCATTAGGAGTGTTGAAACTGTGCCATGGTCCAGGGGTCCTCTGCTCTGCAAATCCAGCTCCCCTGGCTTCTCCACTTGGGACTCTCTGCTTTCTCAGCCTTCAGAGACTGCAGATTCAGCTTGAGTAGGTCCCGTGATTTGCCTGGAAACTTCTCCGGGGGATGAGATGCCTGACCTCATTTGTGTTTTCTGGCACTGCCACTGTTGTTTAATACCCGATGTCTTGAAGGTCATTTCTGTGAACGAGAAGTTGTCCATTAGTTGCTCCAGGCAAGAGGACAGCTGTAGTCTCTTTTGCCTCTGGTTTGATTTTCATTCTTCTCATACCTATTGGATAATAAAGCAGACCTTTCCTAAGATTTTGATAGGTTTAGAGAATAACTCAAACTGAAGAATAAGAACCTAAATGATAACGTTGAAGCCAGCACATCTGCCATGGTTGTTCGTTAGGCTTCTTAGACAGTTTTTAGAAAAAAGTCAACGCTTAGCAAAGACATATCAAAAGTCTGTGGATGGGTATGGAACGATGCAGGCTGATGGGGATTTAACTGAACATTAGCCTGCCTTGGCTTGTGTCTTAGAGCCAAAACATATAGTAGTGTGATCTTAACAATGCCATCAACATCTCAGGTATCTCCATTTCTTGTTTCCTAGAATAAGGCTGTTGCCGTAAAATGAGCTCCTGTTTGTAACTATTTAGACAATCACCTGGCATGTGGCTAATGCCCCAGAACATTAACTAACGGCAGCAAACAAAATGAAAGAACACACACATCAAAGAATGATACTCATGGGAAAGATGAGTGTTGAATTCCACTCACTGGAGACCCTAGCAAAAAGTCCAGCAGGAGAATACCCTAGCAGTTATAGCAATCTAGACTAGGGGAAACATGGCTTTCAGTATGAAAAATGGGACAGAAAGGAAGCCATGGTTGAAAAAGTACCTTGACAAGGATGAAAGGGAGAAGAGAGGTTTGAAGAAGAATCTAGAAGAGGGAAGCTTTTGCCTGGAAGAGAGGTATTGCCGTGAATGGACACAGTGGGTTGAATTTAATCCATTTTGGGAGCTGTGATATTGGTGTGCAATGTTCCCAGGGCCACAAAGAGCATGGTATTAGGAGTGGAAGAACACAGAGAGAAATGTGTTGGGCCCTGATGTGGCTGTCCAAAAGTGATGATTAAAGCTAAACTGTGAGATAGACAGAGGAAGATCAAAAACAATGTGTGGGGAATGAGGAAGAGGGTTCTGGGGACATGAGAAAGTGTGCGTCAGGCTGGGGATGTAGCATGGTCAGTGGTCTGATTGCTGGGCATGTGTTGGGCCCTGAGTTGTACTGTATGAGTCAGGCATGGTGGCAGGTGTCTGTGATTCTAGGTGGAGGTGGGGGAATTTGTGCAAGGTCATCCTTAGCAACATAGTGAGCCTGTAAGTAAGACAGACATTCCACAGACAAAGCCCCTCCCATCACCATGCCTTTCCTAGTATGACACACATGCTGAAATCCCTCTGAAACCACATGCCTCAGTGCTCTCTCCTTTCTTACCTTGTTCTGTCAGGTCTTCTTTCACAGCGATGACAAAAGCAGCTAGCATGGGGTGAGAGATTAAGATAACATCAAATTTAAAGGGAAGAAAATCAATTGCATTCTCTTTTCAAGGTGTCTCCTTTTGAGTTCTATTCAAGGCTGTTGTTGACACTGTGGTTACAGATGTGGTTTTTTTTTTTTTTCTTCTTTTCCCCCTTCTCACCAGTGCTTAGATCAATTTATGTTTCCAAGTCTGAAATGTCCTTTAGGGGGTAGTCAATTTACGTTGAAGGTGAGTGGAGACCATTAGTACAGCTTAATTGGAGAGACACATGGAAGGTGGAGTAATCCTTCACTGCACTAGAAAGCGAAAGGAAATTTTCTTATTGTGTCTCTGTATTCATTTTGATTGATATTTCTACTAAAAGGAGCCATGCAAAAATAATTCACAGAGTAATAGAAAATGACTATAAATTGCTTTAAAGCCCTTTGTGGTGATGTTTATTGGTGTTATTTATAAGTAAGAAAAATTGAAATTGGGCACTTGATGGTACTTTCAAAGGGTATTCAAAATACCCTAGCCGTAGGTAGGCCGTGAATATGACACCATCACATTTAGTTCTTATAAATAAAAAGTGTATAAGTCTTACAGATTATTTGAACCATAATGTAATTCTAGGTAATTTTGAGAAAGCAACCAGAAATCAGGTTGACAAATAATATTTCCAATCATATTCAGAAAGTATAAAGATGGTTGGAGTCTATAATCATCTTATTGTCTCGGTTACTTTGCTATTGGTGTGCTAATACACCATGACCAAGGCAACTTATGGAAGAGTTTATTGGACTTGCAGTATTAAAGAATTAGTCCAAGACCATTATGGCAGAGAACAAGACCACATGACCTCAGGAAGGTAGGCGTGGTGCTGGAGCAGTATCTGAATGCCTACATGTTGAAACAGCAACCATGGGCAGAAAGAGAGAGAGAGAGAGAGAGAGAGAGAGAGAGAGAGAGGAGAAAAGAGGAGAGAGAGGAGAAAGAGAGAGAGAAGAGAGAGGGGAGAGAGGAGAGAAAGGAGAGAGGAGAGAGGGAGAGGAAAGAGAGGTGAGAGAAAGAGAGAGAGAGAGAGAGAGAGAGAGAGAGAGAGAGAGAGAGAGAGAAGAAGAAGAAGAAGAAGAAGAAGGAGGAGGAGGAGGAGGGAGGGGGAGAGAGGGAGAGAGAGGGAGAGGGAGAGAGGGAGAAAGGGAGAGGGAGAAAGAGAGGGAGATGGGGGGGAGAGGGAGAGAGGGAGAGAAGGAAAGAGGGAGAGAGGGAGAGAGAGAGGCAGGCATATATTTTTAAACCTCAAAGCCCACCACTTCCAGTGACATGCCATCTCTAACAAGGCCACACCTCCTAATATTTCTACCAACCAAGGACCAAGCATTTAAGCATATCATTAAACTACCACAATTAGGCTAAAACACAAATAATAGCAAACATACATTATATAAAAATCTGCAGTTTAAAAATTTGTTTACATATTTATCATAAAAATAGACAGAAGGCAAGATAAGCATTTTGGCACACACCTTTAATCCTAGGAACTGGGAGTCAGAAGTAGGTAAATCTTTGAGTTAAAGCCAACCTGGTCTACATAGCAAGTTCCAGGCTAACAAGAACTACATAGTGAGACCCTGTCTCAAAAATATTGGTGGAAAGCTGATTAAAGTAAATAAGGAGTATAATTATCCCTGTGGTTAGGACACACACACACACACACACACACACACACACACACACACACACACACGGACCAAGTTGATTAGAACATCTTTCATTTCACTGCTACGACAAAGTCATAGGCTTCTCCTAAGTGTAGTGTGTGAACTAGGAGGTGGCTTGTCACATTTCACTAAGAGCTCTAAATACCAGCCACTATCCTGCTCTCCATTTCCTGTTCTGCCAGAATGTGAGGACTCCCAACCACGAGACACTATACCATGTGAGATCACTGCGCCTTTCTTGCCATGTTGAACTGTATCCTCAATATGAGAGGCCAAATATGCACCCCCCTCCTTTAAAGTTGCTTTTCATTAGATCTTAGGTCACAGGGCTGAGAAAGAAACCAAGAGAGAAAAATCAGCAAGATAGAGCATCAGGTAGGAGCATGGCTGTCCCTGCCTGACCTTGCCTCATAGGCCTTTGGAAATTGATCAATGAGAAGAATGTAGAGGAATCAGATAGAGGAGTTGGAGCTATGGGCTAGAGAAGCCCTCGAAGACCAGGACTCTGGAAGACTAGAATGCCAACTGCAATGTGCTCAGTAAAGGTTCTACCCATGAATTTTCTTAGGAGGGAAAGGACTCTATTGGGAATTGTATTAGAAGCCACTCGTGTTACATTCTGACAAAGTACATGCCTGTGTCCTGGAAGCTACAGGGAGGCTGAGTTAAAAATCCATTGGCTTATATGTTTTGTGCAGGAAATTTAAGTATTCAGGCGGTGGCATGGCTAATGCTCACTGGGCTTACAAGGCTTTAGAGTGAGGATTGAAGTCAGGAAAATGTGAAAAACATGTATTTTGGTGAGGAGAGAAGCGTGAGCATAGCTAAAGTTGCAGACAGGCTGGGTGCCAACAGCTGTAGTTGTTCAAGATCGGCCCCATTAATGATATGCTTCCCACTTTGCAATGGGACAATAGGAAAAGTATCTTGATAGCAAGACCCATCCATCGAAGGCTGCCATAGGCTTTCCATATGGGAGAACAATTGCCTAAGGAATCATTTTCTAGGCTCAGTCAGGCAGATGCAGAGTTGCTGCTCAGCAGTGGCAGAAACAGACTAAATTACATGTTTTGTTGGCAACAGAGCCTGGCATCATCATCCATATGATACAGCAGTTGAAAGCATGCAAGACACAAAAGTGGTCACGGAGGTTTGCAACCTGGCTCTAGAAAACTGTCTGAGGCCAGGCAACATGCAGTACGGTTGGATTTTCTACACAGAGCTCTCGACTGGCCTAGTGTATGAGACTTTAGGGTGCTGGAGATGTCAGGAACATGGCGTGTTCTTGGGAGGAAAATCGTGAGCACATAGTAGAGTTAGCCAAGGAGAGAGACCACATCGGCCACAAGGAACAGAGTTGGGAAGGTGGGACCACTCAGAAGCATAGATGATGCCATCATGAGCCCCAAGTGCTGACATGGGTTTGATGTTTGCCCTGGTGGATTTTGGTCTTGCTTTGGTTCAGCATTTCCACACTGCACTTCCATTTCTCCCCTTGGAATGAGAATGTATACTCTATGCCAGTCTATGTTGGAAATACATACACACACACACACACACACACACACACACGCACACACATGCACACATATATATATATATATATATACACATATATATGTGTATATATATACACACACATATATACATATATATGTGTACACACACACACACACACACACACACACACACACACATTGATTTTTGGTTTCACAGTTAAGATATTGCCTTAAGTTTCAGAGGAGATTTTGAACTTATACATTTGAATAATGTTGGAATTAAGAGTTGGGGGAACTCATGGATGCGAAGCCAAGGACTTTTGCCTTATAAAATGTCCAGGACTTTGGAAAGCAAGAATGTAATGCTATGCATTATAATGATGTGCTGACTTTTACATGGGTATCTTCATTTTGAGCTTAAAGGCATTTAGGGTCATTTAGAAAACCGTCCTGAGCATGTCTTTGAAGGCCATTCAGAAAGCATCGCTGGCATTAATCCCTTGGGGTAGGGTGGAGTCCAAAATTAATAAAAGCAGAAAAAGGAATAATAAAATAAATGGAATTAATAAGCAAAACAATGAAAATACGCTAGACTATAAAGCTTGGATTCCTTAGTGATCTATTCGTCCTAACCTATTGCCAGTGTCCAGTCTAACAGTCATCTCTGTTCTGAGAAGCTCCATTGATCGATACCCAGGTGATTGTGGGGAAAACATTACAGGAGCATGAACGAGAAAATGTAAATTTCCTAGGCAAAAAGATGATCTCTCTGAGATATTTTAATATTGTCCATAATGGTGAGTCTGCTCTGAGGTACTGGGGAAGCTTTGCTTTAAAAAGAAATTTTTATTGCAAAATATTTACTTTTATTCTATTTAAAAAAACCCATGTTTGACTACATCTACATGGATAGGTCTTCATCTGAGTCATCTAGAACATGGAATAAAGTCATCTTTCCCATGTTTGTGGTTCATGTTTGCCCTATCTGATGGCAAAGGTGCTTGTAATAATGACATTGCATTCAAAGTCGTTTCATCAGTTAGGGATCAATGGAGATGGGAAAGGAACACTGCATTCTCAAGTTCCATGCTAAAAAAACAGGACTTAGAGTAACATGGTTTAATATTTCTTAGAATGGGTTGTTTTCAGTCTTTTTCCAAAGAAGAGACTAGAGAGGGTTCAGAGCAAAAATGATGCTCTGGCATCATTTAGATGGGCATCGTTGCCATCAGATGGAGCTAATATGTATCACAAAAGTGGGAAAGATGACTTTATACCATGTCCTAGAGGACTCAGATGAAGACCCATGGGTCTAGTCTGAGAACCAGGAAGCACAAGGAGGCTTACATACCTACCCAAAAGGCAGAGTCACGTCATGACAGAGAACTTACGGTTCCATCTTCTTAGAGAGCCTTGAATTCACATGTGGGCTATAGTCTCCAAAGAGTTCATTCATTGCTTTCTCTACCCGAGGAGGTGCTCAGCTAAGGGAGAATAAATCTGGCACGGGAGAAAACCCATTCATGAATATGAGACTCTTCCTTGTCAACAACCATTTTAAAAACAAAGGCAAACTTGTAAAACTCTACTATGGGATAAATAGATTTAGATATAAGATACCACCTTTTAAGAAACAATATTTTCCATTATGATACCGAAAATTTTGTAGGTATAAATATTTGTTAAAAGACTAATATTAAGATTTTTAGATTAACTTTATGGCAAATGATAGTGACATGAGATATTTTAAAACTATTTCTTATAATTATTAGAAAAATTTACTTTAAAAACCCATTCTTTAAGAAAATTAAAATATATTAGTTAATCCCTTTAAAAAACTGGCACTTATTCTTCCATGAAGAGTCATGTTTTAGCAGTCTTATCAAGTTTTAGCATGATCCATAGAGCTTCAAAGATTATATATATATATATAATACATACTTATAGAACCACTTTTTGAGAACATTTTAGTAAAAGGTTGCCTTCTTTTAGATATGTCTTGATTTATTTTTTCTTTGAAATGCAAGTTAAAATTTTTCTTTGTGTAGTTGAAAAGGAATTATGCTGTAAAAGTAAGAAATGATTTTAAAATGCAGTTAAGTCATGACTAATCTATAAAAATTGGGTCTCTGCTTATTGGGGTGGTGAATCCCTTGTCTTGTCTCAGGGACAGTGATTTCCCCCCAAATTCAATTCTTTTTTTGTCTTGGAAAAGTGCCCTCCAGGGTCTTGTGATGTAAAGTAGATAGGATTTAAAGTTCTGAACTACACCACCAGTTTTCCCTCTTTCTTTTTACTTTAGGGAAAAAAAAACCCTCTGAATAAAGTAAAACAGACCCCCAAACAACTACTACTAAACAAATCGCACTAAGAGTGCAACTTTTGCACTATTCAAGAAGTCTCCCACTGGTGAATGGCCTGAAATGACCATTTGCATCAGAATGAAGCCTTTTTGGTTTTTTTTTTTGTAGAATGTTAAAATCAAAGTATTTCCTCTAAGGAAACCCAGGGTAGGGCTTGGGAAATTACCACAGTTTGTAGCACTTGGCCTTTACTTTCTGGTGTGAATTGGTTTCTTAGAATAGCTTAAGAACAGGGAAAGAAAGAAGTGACCCAGAGTAGAGTTAGGGATGGAGAGCCACATAGCTTGCATTATTCCGGAAGCTCAGACTTGGCACTGTGAGCAATGGATACCCCATGCACTCCCTGAAGGTTTTAAAATTGAATACCCATTATCTGTTGTACAGACTCTGTCTTCTTGATCCAAGCTATATAGATTTTATTGCCATTGTTTTTGTAATGACATAACGTTCATCATTTAAATCATTTGGAACTCTAAGCTGTACAGCACTAACTACATTCACAGCGTCTGGTCGTCACCATCACAATCTGCATTACGTATTTTTTTCCCTTTGTTGCTTTGATAAAATGCTGAAGGAAACAGCTCAGGGAGAAAGGAGTTGTTTTGGCACATGGTTTGAAGGTACAGCTCATGGAGGAGAGATCATGGCAACTGAGGGGACTGGCCATGGCTGAGGGAAGTCTGAGGTTGCTTGCTTACAATTCAGGGAGGCCTCAGGAGGCTGATGGACTCTGGCGCTAGAAGTGGGGCTCGAGGATAAGTCTTAAGGTCTACCTTCTTTCCCTTCCTAATGTTTCCAGAACCTTCCCAAACAGTTTTACCACGTGGGGACAAGCTTTCAAACACATGAGCCTAGAGGTAACTGGGTAGGGGAGGGCAGAGTGTGGGATGAGGTGTGTGTGTGATGGATTCCACATTCAAATGAAACAGTATCTTTAACCCTTAATCCTTCCTTGTTGGAAACAGAAACTCTGTAACTGCTTCTTCCTGTTCCGTTTCTGCATGCTAGTTTTAGGTAGCTCTTAGTGAAGGGGCCAGACATTGGTGTCTGGCTTATTTTACTCTATATTATATATGCTCTAATGTGTTTAGTATCTAAAAATGTTATTGCATATATCAAAATTTTGTTTCCTTGAATGGCCAAATATTTCCCATTGTATGTATGTGCCGCATGCTCATCATCTTTCAACGGACACTGGGTTTGTTTCTTTCTCCAGTTCATTTGCTTATTGCTGCTATTAATATGGGTGTTGAAATACCCCTGGACCTGCTTCCTTTCTTTTGAGTAAATACCTAGGAGTGGAGATCCTGGATGATATGATGATAAACTTACTACAGAGGGGGTACGTGTGTGTGTGTGTGTGTGTGTGTGTGTGTGTGTGTGTGTGTGAGAGAGAGAGAGAGAGAGAGAGAGAGAGAGAGAGAGAGAGAGAGAGAGAGAGAGAGAGAGAGAGAGATATTCAGGAGTGTGGTCAATTTCCACAGAGTATTCTGTCTTTTTCTAAGAGTACAATCATTTTATTTCCCCCAAATACTTCTTATTTGTCATGCTGATGATAATAGACATGTTCTGATTGGAGCTGAATCTCTCATTTTCTGGGAAATTCATTTAGATTGTTGCCTAGATAAAAATGATTTTAATTAGATTGCTCTGTGGAGAACATCTGATGCACATGTACAGTTGTCTGCAGCTCAGATTTCCAGGCAGACTCTCTCTTCTCTTCCATTTCTCTTTTCCTCTTTGCTCCACTAGAGACTTCATTTTCTGCTACCATTGCCCTGCCCTCTGGGTTTGATCTGTCGTGTTCCTTGCTCTCACCCCACAGGTGTTCAGAACTAAAAGCAATCCCTAACTCTGGTTCACACTTTACCCTGCTTGATCTTGCTCTGACTCGTACCTGGAAAAGCATACCTCATCAATATTTGTTTGGTTTCTAAACCTGGGATTTCATGCTGCCTCCCTCATAGAATCTTTTGTTCTAGCCCTCTTTGACTTACCCTCCTTCCTCAGCCCCCTCACTGTTCCATATTGAACTGTTACACTGGATGGTTTTTGTCCTGTGGTTTTGGGGGGCAGGGAGGCCCTAGGGAGCCCTGTCAGTAATCTCAGAGGAAGGCAGGGGAGGGAAATTGGGGAGCTCAGTCCTCTGCTCCTGGTGTGAGGTCATTGGTGTTCCTGTCACCTTTGACTGCTGCCTGCTGTTTCTTTGTAGGACTCCATCCTCCCTGGTTCCTGCTCATCCTCTCTTCATCTGTACCTTTGACCTTAGGGTGGTAACAGCGCCTGCTGATACTAACTCCAGGTGGCCTTGTTATGGTTTCCCCAGACTCAAGCGGCTACTTACAGAAGTCCCTCCCTCTGCAAACAATCTTGCTTCAAATTCCCTAACTGGAGACTGTAGCTCGCTTCCCCTGGGACATTCCTGGTAAGACCTTCCGGCTCACTGTACAGGGGCTACAGCCCCTCTTCCAGATCCTCCAATGGCTTGCACTTATTTTAGGGAACTGAAAGATAGGTCGGACTTGGGTGATTGATACATATATTTTAATTCCATTTTCATTTACTTGATTTCTTATGGGAAGAAACTGTATTTTATTTGTTTCTTACATTTCTTGTGTTTCTTCCTTGAAAGAATAATTTTTTTAAATGACCATGACAAAAGCCACAGCTTTACTGAAAGTGAATACCTTTGGTTTTAGGTAAAGGATTTCACAGCCATTCACTGCAGGCCCAGCATGACCGGTGTGTGTTGGAAGTTACTCTCTGAAAGGTCATCTAATTTCAAAGAAAGAAAAACATTGAAATTTATTAAAAGCAAATGAAAACCATATTAAAATTATGTTATTAAAATAGCTTCAGTGGACTTAATTAAATTGAGAACTCGAATTAATAGCTGCTTCTGTATGGAATCATTAATCCGAAGGCAGCTGAGGATGTGTTGTTTTAGGCCACAGTCAATTCATAATTAAACTCACTGCAGAGTTTTACTTCCCTGCAATCTGCACGGCGAACATTTATTTTACATAGGGATTCGCAGAGTAGCCAAATCAGAGCACCTCAGAGACTGTGGGCGACTCCTGTTCCCTCTGCTGTATTATTCCTGGTAGCACAGAAACCGCTGGTAATGTTGGAGTGTCCTCATATATATCCCTTTATATAGAGCCTGCTCTGTGTTGTCTACTCACCAACTCCTAACTGCTATCGTCCCTTTAGTAGAATGTCATTCTGCCCAGTGTGGTGTCTGTCCCCCTTCTGTGAGACATCGCTGGATTTCCTCATCACCTCTAGTCATTTCTCCACCCTCCCTAGCCAATCTCTCTCCTCACCAGAGTTTAGCTTGAGATGTTTCCGGCCTCTTCTTTCCCCCATTCCCCCACCCCCTGTCCTATATGCATGCACTTGCCTTGATCAAAGGGCAGACATTCAAAACATACTGATGACATCCACCCAAAGCCTAAATTTTCTGTCCAGAACATGAGGTTGGTATAGACACCTCCAGTCTGCTCATCGGTCCCAAGTCTCCCTGATGTCCCAGACTGACCAGGGGCTCCTGACTATTCCCACCATACCTTCTCCACTGACCACCTGCTTCTTGCTGGACAGAGACATCTCACAAGTCATGCTGTCATCTTTCTCATAATCCTTAGTCAAAATCGACATTCCTCTTTCAGCCCTTCTCTCATTATTATTTGATATATTTGAAACATTAATTTTGTGTACTGGTAAATGGTAGATGTCTCTGTCCCTGTCTTTCAGTAGTGCCCTTAGTTCTATCCCCTTACAGATAGCCACTCTGCCTACTTACCTGTACTTGCAGAGATTTTAATAGTTATAGAGTGAAGTGAAAGTGTGCTCCCTTCCTCTTTTTATTTCAGAGAGTAGCATACTAAATATGCTCCTGTGTATTTTTTGGTGAGTCACATTATTTGGGGTAAAATTTATTTCCAATCCTTTTATGCAATATGCAGAACCCAATTCTGACCCCCATGGAAGTGTATGGTTCGAAGTTTGGTGGGTTGTATACAGTTGCAAAAGCAGCACCAAGGCAAGCTACAGAACAGAATGGTCCATGGCTTTTCAAAAGGTTTCTTTGCCTCACAACCACCAATCCCTACCGCAGCCCCAGCACCTGGTAACCTCTAGTCTACTTTCTGCCTAGATAGTCTTACCTAGCTCTAAGTGCAGTGTAGATATAGCACTGCATGCAGCCCGGCTGTCTGGCTTCAGCTGTTACACTGTCACAGTTTGTGATTCTTTGTTGCTAAATGCCACACCCTTGTGAGTGTATAGAAAATTTTTTTCCCCACATTCCCTCCCCATTCCTCACCCTTAGCCCCCTTCACTGCTTTGATGTAGTTTGTTATATGGATGCACCTTAATTTAATCTGCCTCCTGGCACCATTTCTTCCTCACACCCACCTCTCAACCACAGACAACTTCCCTGAGCCCCCTCATCCTACTCTCTCTCTCCCACATGTACCAACAGGCCACTGCTCCTGGTGGTATTAAGCATCTATCTCAGAGACCTCCTATTGTGAATAGAGTGAATAGATGGAAGTTCAAGCTGGGCTTTTGATTTCTAGCACTGTGTCTATGCCAAGACCCAAGTCAAGTCTTCCAAGGATGCTTTACTAATTACCTAGTGAGACTCAGAGCAGAAGGGACCATTTCTGGAAGATGTGGGATTTCATGACTGTAGACTTGAGCCCAAGAACATCTTTGAAGATTTCACTTCCTCCTTGAGACAGCACAGCAGTCTAGGGCACTTCTGTATAGCATCTAGCATGCAAGGTCCTCTGCCTGCACCCTAGACTTTCCAATAGCATCCAGTTGTTTTCCACTTGGGTATTTGGAATAATGAGACCTCTGCCCATTTAATACTATCCAGGTATATGGTAAATTAATAATTTTCTTCAGTGCCACCACAAAATACCTGACAAAAGCAATTTAAGAAAGACGGTTTTTTTTGTTTGTTTGTTTGGTTGGTTTTTTGTTCGTTTTGGCTCACAGTTTGCTGTTTCAGTCCATCATGGTGGCAGAGGCACAACATGGAATGAGGTGAAGGCCAAGCTTCAGCGCCCCCTGTAGGTTCAGGTCCTTGGCTTCCTCTCCCATCTCTTCCTTCCCTCTATAGTGCTGCTCTTAGAGCCCCTGTTGGACGTTAGAAGCCATAGGATGCTCCGCCTACAGGTATCTGAATGGCTTGTTCCTCTGTTTCAAGTTATTGCTGTAAGTGACCTCTGTGAGAACATCATCGTGGTGCTTGAGTAGATGAATGCTGGACATGAATGCCTTTATGAGGCCAGTGCCTCCATGACCTAAGCCTCTCCAAGGTCCCTCACCTGCCAACACTGTTGTATCTCAAACCAAATTCCAACATAGATTTTCTAAGAGAAATACTATAACCAAAACAGCACTAATCATATGTGTATTTGCTCGTAATCTGTGTCCCTCTGTAAGAAAGGTTCCATGATCTGCATTGTTTTTATTTAGGTTGAAATGTCTACACCCCCAATGACTTATGTGTGGAAGGCTTGTTCCCAGCTGGTGGTGCCACTAAGAATTGATGAATTACAAGGATTAATACATGGATAAATATCTAGGTCAATAAGGTGTGGAAGTAGGTCTCTTTGGGTGTTCCTTTGAAGGGTACTTCTCTTAGTTATTGTTACTATTACTGTGATGGAACAGCATGACCTAAAGCAACTTGGGGAAGCAAGGGTTTATTTATTTATTTATTTATTTATTTATTTATTTTTTACTCCTTGTTATTACAGTTTATCATCAAAGGCAGTCAGGGCAGGAACTTAAACTGAGCAGGAATTTGGAAGCAGGAGCTGATGCCTCTAGAGGGCACAGAGGAGTGCTGCTTGCTGGCTTGCTCCTTATGACTTGCTCAGCCTGCTTTCTTATAAAACTCAGGACCACCAGCCCAGGGATGGCACTACCCATAATGGGCTGAGCCCTCTGTCACCAATCACTAATTAAGAAAATATTCTACAGGCTTGCCTACAGCCTGGTGTTATGAAGTCATTCCTTCCTCTCAGATCACCATAGCTGTGTCAAGTTGGCTTAAAACTAGCCAACACAACATAAAACTAGCAATACTATGTCTTGCCCCCAGATCCTTCCTCTCTTGTATTATAGATTTCCTAGATACCCTGAGATGAGCAGTTCATGTTCTCCCTGCTATGATGTTTGTCAATAAAGCTAATGTGCCATAGACTGAAACCTTTGACACCATAAGACAAAACAAATCTCTCCTTTAGATTGTATTTTTCTGTTGTTTTCTCATGGAGACAACAACACTTTCTCTCTGTCACCAAGAATACTGCCTGGCACAAACTGGCTTCTCAGAAATGATTTACATAAAGAATAAATGAATGTGTTCGGGGCTGGTAAGAATGGCAGATTTGACATGCCTGCTGCACACTGAGCAAACAAGCTTTGGCAAGCATATGCCTTTTTCTTCTACTGGCAGAGGTCCAAGCCGAGAACTGTGAGAACAGGCGACCACACATCTATATCTTAGAAGAAGCAATACTTCACAGGACTGCAGGATATTAGCATTATTAAATTCATACATTCAATTCAGAGTCACTTAGGAATTAGATGTGCAGTTTCATCCATGTCCTCAATGTTATCTTTGATTTGATCTTGAAACTGTTGGTACTAACAAATCTGGTGCTTTATCCAAGAGCAGATGTGTAACTAGATCCCGATAAAATAAATACAGCATCCTGGCTGGAGGACCAAAGAGTGTTTAGCGCTAGCCCACTAAGGTGGCTGATGGGTAGAGAGGTGAGTATGTTAAAAAAATATTGATCTAGAAGTCGCCATACATTTCCAGGAATAAAGATGGATGCAGTTCTCCATTTTCTGTGTCCATGTTAATCTAATAGAATCTCCAAAGATCTGCTGTTATTGAATTTTTATTTTTTATTTTTTTTTACTGATTATGACTATTAACATTTCTTTATGAGTGTCAGCTAACATCTGCTGTGAAGTTGAGTGGAACTCTGCCTCCCACCGGTGAAACCCTTGGGGAGATAACTTATTTGCATATTTCTTCTTCCTTGTTTTGCTTTTTGAGTCAGCAAAGAAGCCAGAAAAAGTGATGGTAGGATTGAGCAATTAAGAAGACAAACTATAGCTTAGTAATGCTCTTCTTCCCAGGGATTGCAGAAGAACTATTTCTAGATAATTGCTAACTTGTTACTATATTCTTATTTCAAAATTCTGAAAGTTTTGCTAATGGGTAGTCACCTTCACAAATGATCCACATTAACTATCTTCTCTGAAATGTGTAGTTTTTGTGGAATAATATTCATCTAAAAAATACTACCAAGTACATATTACCTCAGGGATCTTTCTGAGTCCTATCTGGAGAACATTTCTGGATTTATAATAAAGGACATTAATTTGGCTTTCACAGAACATATTTTATCTTTCTTCTGATTAAGGCATCCTAGTAATGATTTAAGGAAAGTAACAACAGGTTTGACTCTTTGGGGAATTGAACGTGTAAGTTTTCCTTTCTGTAAAATCCATTTATCTTCTCTTTTTTTCTCTTAGAAATGTAATTAAGGCAAACCCCAAAAGTCACACAGGCAGAAAAACAGGCCTAAGAGTAGAAGGATCATCTTTGAGGAGATATTTATTTTAGTGTTTTTTTTTTCTTCTTTAAAAATTGTTTCCCTGACTCCTAATGACACCTTGCTACAACTCTACATTAGAGTACTGCCCAGCCCTCCCTCATCAGAGAAGCTTCTGGCTGTATGTGGTAATTACCATAGAGGCCCACAACTAGATAAAGTACAGACAATGAAAGGCTTTGGATCACTCAGTTCCAAATGGAATGTCTTTATCCCTCAAGGCCCGGGGATCTATGAAGAAGAAGCAGAAAGAGACAGAGGTTGTAGACCTCTGAGAAAATAATGTCTTCAAGACAGAACAGGGCTGATCCCATATGAATTCACAGAGACTGTGGCAGCATGTGGAAGACTTGTAGGAGCTCAGATAAAATCCTAGCACGGTGGAAAAGAGAAGAATACACAAAGTCACATTCCCAACCAAGAAACTATTTGTAACTAATAGTTGCTGGGAGAGGGGAAATCAGGTTTTTTTGTTTGTTCGGTTTTTTTTTTTTGTTTTCCAGTAAAGGAACACTGGGCATATCAACCATACTTTAGGGAAAGCTAAATGCTTAGGAATAGTCAGCCAACACAAAACAGACTCTTTTTTTATTTTTTATGTTTAGAGAGAGTAAGAAGAAAGTTGTGTGGGTAAGGATGTGGTAGAAGATCTGAGAGGAATTGTAGGAGGGAGAAAGAATTCGGTCAAAATACATTGCATGAAATTTTCAAAGAATAAATAAAAACATTAAAAATATATTTTCCCCTTTTTCTAACATACTTCTACACATTATTTCCTATGGTAGCAGCCTCATGCTCACTCCAACATTTACAAGGTTAAAAAAAAAGGATACAAAATTATTTTTAAAAACTAACAGCTGAACTGTCGGTGTTAACAAGAGGGCTGTGATGTGGATGCTCAAGGCTTTGCTTTTTGAACTCGCTCTGTGGTCAATTACCTTAGGATGCCTCGAGTCTAAAATGGCTTTGGCTGAGTTGAGTCAATGAAATATTTATGGATCAAAGCATCCTGGAGATGCTTCCTATGGGAATGTGTGTAGTATTTATACAGTATCCTCTTTGATGTGCTCAAAGCGTTTTGCAGACATTATAGACTTCATCTGCACCACCCATGAAGCAGGTTGGGAGAAAAGTGAGTCTTGTTTATGAATGAGTACAGGAGTGGAAGAAAGGACTGCTTAGAGCCTCACAGTGGGGCCATGACCAAGCAGGAAGCCCCGTCTGTTCAAAGGTGTGAGGAAAAGGGTCAGTTTCATGGTGTCTGCAGGGGGATTTTAACCTCTAAACTTTCGATTTCCCAGGATATGTAGTACTTTGTGCTCTGTGACCCCTCTACCCACTTCCAGTTCTTGAATTCCACCACCAAGTGCACAGTCGTAGAGTGTGCCACAGAGCCTGCAGGGCAAAGCCTTGGCTTTGAGACCTGGCCTTAATGTTCATGAAGATGTCTTTGAGAAACTTATTTGACCTATTTGACATTCAGTTTCTTCCTTCATGGGAAGATTAGGTAATTCCTGTCTCTTAAGGTATCATCGCCCAACAGAGATGATACGGTTGGGTCCTTATTACAGGATCTGAGGCATAATAGGTTCTTAAAAGCTATGTCAGTGAGACTAGACACTTGGAAGTTGTAGTGGCAAGGTGATATCTACCTGCTTTCCTCCACTGAGATGGAAGAACTGTGCCATAGGCTTCTATGTAAGTATGGTTCTAGTAAAAGCAAAATCACTGTTATAAAGCTTTCTTTTTAGGTAACTTCATTATACGGAAGGCATTGCCGAATAGTGAACTTTTGACTGTGACAAGCATTAACAGGATAAGGAAAGTTCACTCGTTAGCTTTCTCTATTGCTATGACAAAACATTGAAGAAAATCACTTAACACAGGGAAGGTTGGTTTGGGCTTGTAGTTTCAGTCTTTGGTCACTGAGCTTCTTTGGTTCTGGATTGTAATGAGGCAGAAATCATGGTTTGAGAAGGAAGTGGAGCCACGTGGCTCGACTGATGGTGACTAGGAAGTAGGGGTGGGGGTCATGGGCAAAATGTCTCATTCAAGGGAATACTCACAGTGACCTACTTCCTCCCATGGGGCCCCATCTCTAAAATTCCCACAGCACTGTCTCTGATTATGCTACCTGCTGAGGACACGAGGTTTGGGGGACATTCTGGCTCCGAACCACAATAGAGCCAAGCCTGGAGGACGCTGGGCTCTTTGTACAGAAGTGAAACAGTTCGCTGAGAACCGGTAGCCACAGTGAGGCAAGACTGTAATACAGTCCATTCTGAGCTGAACCATCTCCCGTGGGAGACAGAGAAAGTCACAAGGTGAGAGAGGTACAAGGGCTTGCTGTGGTGACAAGTAAGGAGGGGCCTAGAGTTAAGAAGCAACAGAAACTCTAGCCACTTAATGGCACTCTTTGGGGTCTTGTCTTTAAATAGTTCCTAGGATGTGCTACTGTGTGACAGGCATCAACCTCCCCACTGAAGCACACACTTACCTAAAGAAAGCCAGTGACGAGCGTAGCAGAGTAATCAATGAATGCAAAGGCTGATGGAAGGTACCTATTGTACTCCTAGTGATGTAAGTTTTAAATTCGCAGTTCTCATTGTTGGATTCGGGAGATGTTCAGTGGGTAAATGTTCACTATGGAAGCATGAGGACCTGAGTTCAAATCCCCAGCACCCACATTAAGGGCCAGATGTGTAACCTCAACACTATGGAGGCAGAGACAGAAGAATCTTGGGAGCTTCACTCTAGGGAATTCACTCTAGGGATTCACTCATTTCTGATGAGCCTGTTACAAAGGGTCAGGTCCAAGTAGTAACATAGAGACATTGGGCTGGTAAAAAGCAGATTCTCAGGGAAACGGAAAGTTCTGGTTTGAGGCCTTTGCCAGTTTCCATTGTGCAAGCATGCCAGACTCCACGTCTATTTCTGATAACCAGAGTGACGTCACCAGGTACGGAGAATTGAGTAGCTGTTCAGTCAGCATCCACGAGGTCGGCTCCCACCCAGCCCGGGACTGCTTCTATTCAGATGACAGCAAGCCTGGGAACCACAGCGAAGGAAGGAGGCAGAATGGCAAGAGCTGGCAGGAGGCCAGAAGGGCTAGGTGTTCTGGAGTTGAAACAAGAGCAGATAGAATTGTTCTCCTCAGCACAAACCCAGCACACCATTTATAAACCTGCTGATGCTCCTAATTCAAGAAACAAGGTCAGCAAAGCTTGGCGGTTGAGATCCCCGACTCTCCACCACTGTCTGGTCTTGTCAATCAGTGCTTAGCTGGATTGTGCTCTGTCTGGCCATGGCCTCCTTTTCAGCTACGATACAGGTGTTGAGACGTTAAACAAACGCCTGCATGGGAAGCCCTCAGATAGCACATGACACATGGGGACACAGAGATAAGCCTATTAGTTCTCCCTAGAGTCATCTGTTGAAGTTCCAGTGTCTTGAAGGATTCTCATGGCTGAGATCAAGTTGCGAGGAGGCTGTTCCAGTGGACCTGGGGCAGTGAGATGTGTTCCCCGGGAAAGGAAGAGTACCGGGAATACAGAGATGTCTAGAAGGACAACCATGGGATGTGACAGCAAAAGGCAGTGCTCTACAAGTTCAGGAGAGGGTCACCAGGGGGATACTAACCCCACTGCACTGGGAGCTTAGAAGTCAGGCCTCCGTACTGGATGGGGATTCCTGTTTGCTATTTAAGCTGTTCAGCCTGCAGCATTTTGTTTATGGAAGCCCTGACCACTAATGAGCGCAGCAAAAAACAAACAAACAAACAAACAAACAACAAAAAACCCCAAGAGCTTGATTATATTATTTTATTGCAAGTAAATTATATTTTTTGTTGATTTTTAAGAATGAGAGGAAATAAAATAAGTACCAAGGAGGAGAAGAAAAAAAAATAATTGAGAGGAAATAATAAGTACCAAGGAGGAGAAGGAAAAAATAATAACGAGTAGTTTGAAATGTAAACAGAGCTAAAAATATAGTTATCTAGAATGCCTTATTTTGAGAACTCTGTGACAAAAGGAATATCCTTTCCACTTCACAGGAATAATTAAGTCCCCACACTTTTAGACCCAAAAGTGTTTGCAAAAGCATGCTCTTACAAAAACAGATGTGGCTGTCCCTATGTGCATAAGGTGAGGGGATTGAGGAGGTTTTAAAGCAGATGTAGGGTTACAGAGTGTATATCCGTCAGAGGGTGGGTGACTGGACATTTGCACCAAGATTCAGATCTCATCTTAGACCAGTCTTGACATACAGTGCATTCTCACTGAGACTGCTTGTTGCTCTGTCTTTGAGGGCTGCATCGGACTGAATAGACTTCTGACCTTGGGAAAGCCAAGTGTGCAGGTCAAAGCCATTTCTTACAAGATGAGGTAAATATGTCTGGTTACCCGTGGGAAGAAAAAGAGAAAACAAGTCTCTTGGCTTTGGACCCTCTGCACGGTCCTCAGCCATGTGCTAACTTTGGGTGTGGGGAACGGAATTTCCTTGTTTGCAGCCTCCACACTGCAGGGTACCTGCAAAGGAAAACTGAAGCTGAGAACCATGGATGCAGATGTAGAGAAACACAAACACGAGATCCCACGCAGCTATGAAAACACGACTTGATCCACACATAGTATTTGGCATCTCCAGTGTTTTGCTCGTCTTTATTACAGTCATTAAAATGTATCCATGAACTCTGACAAGTGACCCGAGGGAATGATCATGCTACAACTTCGCTGCCTCTCTGAAAACTTTCAAAAACACAGAGGGAATTATGTAGGTAGAAACGCCGGCTCCAGAGTGGTATGGGCATGTAGGTGTTATGAAAGACACCTCATTACAATATAAGTAATAAGGAATAATAGAAGCACATTGCTTCACAGAAGTAAAATACTTCTTTTAATTAAGGCCAAGATCTCTCCACTTTAAGTTGTGAAAGAACCACTTTGGGGGTTGGGGAGATGATTTAGCTGCTACGGTGTTGACTGCTGGAGCACGAGGAGCTGGGTTCAGATTTTCAGCATCCTTATAAAGACCTGAATGCAATCATACATGGCTCTAATCCCTGCTCTGGGCAGCGTGGAGACAGAAAGAAACGCTGGGGTTTGATGGCTCCAGCCTAGCCTAGTTGTTGAAAACCAGATTCAGTGAAAAATCCTGGAGAGGGGGAGAGAGAGGGAGAGGGAGGGAGGCAGGGAGGGAGGGAGGGAGGGACGGAGAGAGGGAGAGAGAGAGAGAGAGAGAGAGAGAGAGAGAGAGGAGAAAAGAGAGAGAGAGGAGAAAGAGAGAGAGAGAGAGAGAGAGAGAGAGAGAATGTTATTGAGAAAGATATTCCATGTTGATTGTTGGCACCTGCATGCACGTGCACACACATGTATGTGCATGCACATGTATGCTTACTTGTACACATGTGCACATGCAAACATACTCATGCATTCCCTCCTTCTGTCACTTAGGCTTTAAAATGCAAATCCTGTTAGGTGATGACAATTGTGACTGATGCCGGAAGGTTCTCTGACCTCAGTTGCCCATCTCCCAGAGCACTGCCGCATCTGTAGCCCTCAGACTTGTTGGTTCTAGAACATGCTTGGCAGCCATCCTGTGGTATATCTTTGCTCAAACCAAATTTGCCTTTAGCACCAGTTTCTCATTCCGTGCTTCTGCCGTTCCCAAGCACCTGTCATATTTTCAGGGACCAGCCATTGTTAGAAGAGAGGTCAAAGAACTGAGCCCCAGTGACTTTATGGGTGTGTCCCAGAAAGATCATTCTTTTTACTGACAAAGCAAACAAGTCTTAAGTAGTGAACTGTGAAATGGTTATGATGTTGATGGATACCACCTCACCTGAATCAATATGTCGAGAAAGAGTGACAGTTTGGCCAATGAATATAGAACTCTGGTTGGATTTAGCTGAGCAAATATCCCAGGATTGTGGTGTGTGCTGTTGGGGAATCCTGGCACTGCACTCAGAAGCCTCTTTGTGAGTGATCTCAACGGCTTCACTGTGCATCTGAGTACCAGTGGCCCACTGTAATGAGGAGAGAGCCTCCTCTGGTGAAGGTATTTCAGACAGTGGAGACCCACGGAGAAGTCTGCCCAGCAAATTGGATGCCATAGTCCCCTATGACCAAGATACATTCAGCTGCTTCCAGAAGTCCTTCCAAAACCCGGGTGTACCTTCCACTTCTCCAGTCAGAACAGAAGCACAGCTGGAAACCTTTTAGCAGTTCAAAGAAGGCCACTTACAGAAAGTGGAACCAATCCTGCTTGGGTGTCCACATTACTCTGTACGTTTTACTTTCGTTGTATCGGTTGAGACTTGTACAAGGTGGACAGCTACTAACACAGAAGTTCCTTATTTGAATTTCAAATTACTATCTGATAACTTAAAACATGCATGCATTTAAAACATTATATCTATTCTTCTCTTTCAATTCCTTCCAGATGTCACCTTCCAGCATGTTCCCCTCCTTACTTTGTGTCCTTTATGGTAGAACATATGAGTTCTTACAGGAGACATTTGGATAGCTGGTGATCTCCCACTGAATGCCTTATAACTTTAGACCCTGAGTTCTGAGGGTAAATGAAACACACTTTTTAGCTTTACATAAAACATCATCTATACCGAAGCAACCAAACTTCTGAGAAACGATCCTGGAATCTCTTGAATTTCTTAGAATTTTTCTTTGATATTGTTTTGCATTATTAGTAAGATCATAGTTTTGCATTTTTAAAAATCAACCAAGTAAGTTGACTCTCAAATGAATGTAGATGTGGTACAAGCAAATGACTAATGCCATTGAGAACATGCATCTGTTATTGGCACAACCAACTTCTTCCTGCTTGGATTTGAGGCCAGATTCACAGGAAAGAATGCAAATCCAGTACTATAAACCTGGTCAAAAGTCCATGGTCACAGACAAGAGTGCAGAGGCTACAGTTGTTTTTACTAGACATGATGTGTCTGTCAAACTGCTTTCTAAACAGTTTTTGTTGATGCCCAGAGACCAGGGTTGCTATCAGAGATTCTTAGCTGGTCAAAGGACTGAGAATGACTGACTGTTGAAAGCTGAGCCCTAAGTGGGACATCTATGTCATTCCTTCCAGGGAACACTATGTCAGAAGGAATGTAGGATGGATAGAAGGATGGAGCACTGTGGAACATTGTCCTCTGGGCAGAGCATGGCCACTGTACTCATGACTCCTCAACATCTGTGGTTACGAGGCCGTATAAGATTGGGGCCATCAATATTCTGTCCTGGAGGAGGGGAAGAAATCATAAGGCACAATCTCAACCTGAGGCTATAAATGTAGTTAGTGTTGCTGAGGGTTGCTGGAGAGTCGTTTTCTACAGTGGCATAGCCCTTTACTTGTCAACCCTTTACCAACACTCCTGTAATCAATCAGTAATTAAACTCCGGGAATCACAAAAAGAAAGAAAAGATGTGGCATGGAGGGGGAACTGGTTGGAGGGAGGCAGGGGCATCAGCAGGTGTGGAAGGGGCGAGCTGGCCTTGTAACAACACATCTGCAGGACAGTGGGGTGGGTGGAGAGATACACGTTTACAAAGGCAAACTGCAGAATGAGAACACGTGCATTTTATTTTGATTCTTTTCCTTGGATCTCCTGGAATTCTAGGCTTTTAGAAACCTCAAGGGTTTCTGCCATCATCAAAAGCTTTTCCCTTCAAAATTTATGTGTATGGGTGTTTTTTCCCCCATGTAAGTCTGTAGAACACGTGCACAAAGGCCAGAAGAGGGTCTTAGATCCCCTATAACTAGAGTTACAGATGGTTTTGTGTTGCCATGTAGGTTCTGGGAATCAAACCCAGGCCCTCTGGACGGGCAGCAGGTCTGTTAACCACCAAGCCATTTCTCCAGCCCCCAGCATCAAGTCTCTGTAGGTAAAGGAGTCAATAAGTGGGGGTTGAGGATAATTTTCTACCCAAAATAAAGAATCTACTGGGAGATCTCAAATGATGAAATATGCATGTCTGAAGTCATACACTTTCTAACATGGGATAATGGTTAGGATGACGGTATTAAATCTTGAATGACTAGCTGATCAAGCAAGAGAGCCTTTCGGATTTCATCCAATCGTAATGCTCCACAAGAAAAGATGGAGGGGCGGGGAGGTAACGCAGGCTAGTTCAGATGTTATCAAATTCTAGCCCTGCTTCCAATTCTACTAGCAAGTCACTCTACTTCCTTGAAGGTATTGGAAACTGGAATCCCTATTTGATAGGTTTTTGTTAGAATTAAGAGTAATTGGTTTTTTTATTTGTTTGTTTTTTTTTAAATGAAAGTAACATCATAGAGTAGGCACCTCCCCCTTCGGCATCTTATCTTGTTGGTCTCTTCCTTTCCCCTAAATACCCTGAGTTACTGTAGTGCTTAAGATTTCCTGGCTGTAGGAATTCCCATCACGACTGGTTTCAGGCTAATGAAGGTTTAACCTCCTGCTTGTGAAATAGTTTGCCTGTTGGCTCTGTGAGCTGGTCTGAGTCAGCTATAGCAAGTGCCGCCTCCACAGTGCCCTGCCCCGTGACCCGGCGATCCAGAAGCATGAAGAGCTTTGATTTTCATCACTTCCTGTCCCACAACACAAAAACCAACAGATTCAGCATTTTAGTAAGCCCCGCTTCTCATACTGCAAGAGGAAGGAAGTTCAGGCTGTAGGAAGGCATGGGGCCGAAAACAGGGGCTCTCCTTGGGTTTAGTAGCTGGAAAGAGAGGAGTGAATGGGACAACAAGCTTGTAGCAAACTTGGGATGGAAACCAACCAAATGGTGGGTAGGTGTAGGAAGGCAGACCGCTCTTCCCAGTGTGCTTGTGTCTCAAATCTTCAACGTTTCAAATTCCCTTATGTGTTTTTCAGTTTCAAGTGCTATATTCACGAGCATAATTGCTCAGTGGGTCTTTGTTAAATGAATTTTGAATTTTAAAGCCTTATTCTTCCCAATTAGCCATTAAATATATGAGCATTTCTATTTGAATTTAATTCCATTACCTGACAAGTGTGAGTTCTTCATAATAATGACAAAAGTGTGATTAGATCATTTAATTCAGTGCGCCAGAACAATTTCCAAATGATATGCATTTGTGTTAAGATATGCTTCAACCCCAAACCAAAAACCAGATACCCTTCTGTCTTTCACTAGTAAAATGACATTTTCTGGCCAGGTTGATGTCGAATCATGAACAATTTCACTCTTCCATCTATAAAATTAGGCAGTTATGGCTAATGGGGATATTGGATGAGTTAATTGTTTAATATAGAGAAGAAAAAAAAAGGAAAGAATAATCACCTTGCATTGAAGGCCTCAACATTTCAGCATCAATTTTTCTCAGACTTTAATTAGTCATTCTCATTTTATATAAAATGAGCATATGTAATTATCAAGTCCCTCTGATGGATTTATACCAAAGAACAATTGTTTGGCTCATTTTTAACCATGCACAAATGGGAGGAAAGCTGTGAATTATATATTAGCTTTCTCCATTTTGAGGTTATTTATGTGAATCATAACTTTTTGGAGATGATGGCTAAAATTAAGTGGCTGAAATAAATTAATTGCAAAGTGCTCAAGTTGATGTCTTGTGTATTCATTACAGCTGTTTGGAATTGTACGACGACGTCCTTGCTTCTGGAATTCTATCCGCTGGTGAAAGGGGTAACATTGACACCTAGAGAAAGTACCAAGTTTGCTTCCCTTCTCTAGGTTGACAGTAGCCCCCACTGAGTACTTGTTACCTGGACCTAAGGGATAGGAGCCTCCCAAGAGTGACTGTGTTCTGCACCACAGCTCTACAACTCAGGTTCAAGGTCCATCTCATTTGCCTCCTGAGGTGGTCATGGGAAGTTATGCTATTTTTTGTTGCAATACCTAACTGGGTTCTTTTAATTTGAGTTTTTATAATTAATACAAAAGGGTTAGATGAGTAGACGGGATTATCTGAACTGAGCTAGACACAGCTGCATAAGTGTTTTGAATAGCTAGATCCTGCTAGGTACAGTGGCTTATGCCTTTAATCTTAACACACAAAAGTCAGAGGCAGGCGGATCTCTTTGAGTTCAAGGTCTACTTAGTGAGTTTCCTGGGCCCTGACCCCCACCAAAGTTATCCCATTAACAAATACTTAAAGGAACGGTACACGCCTTATGACAACATTTCTACATGAGTATTGCTCTAACAAACATTTCTCTCTGCTTGGGTGTTCCCACAGCACTCAGATCAACCCAGCCAGGACTATGTCTCCTGTGTGTTTTTTTCCTTTGGTCCTGGCTCTGTGGCTTTGATCAGCACTGGTGACTTTCTGGGAACCTCTCTTGGGCCCTGGCTATTGACCTATCTTGGTATTAGAGTCAGTCTTTTCCACTGAAAGTCTCTGAAGTTTTTTTTTTTTTTAATTATTTCTCTTGAGTTTTCCCCAAGGCAAAAGTAATTGTCTGCACTCTCTTGGAAATGGTTTAAAAGTAGGCTGATAAAGTTTCAGCAACTGCTGCTCCAACTCGATGACTGAGACACCATGCTCACATAAGAGTGGTTTGGTTTGGGGCTATGGATGAAAGCTTATCTCTAGTGCATGAGAACAGGTTTGTGGAAGTGATGATCCTGGCCCCTAGAGTCAAATTAGTAAAGAGAAGATAGAATTTTACTAACACGTAGCAGGATCTAACTAACTAACTCACTAACTAGCTAGCTAACTAACTCACTAACTAGCATTCCAACAAGAAGCTCAGAACTTCTGAAGCTCTTACAAATGGGACACACAGCTTGAGGACAAGGGACACTGGCAGAGCCCCAGCTGTCCAGGATCTACTTATTTGATCTTCCTTCCTCTAGCCATAGGAGTTAGGGGCTATGACTCTTGTCCCAGATGCCTTCTGATTGCCACTAGATGAGTGACCACTGGAGACACTCAGACCCCAGGTGGGAGAGCAAAGTTAAGGAATGTTATTGCTTCCTTAAGTGGGTGAGTGCTGTTAAGAATTTTATTTTGCAATAGAGAGAGATACAGAGCAGGATGTCAAGGGGATGAAGGGTACAACCTCTATCAGAAGGAATCACTTCTAAGTGGAGTTTCTGATGACGAGGTGAGTCACAGATCTGCAGAGTCTGATCCCAACACTCCACACACTAAGGGTCAGTGTTTGCTTATAGCCCTGGTCATCACTTCAAACAAGCCCAGAAAACCTCTGGTTAGTTCAACTTAATAAAGCTCTTTGTTGGTTTCTCAGCAGAAAGAAAGGTTTGAGAAGGTCGTAGATTTATGGCCTTTTGAACAGGAGGAAAATTTCAGAATGAGGTGCTGCCATTTGACCACTGCTTGATATCTAAAGGATTCAAGGACAGGATTCAAGGTTATTGAAGCCTCATGTGCTTGGATAAAGAGTGTCCCTCATACCCAGGGATCCTCTTTTTCATGACTGCTATCATTTTTGTCTCTGTGTGACAGAAAACACTATTAGCACCATATTTTCTGAAACCCCAGCCTCAGGACTCAGAAACTCTGTCCATGTATAGAACATCAACTAACTTAATTCTGTCTGCCATTATTCACATTCCCATATAGACAAATGGAGACGAGTGACTCTAGGGTAGCCTTGCAATGAGAGACTTTCCAACAGTGACTTCAGTCATTCCCCATGCAGTGTGCCTCTGAGGCCGTGGATGAAGGTCCAGCCCCATCATCTGTTTCAGTGTGAGGCCTCTGGAAAGATCTTTCAATATGATGTTAGGCCTCTGAGTGTCTCACTTCTGGAATTGAGGGAAAGGAAGAAGATGGCAATGTCCCTTCCTGTGTTTTGGGAATCCCTACAGGCATCCCTGATCTCCATATGACCTAGGTAAGACTCCAGGAAGTTCACTTCTGTGCAGCTGTGGCAAAGCCAGATCAGACCCGCCAGTTCCTATACTCAGTCTCATGCATTGCTAGCCAGACTTCTGGTCACCATTAATCTGTAGGAACAAAATACTCATTAACCAAACTTGACAAAACTCTTGCCCCAGGGGACTGAACTGTGGGCCCACCCCAACCTGAGCCAGTGTTTGAGTGAGTTTCTCATTTGGATAAATTCTTAGAAATGAAAATTGTTAGTGTCAGAATGTAGATTAGTTTTTTATAGACACTACAATTTTTCTTTCCAAAAATTTAGACCATTTTGTTCTCCTGCTAGTAGCACACGATGAGCCTTGTTTCCTTGTGTTCCAGCCAACACTGGTTATTACTCATCTTTTAACCACTGCCAATTTGATAGTTGAAGAATGACCTCTTATTGGTTTTTTTTTTGCATTTAATTGCCTTATGAGTTTGATTAGCTTGCAGTGATTAATGGCCATTTCTGTTGCAAAGCGGCTCCCCCTCATCCACTTACAAACAAATCATGTCTCCCCCACATTGACTCAGAGGATGCTCTCTGATATCAAGAAAACTAGCCTGTTGTCACGTGTGGTAATTATGTTCCCTTTCACTTTGTAAAGTTTACTGATGTTTGAGGCTGAAGAATAGGTTTTCATCCTTCCATATTACACACTAGATTCCTGTCTAATAATTCTTCATGTGCCTGCTACTGTGTAGACTCTGCTTTCGGACTGGGAAGCTTTTCGGACTGTGGGCTAAAAATCACACAATCAATTCTGTGTTTCTTTCATTATCTCAAGACTTTGCCTTTAAACTTTTTGATATTTTTGAATAAACTTTAAATATTTTAGACTTAGTATTCTCATTAGTTTTTAAAGATAACATATAAAATAACAGATTTCATTATAATGTTTCACATATTTATACTATTTTATTTCCCTACATGCTTTTCCTCATGCCTTCACACATGTATGTGTGCTTGTGTGCAGATCTCTGTATTTGCCTACGTGTATATAAATGTATATATGCATATGTGTACTCATGTATTTAAATCTGGATTCTATGTCTAGAGAGAATGTACGATGTCATTTTGTCTTCCTCCACTCCCATCATTCTTTCTTGTCTCTTCCTCTCTAAGCCCCATTCCTTCTTCATACTCTCCTACCTTTACTGTCAACATTAGATTTTGTTTCATCTGCTTTCATTTTTCCAGGTAGCCTGTGCCGTTCACTCAAACTATAATCATATCATGGGATGGTTGTTCTTCCTGGCATTCATTGGCAGTGCCTTCCTAGGGATGCATAGCATCCATGCTTCCATGTGCGATTGCTCTGGTCTGCCTCTGCTTCCATCAGCCACCATCTCTCTCCATTATCCTCATGCCATTTTAATTATTACTTCTAATCTAGATATTCTCTTTATTCAAAAGAAATTACTCACCATTTGCATACAAACACTTGCAAATCAATTCTGAAAATACCATTAAGTTCTAAAGAAATCATTTTTTGAAAACGGAGGGCAAGCATCCCATTTAATTGAAACACAAATTTATTTTTCTATGTGTCAGATATTTCCAGTAGTAAGCATCTTATAACTGTAACTTATCCAGTTGAGGTGATCTTGTGCTTTGGGTGGTCCCTTTAATTCCCCAGGAGTCTTAAACTGGTACTATTAACAGGGCACACTTAGTCATGGGAGCAGAATTGAAAAGGACTTGCACATTTTATTTCTCTCAATTGGTTATTTTTCTCCACTTCCCTCCCCTCCTTTCCCCTCCTCTCCTCTCGTCTTCTCTCATCTCTCCTTTCCTCTTCTCTCCTTTTCTTTCCCTCTCTCTTTCTCTCTCCCTTTTCCCCTACCTCCCTCTCTTCTCTTTCCTTCTTCCCTCTCTCCCTCTTCCTTCCTTTCTTTTTTCCTTTCTTTTTTCCCTTTTCCTTCCTTTCTTTCTCTCCTTCCTTTCTTCCTTCCTTCCTTCCTTCCTCCCTCCCTTCCTCCCTCCTTCCCTCCCTTTCTTTCTTCTTTTCTTTCTATGGAAAGTCTGCTCCAGGATACTGGGGAAATGCTGATGATCCCTTACAGCACACTCCACCTGTTGCTGTGCACTTTTAGTGTGTATGGCCCTCCCCCAAGAACCTACAAAACAAAGTGAATAAGACTGTTGGCACAGATTAAGTTAATCTCTGATCTTATCCAGGAGCACAAGCTCCCATCTTTATAGCAACCTTCTCTCACAGAAGAGAGCAGGGACAGGAGTTCTCCTTGGGAAGCACATTAACTGTTACATGCAGAGAAGGACAGAGAGAGAGAGAGAGAGAGAGAGAGAGAGAGAGAGAGAGAGAGAGAGAGAGAGAGAGAAGCAAGAAGGATGGGCATGTTTCCAGCCACTCAAGAATTATTTGCCCTGGGAATATGGGTTTGTAATTCTATTTAACTGTTGTGAATCACAACAGCATCAGACACATGCATATTAAAATGCAAGAGTGAGTTTCCATTCCAAATTCAGTTCCATGTCAGATTACCCATTGTCTTTAAATATTTCCTCACCTTCTCTCCCAGCAACTTCATTTCCAATGCTCCACCTATAATTCTACTTCATACACACACATACAGATTTATATATAAACTTTCTTACAAAAATTGGCATAAAATGGGGACTGGCTAATTTTTCTTGTCAAGCTGCTCCTAGGTTTGTATTGGCTCACTCATATGCACTGGTGCCAACCGTTTGCCAGTATGCGTACACTGAAAATCCAGCGCTACTAAAGGAGAAATTGATTCAAGATTTCTCATCTATTAGGCAGTCTTTTGTCCTATTGCTTTTTTGTCTGTGATGACCTGAAGCTCATCTCCTCTTGTGAGTGACAGTTTTCAAACCAATTATCCTTTGATGGGGAGAATGAGGGCTCATACACAGTATTGTAGATCACTTGAAGGGCTCCCCATACCTCACCAAACTATAACTTTTATTTCATGCCAATAGCCTTCTTGCCAAAATAAACTCTGATTATGGCAGTAATTTAAATAACTTATGTTACAGTTTTTGAAGGAGAGGAAAGTACCGAAAAATATAGTTTACAAAATTGAGAATGACTTGGAAGCCAAAATATTCTTTTAAAAAGCAGAAAGCTTGCAAGCAAAAAATTTTACAGGTTGAGTATAATTGGTCCTAAAGGGCTAGTTCCTATATTTTTTACTATTGATAGAATATGTGTTTAATCAATTCATAATTCAAATAATTTTGGTCATTGACAAGTATAAAGGTGTTTTGAAAATAAAATATCTTTAAAATTTTTCGTGTCATCAATATTAGATCATTAAGCAATACTCTTATAATGTTTGCACTCTGGTGTGTGCATGTTCATTTTTGAAGAGTTTAAAACAATATTGTTTCTCTTTAGAACTACAACATTGATCTTCAATATTGGCTTAGTGTTTCTGTTATAATTTTTTCAAACATTGATAATTAAGAAAATGATGAGTCCTATACATGCCTATTTTTTCCTGATAGCTGCTATAACAAATATGGCACATAAAAGATTAAAATACTAACTATATCATATCAGAGATGCATAGGATACTTGTCCCAACATTAACACCATTGAGATCAATTGCAGGTTATATTATTTTGGTTTTCTCTAGCCATATCTGACTTTAACCTCTCCACAAACTTTCTAAATGTAGCATGCACATGATGTATTTTTTTGGCTATTCTAAAACTCTTAATCATATCTTCATATTATATTGTATGTTTCTTGCAGTTATCATATAACTGGTTCTTTCTTTTCTTTCTCCACTCCACAGTCTGAACATCATTGACTTTTAGTTGGAGTATTTAGTTCTTTTACAGTGAATGCAACAACTGATCTAATTGTGCTTATGTCTACATTGCTGATGTTTCTTTAATTTTCATATGCTTTCAGTTGTCTTGTTTCTTCTTCTTGTCTTCTTCTGTGTTAATCACACACACACACACACACACACACACACACACACACACACACACACACTTAGCCAAATTGTCAATTCTACTGATTTAAAAGCTACTGTTCTTTACATTATTTATAGTGGTTGTTTTGGGGTAGAAATATTAATATTTAATATAGTTTACTTAGAATTAATATTATTGTATTTCAAAAATTTGCAAAACTCGTCAGTTATATAATTTTATTAATTTAGTCTTCAGATCCCTTCACCTTTCCTCTGTTACAATAAATATCTCCATTCCAGCACATTAGAAAGAAAGCACAAAATACATTCTTAATTGATCTTTAATCAATTTAGTGATAACTCCTTTTAAGAAATGAGGCAACTTGTTTTTGTTTCTGTTGGTGTTAGTTTTGTTTGAGACAGGGTTCCTCTGTGTAGCCCTGACTGTCTTGTAGCTTACTGTAGACCAGGCTGGTCTTGAACTCAGAGATCTGCCTGTCTCTGCCTCCCAAGTGTTGGGATTGAAGATGGGCACCACCACTACCAGGCTCACTTATGGTCTTAGTCCAAGGTTCTTTCTTCACCTGAAGGATAGTTTTCAGGTTATAATAGGTTTGCTAGTGATAAATTTAGTCAGGATTATGCTTATCTGAAAATATTCTTCTTTTGTTTCATGGTGGTTATAGATTACGTTTACTTAGAGGTTTACATAGAGGACCTGAAACATGCCATCTCATATTTCCTGGTTTACATTGCTGATGCATAGCTCTTCTCTCCAAATTAAAGCATTCCCTTCAGAGGAAGAAGAAATGCTCATGAAAGTCAGCCAGCAAGTAAAACTTCGGGGTCTGTGAGACTTAGAAAGGTAAAGCTGAAATTCAAAAGGTCCTCCTTCAGTTATACAGGAAATCAAAAATTGCTGGGGAAAAGATTTTTTTTCAGTGAATCTGCTTTTGAATTTTGTAGGATACTCTAGAAAGTTAGATTTTCCTGAGTTCTGTTGGGGTGGGCTTTTGTGTGATGTAGCTGGCTGAGAGTTATTAGTGTTTACCCTCAGTAAACTCATTGACTCACAAAGGTAGAGATGGATGCAATACTTTTGTTGATGTATCATAGATATTTTATTTTGGGGAGAGGGGATGGGAAGAAGATATTCATTCTCATCTTTTCAGGGAATGTCATGCGGCTGTTTTCATTTGTATGTGAACTTGTGTTCACATTTTTCCTCATTGTTTTCAAGGAAAACAAGGTCACGATGGCTTGTTCACATTCCCCCAACAAAATGCCAGAGCTTCTGTGGTATAAAGGAAAAAGGTTTAGGGTTTATTTTCTAATCATTCTGGAGGCTGGGAAGCTAAAATCAAGGTGTCCGCAGAGCGCTGAGATGTCTTTCCTTGCCCTGCAGACGGCCACCTTCTCATGACTTCACATGGTCCGTTTGCCCACATCGTTTCTTTCAGTGTAGATTCCAGACAGAGTAAAGGAGACCCGTCTCAGACAGCCTTATTTTAATTTAATCACTTATTCAAATGCTATGTCTGCAAATGTAGTCACATTTTGAGGTCCTGGATGTTGGGAATTTAATATATGGGTTCAAAGTTGACCTAGTTCAGCCCACAGCGCTCACCTGAGAATACTCACACATAAGTCTTTATGTTGTTTACTTTTGCTGCTGTTTAGAATGAAGAAAAGCCAGGCCAATAAGAAGTGCTTATAAAAGTTTAATAAGAGTCAGGCATACAAATGGGCTTTGGTTTATGCAATGTTAACACAAGGGGATTATGGTGAATCATGATTCACCTCCAGTCGGTTTGTTTATATGACAACAAACTCCAGCTTTCTTCATATTTCTCTCACCTGACTATTTTCTCTTCTGCCATGCTTGTACATAGATCAAATACCAGATGAGAGGAATGGACATATTTATTTTTATTTGAGATGTTTTCGTGTTGAATATAAACAACTGCAAAGCAAACTCAAATGTCAAGGCAAGACGTTTCTCTTGAGGTTATGATTGTGTCGGTGACAGTTTGTGGGGCAGGTAAATTTCAGAGTGCTTATTGGTTTCACCATATGTGCACCAAAGCCCTACAGAAGGTCTGCCATGCCTTCAAGCAACAATACTAATGAGTCCCAGAAAATCATTCTATATTAAACCAAACAAATGCAAACTAAATCTAACTCTCAACTTCTGGGAGAGGCCAAACTGTGTTAGCTGAATACAGAGCAATGGCTCACTGGGGCTGGCTATCAGAAATTGCCTCTAAGAGACACTGAAGTTACCTTCGGAGAAAATGAAGGTATTCTTTAACTCTATGACAAGTGTACACAGTCCTGTTATATGTCAAAACTCAACTTGTGAATTTGAAAAAAAAAAGAAATGAAGTCTATGTTAAGGTCGTGTCCCCTATACTGAATAGTCAGGAATAGGACAGGGACATCGGAAATATGTTCCCTTTATGCTGAGCTGGTAGATTTTTCAGTTTATGAATTTTCTCTCTAAAATGCAGTAGACCTAGGAAGGATTGTGATTAGTCAGACATATCTTAAAATAGTACTCTGATATGACTGCTTTCTCCCAAAATATTTCAATTGCTGTGTGCATAGAAGCAACTGTGTAAGGAAAGGATGTGGCCAGAAATAACGTTTCCTGGGGTTTCTCACAGGAGGGCATGTCTGTGAGCTGCAAGGCATTGGTCTTTGAATAGCCAAATGGAAAAATAAAGGTGTGGAGTATTTCAAGAAGCAAAGAGCTTAGAGCATAACTTGGAAGGATAATTTCCCATGATGCTTCTGTCTATGATTTCCATCTTTATTTGAGACAGACCAGACATCTGAATACCTCAATGAGTATTGGAGTTTCCATTGATATGTTTGGCTGCTCAGAGTTTCCAACAGTTCAGAAGGCACCGTGGAAAAAAAATCACGGTGGAAAGAAAGCAAATAGAATGTGATGCCCCATGCATGGCAGGAATTTCTGCTCTGCTAATAATAGAACTGGAAAGGCTTGTAGAAAGGTTCAGCCAGTGTGACACTTTCTGACTTGTTGATGCTATGTCTTGGCATGTGTTAGAATCTGAAGAAATTAGCTCATGAGAGTCTTTACCTATGGGGCCCTCACACTCCACTGAGTAAAAAACAGGCTATCAAAATGATAAATATGTAGGTCTCTTAAATGTTGTTTTTCTATGGTAAATTACTTCTGTATACTGTGTTAGAAGTATAGACTATATTAGGGACAAAGGATATCAAGGGGTAAGGGAACTGGGAGTGTGTGACTGAGGTGGAGTTGTATCACTAAGTAAGCACAGATTTTTGTTTTCTGAGAATGCATCATGTAAAGAAGGACTTGAAGGAGTAGGGGAGAGTGTGGTAGTCCATGAGAGAGCTCATTCTAGGCAGAAAGCAGAAGGGACTGAGGGACAAGTGTACCTGACTGCTGCAGGGATAGTGTATTGGCTGATACAGTGGCATAGGATGAACAGAGAAGAATTAAGTTGATGTGGTAGAGGGAACAAAGCAGAGCTTGTAAGAAGCAGACCTCACTAATAAGCTGGGAGATCTTGTGCACAAAATTAAAGCCACTGAGGGGCTTTAGTCAGAGGAATCGCAAGGTCTGAAAAGTTTCACGGGGCTCTTTGGCGGCTCCATGCAAGATAGAGCTGAATGGTGGCCGGAAGCAGGAAGTGGGTGTTGTTGGGCGGTCATTGAGCGACTCTCCTGCACTGTTGTCTTATGTCCAAGGTGGCTCAGCTAGCTAGCAGCACAACAGGGCTGGCCGGGACCCGTCTGTTTATGTAGTGTGTGCTTTAAGCTTCTGTATGGTTTCCATTAGCCTCCTTTGTATATCTCACCACCCAATACTTGCTCATATTTAATTATAACACATTTTCTTTCTGAAGTAACCTCTCTTTTCATATAAATGAGGGTGATGCCTGTTGGGTATGGCTTAGCATGTCTTCAAGTTTTCCATTCATAATTACTAGAGTTTGCTCATTCTTCGTAGTTCATTGGCCACGACGCCACCATGTGTGGAGTCACTTGCTTTGTGGTAAACCTACGTGTTAGCTGTGTTTATACGCAGATTCACACGAACCCACGGAGCAAACTAACAATGTGTGCAATTTGGTGGTGTCGAGTTCCTCATGACACTCTTGACAGGATGTGAGCCACCAATGAAGAAGACCAGGATGTGGCTGGAGGCTCGAGCCAGAGATCCCATCAGCAGCAAGTCCAGTGTGTATCTCAGCATCGAGGGTGACATTGGCACATCCCTTAATTACACCTTTCAGTCTTTGGGGATTAATATTTCTTTTCTTGCTGGCTGTGGACAGTTTCTTAAAAGGCTCAACTGAAGCCTGGGAATGTTAGAAGTATTTCCTCTCTAAATCACCCAGGGTTGTGGGGCTACAGGCTGCTTCCTACCTCTGAGCGGTGCTAATGGGAGTGCCCACTAATCCTCAGCCCCACAGTCTGATGGGTCAGCAATATGTTCCTGTGATGGAGAGTTGGCTTGGGTGGGCTTTAGGTTGCCTGGACTCCAAGGGACAATAGCTGCAAATCCCCATCAGTCAACGCAGCTTCCTGTCTTCTTTTGCGTGTTGATTGTCTCAGAGGTACCTGGTGCTGAGAGATACCTTCCCACCAAGGACTCCCTCATCCTTAGAGTCTTGATGTCTGGTAGCTCTGGATTGCCTCACTTGTCCAAGGATACTCCCATAGAGGTTCAACTGCCATCACACTCAGGCTTGTGGTGGAGCTATGAGTGTGTGTGTGTGTGTGTGTGTGTGTGTGTGTATGTGTGCATGCATGCATGTGTGAGTGCGTGTGTATCCTATGGCTTGCACCTGGACGTCCTATAAATTGGTGTGAATTCTTCACTCCTCTGACAGTTGCCCTCCTACAAGGCACAGCAGGGTTAAGGTCACAGGTCCTCCCACTTCTTGTCTCTAGAGAACAGTGATCAACTTGATTTTGGGCTCCATTACCCACTGGTGTAGTGGGGATAGAATGCTGATGTGGGCTATACTTTTCTTTTTCTGTCCCAGTTTTTCCCTGACTATCCAGTCTCTGATGACAGTCTGCTCCTGTGGCACTAGCTCTGAACTCCATGGCAGAACTTCCTGCGAAAAGTCCAAGAGTGTGAGGCTGCTGATTTACATGCCTCTTAAGTTGTTTGGAAGGAATAGAAAACAGTTTTGTCCTTTGCACGTGTCATAAGTTATTTCAAGCTCTGTCTGTCTTCAAGTACACACATGAGTACACCTGGATAGGCCCACACATGCACATTGTGCACACCCGACGCTCGCATGCACACAGAAATCCATGCTTGCTTCATCATTACCTGTAATCACCTGTAGAATTTTTACTCGTGCTCCAATATAGTTCTTTACAGCTCCCCTCTCATCATTAAAGAGTAAAAATAAGATAAAAAGTAACAAAGGGAAAAGTTTCCTTTCTTCAAAAATGTTCTCTCGAACTTTAACATTCCAAACAACAGAGAGGATTCACGCATGCTCACTGTCCGTCCGTCATTTTTTGCTTAATGCTGGATTCTTTTGATCCCCTTTTTCCTCTATCACACAAATTCCTTCTTGAATTTTACTGGATGTCAACTTTCCTCTAGTGGTGTGAGAAATAGCCTGATGGTTCTGAGTAAAGGGCTTGAGGCCATGATTGACGCAGCACGGCGAGGCCATGCGCTTCCCTGACAAGTTGTAAATCCGGTGGTGAGTTACAGGGTACAGGTGCTCCCACCGAGGGCTCTGACTAGATAATTTGTGAGCATCAGCTCATATATCAGCAGAGTAGCTTGTGGTCCGCTGGCCGGGGTTGCAGAAGCATCCATTCTTTGAGAGGATGTGTGTGTGGCTGGGACAGTGAGTTATGGCAGCCAATGGAAGGGGGATTATAGATGGTGCTGATGAAAGTGCACCCGTCACTCAAACTCCTTTGACAGAACCTTCCAATCAGGATTCCAATTTCTGGCCGGGGTGGATTACAGGCTCTTTTTCTTTTTTTTTTTTTAAAGGGGGGGGGGGGCTTGTAGCTCCACCACAGAGCAAGTCACATCTCCATCAATAAACCCTGCCAACAAAGGTGCTTGCAAATATATGTTCTTCAGAATTAACGTATGTAAATCATGGGCACCGTGTATGTAAATCATGGGTGCTTTGTCTCCATGGGCTGTCAAATTGGTGGCTGTCCTACAGATAAGTCCAGAGCCTTTGGATTTTTTTGTGAGATTCAGGTAGCTTCTGCCTCATTACAATGTAAAATAAGACTGGGTTTTAGACCAAAGAAGGAACAAAGGCAGCTTATTAATAACGTGAGTCCACACAGATTTCTAAGAGCTTCTTAATTTATTTCTTTATGTGTCAGTCCAGGTGGAAGTCACCCTGGTGTTCTAGTCCTCACACGTTATTAATTCCACTGGTTGTTTCCATCAGATCTCTGGCATTTGAACTGAAACAAGGAAGAAGATTTCTACTTCCTCCACAGCCTAACTTTCAGTTCTAAAGGGAACTTGTCATATGTAAAAAAAAAAAAAAAAGCTTCTCTGTGGGCATCTTTTTATATTTGTCTCTTTCTTTTTTTCTGGAATCATATTTAGTGGTCTTATGATAAACAAGAAGAAGTGGTGTTTCCAAAGATAATAATTGTAGTAAAAACTGAGTGTTGGCACATGCCTGTAATCTGAGCAGTTGGGAGGTCAGAAGTTCAAGGTCATCTTCAGCTACACAGTAAGTCAGGTGCTAGCCTGGGATACCTGAGACCCCGCCCTAAATTAAAAAAACCAAAACTCAAAGAAATAGAAATATCCAAGTTACCCATTTTTCTTCTAAGTGGCAGATGGTAGATTTTCTTAGTAAAACATATGCCTTCCTAGAGAGAACAATATTCAATGTATGTGTAAATAATATCTTGATTTTTTTTCTTTCTTTACTAAAATGATACACCCAGCATTTTTCATTTTGAAAAGTGGTAACTTTCGTTTTGGTTTTTAGTTAATATTGTTTTATTAGCATCTATCCCTTGCATCAAGCATTGAGACCCATCACACTGTTATCCAGATTTCTGCTGTACTGGGAACATACTGATCACTACCCCTAATACCCTCTATGATCTTTCCTTGACCACCTTCTAAATTGGTAACTAAATACATGCAGATAATTAAAGAATAAGCAAGAGCTCCCATGTTAGGTAAAGTCAGGGGGTGTGATGTTAAGAAAGAGAACGTCAATTTCAAATCCCGATTGTTTGGAATAAAATTCCAAAGTTAAAAGTATCATGAGGCAAAATTTCCAAATATTATAACTATACTCAGTGGTTTCATTTCCCTTGTGGAATTTTATTTTAAGAGAATAAAATAAAATGTGGCCCATAAAGGTATCTGATCTCTCAATGTGCATTATGCTTCATATAGAACAAGTCCAGAAAATAAATGAGGAATATGTAAAATGAAACCTTAAACATATCTGGGAACATCATTTTCGAGGCACCTATTGCTGCATTATCAATTTTCTCTGAGCGTTTATTAAAGAATATCTTTTGTTTTAATTTACCCCCCACACAAAGCAGCTTAGAGACACTTACAGAGACGAAGAGGGAGCTTCAATTAACCTTGGCTGCCGAGATATTTTATGTGCATGTATTATACTACAACAGGGTAATTACCTAATACCTTTTGTGAAGGAATTCTAATAAAGAATGAAATTGATTTATACATAATGAAATTCAGGCTCTTTGTTTCATTTCTCATCTAATTTTTTTTATTATTATTAAAGTGACTGTAAACTCTTATTTTGAGACCAATGAAAAAAGTTTCTAACTTATATAGAATATTGAAAAATTCCTTTATTATAATTTATTTAAAAGTAAAGCCAGGCACACCTGCATTCCCAGTACTTGGGATCCTGAGGCAGGAGGATTACTGTAAATTCCAGGTCAGCCTGACCTAAACAGGGAGTTCTAGGCTAGACAGAGAGACACTGTCTCCATAAAACAATAACAAATCAAGAGTTAATCAGATAAGCAAGACCTGAGCACCATTTTATTTTCTGGAGAGACCAGGCAGAAGGTTCTGTGTATTCAACCACATCTGATTCTAGATATTAATCAATCCAAAAATGCCTTCTGAATTTCTGTGCTTAGTAGATACTCATTTTTAATTTACAGTTGCCATTGTAGCCACAAGCTTCTGGTAGTCTAATAGGAAATGTGCCATTCCTCTTGAGAGGACCTGGAGAAGAAATGCAGAGAAGGCTCCTAGTATTACTTGAAAGTCTGCATATCTCAATGGTAGTTTGAACTGAGAAATACAACTTATGCACCAGAGCTAACATCACTTTCTTTACCCTTCTGTTTCTTCTTTGCTCAGTGAACAGCTAATTAATGTCAGTTATCTGCTTGTCTTCCTGGAGCCAATGCGGAAGGCACGTTCCTCCAGATCAGGGTGGGAACAGAAAAGGAATTGGGCGGCCGCTCACCTGCAGAGGGTGTTTCTCTCCCCCTCTTTACCAACCTCAAGAAGTGTGTGACGAAAAAGGCATTGTTTATAGCAGGTTCTCAGTAACGTGCAAAGGAAGTTGGAAAAAAGCTTTGAAAAATTGTTGATGGGTTTCTCTTAATGAAAGACATTTAAAAATAAACTCCCTCATCAGATTTTCATCCTACATTTTTAATTAAAGCAACAAAACTATGCCTTTTGTCCTACAAAGCATGGGATGTAGGAGAAGACACACAGCTGACCTAAAATGTACAAGGAACTAAAATTCTTGAAAAAAAAATCCAAGGATGGTTGTATGATATTTTCAGACTAAATTATTGATTATTTAAATATCTTAAAAATAAAATCACAAAAATCAAAGAAAATTAGCACTGACAAATATTGAATGATTAGATATATGTTTCGTAGGTTTGCTTCTCTTGGAGTTTCATATAAGGTTGCTTATGAGCAATATGAAAGAATATATGCAATATCAAATTCTAAAATAACTACAAATCTCTGTTAAAAACTAATTTTCTTCTAGTTTCTTGGGCTACTTGGCTGTTACACAGCTAGAGCCTCAGAAGGACCATCTAAAAAAATTTTCAGAGTAAGAACTTATCAGGCAAAGACTTCTCATACTGTGTTTATTAGTTATTTTTCTTGCCCTTGAGATAAATATCTGGCTAAAGCCATTTTAGGGAGGAGAGATTTATTTTGGCTCATGGTCTATAGGGACACAGTCCATTATGATAGGGAGGCACTGAGGTTGATGGGGTGTAAGTGATACAGTCCTTTATGGTGGGAAAATCATGGAGGGGGGATTATCTTCTACCAGCAGCAGAAGGTGATTGCTTGCTCACATCTTGGTAGGTCCTGAAGTAGCGAAAGGCCAATGCTCATGCTTAGCTAGGTTTCTCCCTTTTCCTTTTATTCTGTTGTGGTCACCAGGTCTTGAATAGCACCTCCTGTATTCGGGACAGGTTTCCTCCTTTCATTTAATGTTCTGTGGAAATATCTTTGAAGTCTCAACCACTGTTGTGTCTCACTAATGCCCTAGGGGATTTTGTAATCTAGTCAGCTTGGGGATGAAAATTCATCATCACAGGTTTCCTCCCACTGGTACTACAAATAAGGTTTATGTGATGTTATGGTTGATAACACAGCAGCTGGACAGTGGCCTGCTGTACAGATGGTGGGAATACCTCTGTCAGAGGCACTGAGGATTCATCCCTCCCACTGTGCTCTACAAGGGGGATCTTTTGGCCTTGGTTCCTGTTCTGACTTGTTTCTTATCAACTTGACACAAGCAAGAACCACCTGGAAAGAGGTGCCTAGATGAGCTGGGCGTGGGGCAATGTCTATGCGACATGTTTTTTTTTTTTTTTTTGATTGTTGATTGACGTGGGAGAGCCCCACTGTGGGCAGTGCCATTCCTGGACAGGTCGTCCTGGATTGTGTCACAGGAGGCAAGCCAGTAGGGTTAACTCCTTCAGTTACTATAGATTACTGCTTTGAGTTCCTTCCTCGATTTCCCTCAGTGACAAATGATACCTGAGAGTGTAAGAATGAAATTAATTCTTTCTTCCTCAAGTTGCTTTTGGTCAAGGTGCTTTAACAGACTGATGGAAAAGCAGACTGCAACAGTCACCCAACAACTGTTTCTGAATCCATATTCATATCTAAGCTTGCTACTGTTCCTACAGAAATTGATTGTGCTGGTATCTTCCATCCCTCCTTTTCTCCCTCCCTCCCTCCCTTGCTGTCTTTTGTCTTCAAGTCTTCACTTTTCTCCTTTCCTCTCTACACACTTTTCCATGACTGTTCCTCTTTCATTATGCATCATGGATGATGAGAGGCATTGGTTTCCTTCTCTATTTATATTCCATCTTCCCTCTGTCCTTTTCCTGGAACTCTGTCTTAGTCCAGTAAGCTTCCGATACAATGACAGCTCCAACTCTACCTTCAGCTCACACTTCTGCTCTGAGTCCAGGCTTGTGTGTGCAGGTATAGACTAAACATTGTTTCTTGGACCAACCCCTAAGGATGCTAAGGATGTCATCAGTGCTGATACTTTCTCACCTGCTCATCTCTAGCATCTTAGGGACCACATATTCTGAACAATTTTGAATCAGTCCGTGGCTTTGCATTCTACTAGTCCAACCTGGCCTGCTACCTGCTTTTGTGAATACAATTCCAGTGGAACACAGCATCTGCTATTGGTGATGCAGAATATGTGGAGCACAGTGTAAAAAATATTGATTACTTTGTCTTGTAGAGAAGATGAGGTTTGCTGACTTTGAAAGAGATCATGGGACATGGGCACCTATGTGCACATACAAACATGCACACACACACACACACACACACACACACACACACACAGGTTGTCCTTGACTTAGTGACTCTTCCTGATTATTTTAATGTACCACTAAAGGGGCTTGCTGCTTCAATCACAAATCTAATTGTTACATTGTTACAGTGAAAGTCGTTACATGTAACACAGCTCTTGTCAGCTGTTTTCAAGGCAGTTCTAGTTAGCCCCTTGATGACTTCCTTAGCCTTTGGGCTAAAATCTATTCCTAAGCATGGTACACAGACCCATTTCAGAGCTTACTCTTACCCAGCTACCTAATTTCATAAGTGACAAGGAGGATCACATTGTTCTCTAGAATTTCTGCACATGTGATGCCTCATGTTTGAATACAGCCCCTGGATCAGATGCATCAGGTTGGATTCATTCAGGATTTCATTCCTGCCTCTGCCTGTCTGCTTTCTCTCCTTCCTCCCTCTCTCCCTCCCTTCCTCTCTCTCCTTTGTCTCTTCCTTATTTATCCCTTTGTTAGTTCATTTGTTCATTCCTTCCTTTCTTTCCTTCCTTCTTTTTTCCCTCCCACCTTCCTTCCATCCCTTTTCCTTCCATCCATCCATCCATCCATCCATCCATCCATCTCCATCCTGTTGGCTCTGAATCTCAGGTTAGCTGTGACTTAAGCATACCTCTGAGTTCAGAGACTGGATACTTTTACTTCTCTGAGTCCTGCAGTGTGTCTTTCTTTCTGTTCTTATACCAGAGCGGCCTACTGCTGAGAGTGTGGTAGTTCCACTTCAAACAGTAGCAAACGACTCTTATGTTGCCACGTGTAGAAGTGTACTAAAACAGGAATCATACAGGCATACATGAGAGAGAGAGAGAGAGAGAGAGAGAGAGAGAGAGAGAGAGAGCTATGTATATAATAATACCAGGGAGACTGAAGAGGCAGACAAAGGTATCTCCGCTTCCGGGTGAGAGAAACACGGTGCCATGCCAGTAAGAACATGAATTAAAAACAGGCCATCTCCCCAAGTACCACAGACAAGACACCCAAACCATAAGACAGAATTCCGATGTGATGCACATCCATCCTCTTCTCTGGTTCTAGGTGTTCCCTGCTGCTGGCCCCTCACTTTCTGTTTTTATACAAAGCTGAAAATACAAGGTTCAGGTTGCTTCCCTGTGGCCTTAGTAATTTCTGCCTTTTGTCATTTCTGTCTGTCTCAGTAGAGGGCCTTAGGACAGAACAGTAGTGGCCTATCATGCTTCCTGGTCATTCTTTAAACTCACTATCCATTGGAATTGGGCTTGTTCCTCTTAGTGTGGTAGAAGTAAATTACTTTCTTGTGCATGTTTTTATGTTTCCAGACGGCAGGCTGGAGAAAGAATTCAACAGTGCAAAGACGACCCCATGGTAGCAGCTCTCTGTACACAAAGTCAGATTGCTGCAGGCAGTTAATATAATTACAATTATAAAACAGTCTGCTCACAGAAACATTTTCTTACTTTATAGTTTCTTCTTCAAATCAATATTAGGATAGCTTATATATTATTAGTTCACTTGCTCTGAGTGTGTGTTGCTGAAATAAAAACTAGAGCTTCTCTCTCTTGTGTGTGCCAGACCTATAGCAAATGTCCTAGTTTTATTTCTGTAATGTGATGAGCCTTCCCCTCCCCCTGCTATAAAGCAACTTAGGGGAAAAAGGGAGTTAATTTTGGTTTCCAGCTCCAGGCTACTGTCCATCACTGTGGGTGAAGTCAAAGCATCAGGAGCCCAAGGCAGCTGGTGACATCACCTCAGTCGTCAGGAACAGAGAGACATGAATGCAAGTATACACAATTGCTTAGTGGGGATGGGTTCTGTCTCCCACTCTTATACAGGTTAGACCCATTGCCTAGGGAATGGTGCTGCCCACAGTGAACTGACACATCAATTAACTTAACCAAGACAATCCCCACAGATGTTCCCATAGGCCAACCTCATCAAGGCAATTTCCCCCTGAGACTCTCTTCCCATGAGATTCTTGGCTTTCCAGGTTTAAGATGAAAACTGCTACAGTAAGTTCTCAACAAATAGTTATGAGGTCAATTATCAAAATGTGTAGTCACACAAGACAGTGTGATTACTAAGGAGGCAATGGCATATGTATCTTTTTTTTCTGTATAAAGATTCTATGTGCATATAGAAAATAAGAAACAAAATCCTAGCACAATACACACAACGTACCACACAAAGGACAAAAAGATCTACAAAGTCTGCTGAACTAGATGATAATGACCTCAGTTAAAACCCTGATGTAGACACTGAGACCCCTATGTCAGGGGCCTCTTCACCCTACAGGCAGTCATCCCCCACACAACATTGTCATGGTACCAAGGACTCGACCACATTTCTCCCTAAGCTAGGCATTTCATCTCTTATTTAAGGTGTAAAAGTAATTTTCATTTCAAGGGCAAATTAATCATGTCCCTAGTATAATTTAGGAGAATAGCTTTATTTTTTTTTCTTTTTGGTAAAAGTCTGTTATGAATTATACATAACAATATTATGATTTAAAAAATATATAATTAAAAAAATGAAAGAGAGGTGTTCTAGTGGCGTCTCTTTTCCTGATATCTCTCTCTCATATCACACTCATATTCAACAAAATATCCTCAAGATAATACACACTGTCTGTGTCTGCAGCCTGGAATTTGTGAGTTAATTAAGAAAATATCCTGGTAATTAATTTTCTGAATGCTTCTTATCAGGACACAGGCAAACTGTCAAGCTCATTCTAAAGAAGAAAGTTTTTGTTTCAGTTACTGGTATTTATTAATCACTTCGTTGATTTTAAAGTGTGTCCTAAAGAATGGTGAAATGTGATAACTGGCTCTGTCAGACTTCTTACCTCAAGAAAGTTAGGCGAGACTCTAGAATGAAATAAAACGATAAGTTGTAGGACACTAATTTAATGTGTGCACATGGGGACAGCTGACTTCCGAAACAGAAAAACAATGCCAATTCTGTAATGTTGTGAAGGTTGGGTGTTGCTATCTTTATGTTATAAAGAATTTATTTAGAGCACACATTATCTAGATCATGTTTGTGTATGTGTGTGTATGTATGTGAGTGTGTGTGTATGTGTGTGAGTGTGTGTGCATGTGTGTGAGTGTTTTTGTATGTGTATGTGTGAGTTTGTGTGCACATGCATGCATGTGTGTGTGTCTCTTTGTGCGTGCATGTATGAGTGAGTGTTTATGTGTCTATGTGTACTCCCGCATAATCCAGGGAGTAATCAAATTATTCCTAATACTGATAAATTGTAAGTAAGTCTGTGTGAATGAATCTTCTTGACACTTACTTGGGACAGGCAAGTGATGTTGTTACTCCGAAGATGCTCATGTTATGCTCTTGAAACGTGAGCATTTCAAGTTCCATGGTAAGGAAAAGTTATAATGATTATTATGGTTATTATAGGTATTATTTTGGTGTTTGACATGGGGACTTGTGACAAAGTCTAGTTTGCTCTTTGTTTTGTGATCACGTTATGGCAGTCTCCCAAGATTGGCAAATTACATACGCAAACAGTCTCTGCTGCAAGAAAAAAAAAATTGGACTGCTCTGGAATTGAGGTTGTCAATCACCTGGCCTGAGAAGTAGAAATTATACTGGATTATCCAAGGAAATCCAGATTAAATCCTCAGGGTCCTTGTAAATGATAGTTGGATCCAAAAAACAAGTATGTACATACATACATACATACATGCACATACACACACACATACACACAAACACAGAGAGAGAGAGAGAGACAGAGACACAGAGACACAAAGAGAGAGGCAAAGAGACAGATAGAAAATTAACGAATTTCACGAGAATGGTTATTTGACTTGAACAGAAAAGAAGGAATTGCTACACACTGAAAAATCACGAAAATGCAGTCTCCTCTAGACCCTCAGAAAGGAATGCAGCTCCACTGGCACCTTGAATTTAGCCAGTGAGCCCTGTCAGTCAGACAACTATACTGCAGATGCAATTTTCTTACTGAATCTTTCAACAAATACATACATGTCAGTTTTGATGTACATTTCACAATGGGGAAATCTGAGACTCTGAGACTTTTAGTTGATGTTCAAATGCCCAGAGTCATAGGCAGAGAGGCTTTCATGCTCAGGCAGGCCTGGCTTATGTGATCGTTTCTCTTTGGTCTGTCCTCTACACAGTCTTAGTTTTAACAAGATAGGAAATATACACTTGAAGCTGTAGTATACATGTCTTCCTTGAGACCAGCAAGCAGATCCCCCCCGCCTCGCCCAGCACCAAGATTATGTAGTACTAACATAATATGTGACAGGGGATTTTCAGGTGTTTCAGAGGAAAAAAAAATAATTGCTTTCTGTGAACCATCAAATGCCTATGATCTTGCTTTGAAATTTCCTAAGCAGAAATGTTCTTTCATTTACACTCTGATAATATATTCCATACTTTGGAGAAACCTTTGATTGGATTCATATGCATTTGTCTCTCTGAGATTTTTTTACTTTTCTCATAGATGTCTTCTTTATTCTGGAGTACTGAGCACACCTCCTAAGAATCACTACAATAAGCTTTAAAGGTGCACACATCAGAAAGAGGACGCGGTGGAAAGACTTGGGTGGCTCTTGGAATCCAAAGAAATCGGATCAATTAGGCCTTGGGAAGACGGGAACCAGAGAAGCTCAGTGTTTTATTTGAAAGGCTTTTCATCCTTATTGGGGGCTGATCCAGAATGAAAACACTCAGGGATTTACACTCAGTGTAAATCACAGCATCCCCTTCACCCAGAACTGTTGCACAGACTAAATGAAATGATAGACACATATCACAACCTTACATATCACAACCTTACATGTCCTCGTGAGAAATGTCTGAGCCAAGGCTGAGAATGATAATTGTAGAAGGAACAGCAAGCCTCACTGATGAGCAGTGACTGCCTCCGTGTAAACCTTGTGTGTGTGTGTGGGGGGGTGGCGCAGCTGTGGAGGCAACTTCCAGATGAGGACCAAATTGAAGACTGCCTGAGAATCTAAAGACTGGTGGCACAAATGATGACACTCAATGGGGAACTGCCATGTGGAAGACACACTTGCTTGGGACCAACAGGACTCTGGTGAAGGGTATGATGGGTCCTCTCCTGGAGAATTAATAAGCAAGCTTATAGTGGTGTTCTTAGGATGTTCCAGTGTCCTCACCTGCTCTTGGAGTCTGAGCCGTTGATTCCGCACCAATGTCACACATTCAGATACTTGGGGCACCGTTCCTTGATATTGATTCGGACACATGCACGTTTCATTCCTCCCACCATATGACTCACCATAGGAAATGGTTCCCATTTAGCATAAACAGCCAGTGGGGTGCATAAGAGTGAAAACAGGGTCTGCTGGTGGCTGCAAGTGGCCTGGGACCTCAGAGCCACACAAAGGCTTCTTCTGGTGGGTGAGGATCGAATGGCATCTCTAACCTACAATAGCAGATCAACCCTCAGATACAGTCAGAATGGCGGGATTTGACTTTCATTCGTCTCTCTTTGACTCTAAGATGCAAGTTGACCAGTTTAAACCCACTTAACTGTGAGCGCTGATAAGATCTCAACCTTGACCCAATGGTCTTAGTCGTATAATTTTCTTTTCTCATATTCATTTATTCATTCAAGTTGTTTGAATGCCTTGTTATTCTGGTCTCCATCTTCCTTTTCATTCTTTTCCTGATGGCCTTGTTGAAAACCCAAACCAAAGCTTTTAGTTAACCGATCTTCCTCTGCAGAGCTGACAGCCCGTAAGGTTAGAATTGTTTTATTACAAAGGCAGACAGTGGAAACCACAAATACACAGCTAAGAATGTTTGGCTGAGCAGGTGACTTCAGAGATGAATGCCTAGATAGACGTCTCCAGTTTTCAGGCTTTATGAAATGAAGTGGAGTCATTATTTTTCGAGAGTTCTCTAAAATTGTTTTTTCTTTTCTTTTCCACGATGATAGGATCAGTATTGCATATCAAAGAACGTGATTTCAAATGGGCACAAACACAAATACACGATCAATTACTTTATTTCCTTTTTTCTTTCTGAAGTAGCAAATGTTTTGTGAATCATGAAAGATCAGTTCTGCGAGCCTTTGAATTGGATCTTGTCATCTGCATGGAAATGTGTGTGTGTGTGTGTGTGTGTGTGTGTGTGTGTGTATGTGTGTGTGTGTGTTCTGAATGGGGAATATGATGGGGTGGGGGTCTGTATGAGCATACAAAGTCTGTATGAGGATAGGATGGGGTCTGCATAGAATGGGGCTCAGACGAAGTGGCAGAGTTCTTAATTCTGGAAGGTTTTATACCTAGGCAGCAAATAGAACAGCTTTAGATCTCTGACATCTTAATTAGAGGGGTGTCAGAATGGATACTTACTGAATAAAAGATAAGGCTTTGTTATGCTCCTCAGATAAAGTATAAGGCCTGTGCTTGATTAACTTTAAGAATGAGACTCAGCTGTTCCACATCAAAATAAACACTCCACTGACCAAAGCAGGGAGAAGACATTCAGGGTTTTTAATCCAGGGATGCAGGCTCTGCTGGCTTTACCAACGATCAACAATGGCGCCATGGGGGAATTATCCTGTGTGCCCCAGCTCTGCTGTTCATAGCTTCTGCTAGGTTCCCAGGGCTGCTGCAGCTGTACCTTGCTCACTGAGAGTTAACTTTTCCTCAGTGGCAGAAACAGTAAGAATCCGGGCACAGAGTATCTATAGTTACAACATGACAGTGAAGTAAGGGCCCATGATGCAGGTTTGGGAAAGATCTGTTCTACCCCAGTAAACCAAACAGCAGAGTTTCAAAAACCAGGTAGAAGGATTTAAAAAGATGTTCTATGAATGGATTATGCCATCTTCGGCCTTCAGGATGAAAATCTTTTATATTTAATACAAATTTTCCCCCTTTGCTAAAATGTGTAGTGCCTGTGGTTGTCAGCTGCTATATCAATGTCTGGGAAGAAAAAAAAAATTGGCATGCTGTGGTATATTGCCTATTTCTTACCAAAGTACTTAAAAACTACTAGAGAATTTTTAATTGCTGTAAAGGTGTGTATGGATGGGGGGAATACCCGCACTGGGAACATCTTTTTCCAAGAAAATGTCAAAAGTTAATTTGCTTAATTAAAAGTCTGAATTACAACACCTAATTTTTAATTGAATGGGAATATTATAATAATTAAAGACAAATAATGTTTCTGAGCAATTTGGGATTAACATTAGACTTAGAAATTTAATACTGCGCAGCACAACTGATCTGTGTCTCTGCATTTCGGGAATCTCCGTTCTGTTTTTGAAAGTAGCAGGTTTCCTAGGCAGTGACTTCTTGTATGGAGAATGACCTGAAGCTCTCCATTCCTATTGGCTCTGATTGTGTGTGGTCATGCTGGAACTCACTCTTTATGGTGTTGAATGTAAATGTTGAATATGGTTGGGGAAAAGATTTGTATTATGTGGAGTGAATTTGGGGTGTTTGGCTGTTCCCATGATGGTTGAGAGTCTTATCTAATTCTTTTTAGGAAGCCCCAAATTGAATGGGATAACTAGGCATTGGAAAGGGAAAATGTCATGTTAGTTTTTGTCAACTTAGCACATATCTAGAGATATACAGAAAGAAAGAATCTCAGTTGAGGAACTGTCCTTACAAGATTGATCTGGGGACAAGTCTATGAGGTATTTTCCAATTGTTGATTTATGTAGGAGGGTTCAGCACACTGGGTAGTGTCATCCCTGGAGAGGTAGGCCTTGTCTGGATAAGAAAGACAGATGAACTAGTCAGGGAGTAAGCCAGGAGATATTCCTGCATGGTCTCTGCTTAAGTTCCTACCTCTAGGCTTATGTCTTGAGTTCCTGTTCTGACTTACTGCAATGATAGACTGTAATGTGGAAGTGTAAGCTGAAGTAAGCCCTTTCCTCTCCAATGGCTTTTGTTCCATGTTTTATCTCAGCAACAGAAATCAAACTAAGATGTTATAGGCCTAAACTAATTGATACAATTGTTGGCACTTGGAAAGGCCTTCAGTTCTTCCCCATACCTGTGCTTGGTAGTTTTATGTCAACTTGACACAAGCTACGGTTATCTGAAAGAAAGGAATTTCAGTTGACAAGACACCATCATGAGATGCACTGTAAAGCATTATATTAATTAATGGTGGAATGGGGAGGGCCTGGCCCATTGTGGGTGGTGCTGATGGTTCTAGGTTCTATAAGAAAGCAGGCTGAGCAAGCCATGAGGAATAAGTCAGTAAGCAACACCCATCCATGACCTCTGCATTAACTCTTATTTTCAGGTTCTTGACCTGTTTGAGTTCCTGTCCTGATTCCCTTCAATGATGAATTAAAATGTGGAAGTACAAGCCAAATAAACCCTTTTTTTCTCAACTACTTTGGTCTTTGTACTGACTGGTTTTGTGTGTCAACTTGACACAAGCTGGAGTTATCAAGAAAGGAGCCTCCCTTGAGGAAATGCCTCCATGAGATCCAGCTGTAAGGCATTTTCTCAATTAGTGATCAAGGGTGGAAGGGCCCATTGTGGGTGGTGCCATTCCTGGGCTGGTAGTCTTAGGTTCTATAAGAGAGCAAGTTGAGCAAGCCAGAGGAAGCAAGTAATAACATCTCTCCATGGCTTCTGCATCAGTTCCTGCCCTGTATGTTCCAGTCCTGACTTTCTTTGGTGATTAATGTGAATGTGTAAGCAATGTGAATGTGTAAGCTGAATAAACCCTTTCCTCCCCAACTTGCTTCTTGGTCACGATGTTTTGTGCAGGAATAGAAACCTTGACTAAGACAGTCGTGGTGTTTAATCAAAACAATCGTCCTAATTAAGACAAGTAGTACAGGGATAGTGGGGGTTTTGCTATGACGGAACTGAACATGTTGTTTTGGGAAGATTGTAGAAGGATTTTGGAACTTTGGGCTAGAAAAAGACTTTGAGTTTTGAGAGAACAGTGATCTGTTCTGTAGGATCTTGGAAGATAAGACTGTTGGGAGAAGTACCTATGATGGGAGCCTGGCTTATGAAGTTTCAGAAAGAAGCAAAGACTCTACTGGGCCATGTATGTGAAGAATCTGGAGTGCCCAGTCAGCCGCAGCTGAGGAAGCATCAGTGGTGATTAACACAAGACAAGAACTGATAAATTCTTTGCTTTTTTGGGACAATGGATGCTGGTCAGCTGGAGGTAAGAAATTATGGGTGAGTAAGAAGATATCAACTCAATGACGCTGATATCTTCTGATAAGTGTTTCCTGGGGATCAGTACTCAGAAGCTGCATTCTAGAGTTAGCCAAGACTGTACCTTTCACTGGCAGCCAAACTTGGTAGTATAAGAGTCACCCAGGTGGTGCTGGTTTTGAAGGTATGAAGGGGTCACAGAGAGCAGGTGAGACTTGGCACTGAGGCACGAAATACTGGAGTGCGGTAAAAGGCCCCAGAAAGGCTATTGGTGAAAGTGCAGCCCATTTGCTGCAGAAAACTCCAGCACTTTGGAGGTGCTAGTCCTGTGGAATGACTGCCAAGGGGAGCAGCAGGTGTGAAGTGGAACTAGCCTGAGCCTAGGAGACATCTGTGTTTTAGGAGTCAGAGGACAGAGCCAGAGAACTGAACCAAGCCCCTTGGAGGAGCCCAGAAGACCATGAGTGAATTCCAAATAATTAGGAGTTGAGTCATTTAAACTGTTGGAGTTTGGTTTTTCTTTGTTCAGATTATAACTGCCACCTGGGCATTTCTTCTTGAAGTAAGAAAGTATTTAAATTTTTGTTTTTTACTTTACAGTAGCCCACAGGTCAGAGACCGAATTTTTAAAAGGCTTTGGATTTTAAAGAGATTGAATTTTTAAAGACTGTGGAACTTTTACAATTTGAAATATTTTATATTGTGTTCATACTAATGTGAGATCTTGGGGATGGATAGATAAGAAAGGAAAGGTGTGGCCAATACTGGTAATGTTTATGCGTCAAATTGAAAAGGGATCATTTGTTCTGGGTGGCTTTGGGTTGAGTGGACAAAAGCTAGACAGGAGTGAACCTCAGTTGAGAAAATGTCCTAAAACATCCAGCTGTAAGGCATTGTCTTAATTGGTGGTTCATGGGAGAGGGCCCAGTCTGTGTGAGTGGTGCTATCTGTCTTAGTTAGGGTTTTACTGCTGTGAACAGACTCTATGACCAAGGCAACTCTTACAAGGATAACACTTAGTTGGGGCTGGCTTACAGGTTCAGAGGTTCAGTCCATTATCATCAAGGCGGGTGCATGGCAGCATCCAGGCAGGCATGGTGCAGGAGGAGCTGAGAGTTCTACATCTTCATCTGAAGGTAGCTAGGAGAAAACTAACTTCCAGGCAGCTAAGATGAGGGTTTAAAGCCCACTCCCACAATGACACACCTACTCCAACAGGGCCACACCTCCTAATGGTGCTGTTCCCCTGGGCCAAGTATATACAAACCATCACACTATCCCTGGTCCTGGTGCTTATCATAGCAATAGTAACCCCAACTAAGCCACCATCATTATCAGTAGGAAGCTGGTGCGTGGGCAGGAGCTGTCTGCCATGAAAAGGTGTAGGCCAGTGACTCTTCTAGGTGACACATAGTGGGCTGTGATGTGCCTGTATCTAGAACAAATGCCAGATTTCATCACACCCTTGCTGCTGAGGTATTGTAACTCTTTACAGCTTATAAAGTAGCTTTTAAATGGGGGAAGGTGGTGATGGGTTCTACATTAGATGAAAACTTACCAGCAAATCTCTTGACTTTCTTGACCCACCATTCTCCCAACATAGTGCAGGCTATTGCCTTCCATTCACTCTGTTAGCTTGCTGTGTTGGCGCACACACCCACAAACGCACAACCCTGTGCCAATTAGTGGCCAAACACTTGTACCCTGAATTTAGAAAGGTGGCCAAGTTTTTGGATGAGGGGGTGTGTCATATCAATCTCCCAGTGCGGTGCTCAGCTGTCCAATGATACCCTCTTTAGAAATTGCAAACGGGTAGTTGGATATCAGAAATAGTTACCTCCGGATCTTTCTAAGCAGGTCACACAGAGGTCCGGGGGAAAGGAGCTGGTTTCTCAGGGGGGCTCTTATGGGTAATCTTGTTAGGAAAGGCAGAAAGATAATTTAAATGCCTTCTAAGTAGTGGCCCCTCCCTCTTGATACTTTCAAGGCCAGTAATCTGGTCTTTGTTTTATTCCAGGGCTGCCAGCCTGGCCACTGATAGGCTTGGCGTGCGGCTGATGTTGGCAGCAGGCTCAAAGCTGTCAGAAGCCAGCTTGAATGGACGCTGTGCAGAGATGCCAACCTCCTGTGCGTCAGAAGCCAGCTCTGATTTGTATGGAACCAGCAGGTACTTTTCTTTCTGTGAGGCGCTGCTTTTCTCACAAATCACAATTTCTGACTGGAAAATAATCTATGGAAATACTGAGTCCATCGCACACGGGGATATGAAGCACAAGGAAGACTCACCATGCAGAGATCAGTAAAAGCACATTCGTCAATATTATTGGTGTGCATGAGGTATTGTCTACAAAGGTTCTGACTGAGTTATTTCCTAAAAATTCAGCCCCTGGGGGCCTTATTGAAAGAGTTAATACTTTTCCTACTGTGCTCTGAGTTAGAAAAAAAAATCTCTTAAATACTCAATTAAAACTTGAAACATTTGCCCATTGCATTTGTATTTTTAGGACCACATCTCTTAAGCAGAGCAATGAACATAGATTTGAGTAATAAATTCAGAAAAATAATTTCTTTTTAGATAGGAATGAGAAGAAGGCATAGACTGGCCCTTAAACGGGTTATGTTATTCACCGATGCTTTGGATTATTTTTGGAAAAAAAAAAACCACAAATTATTCATCATCTTTCTCCCACTGTCCCCTGACAAGAAAAAACAAAATAAAACAAAACAAACAAAAAACCAAGAAAACCAAAAAAACTGAAAAACATGTTGATCGTACAGAGACAGTCATTCCCCAAATACGTGGTCATTTTCTTGGAAGAGGTAATGGCAGCAGGTTGTTGATTGCAGAATGTGAATTGCAGTAGGTTATGCTAACATTTCATCTAATCCCTTCAAAATTAAATAAATTTAATGCTAATAAAACTCCTTTAGTGAGTTGTCTACCGACCCCACGTGGGTCTCAGAGGGACACTTACAGCTGCATTTGGGGTCCCAATAGAGAGTGAGATTATTTTCTCAAGTTTCAAGCTTAAACAAGCCCAGGATCTTGTTGATTCTGAGTTGAGGCTGTGGGTAGTCGTGTGAGGATTAGCGGAGCCATTTTGGAAACCGTTTTGAATCAGGTTAAAATGAATCTCTCGTTTATAGGTTCTCTGGCCTTTTGGTATGTGTGGTGTGGCAGACGTAGCATGCTTAGGGTCTGTTGTGAACTTATTTAAGTCAGTAGTAATTCCTTGTTAAATAACCAAACCTTTGGGGGAATCAAGCTATAATCCAAAGTAAACTAACTTTGGAAGGTCACGTATGTCTGACTGTTATGAACTCTTGTGAAATGGGTCGCAAAGTGATTAGAATTTTCCTCTGACAAAGGCTTACTGTGAAGTCACAGCTCCCTTGCAGCAATGCTCACTTTAAATAAAAGCATCTTTGCTTTCTGAAGATTTGAAGGATTTTTTTCCTTTGAGATTACTGAACCGAAACTGCTTTGGACAAAACACGAATACTTGCTAAATTAGGAAAATCTTGGAATTGCATGATTAAAATTTCCTAATTAAGTTAGAAAATTAGAATTTTCAAGATATAAATTATTTTAATGCTAGTACATATAAAAAAGAGTAATAAAATCAACTGGCTAGCAATAATAGCTTTTTTCCTATAGGAGTCTCTTTATGAATACATTCTGAGACAGTAATTTCTAGAAAATTCCATTTCTGTGGCCTCAACTGGATATAAGGGTTCAGAAAATGAAACCCTTTGCTTGCCAATAGTTGTGAACACTCAAAATAATATGATATATACCTCATCCCAGCAAATGTGGACTGCATTTAGTTGCACAAGGAGTCTGTGGCTTAAATACCATGTGTGGCTGTAAGGAAGTCGGGGCTCAGCGGGTGGGGTAAGTATGCCCACCCAGCTCTCTTCCACCCACACTGAAATTGTGTCCAATATAGAAAGCCCAAGACTTCATCACAACAGCTGTTACACTGGTAAATAGTAAAATATGTTATCTCAGCCAGCAGTTCTACATATTTATGGGGCAATTTTAGTCACAGACTTAGTAGTTAGACTGAGTACAGTTCTTAATCCAGCAGTGGTTTTACACTAAACTGGTTTGACAGAAGCAGAAATTGCTATTCAGCATTCTGGGTTAGGAGACAAGAAGAGGCTGACACGTTCAATCCTATTTAAGCAGGATAAGAGCAGTACAAATAAATGGTGCAGTAGTTTTATCCGTTGACTTCCTAAGAATGGTTATTATGCCTTATGCTTTCTGTGGGAGACTCATGAATAAACCTCACGAGTTTGTTTAAAACTCGGAGCACAAGACACGGAGTGGAAACCAGAAAGGCTCCCTCCTTCTGGGACTGGAGATATTCAGGAATTCAGTTAGGAAAATGAAATTCATTTCTGGTCTTCGAAGAGACTGGGAATGCGCCACAAAGCACACCAGCAAGCCCACAGTGGAAAACCTTCGTCATACTTTGGTATGCACCGTGACAGTGTTGTTAGTGTTGAGAACCTGTGTCCTGGTGCTTGGATAACTCTGGAGAATATCAAAGAAAAGGAAACATCACAGGAAAAAATGTTCTTTGGTTACACAGTTCTGAGAGGGTGTTCGTGTGTGTGTGTGTGTGTGTGTGTGTGTGTGTGTAATGTGTGTGTGTGTGATGTGTGTGTGTATGTGTGTGGGTAATGTGTGTGTGTAATGTGTGTGTGTGTGTATGTGTGTGTGTATGTGTGTGTATAATGTGTGTGTGTATAATGTGTGTGTGTATAATGTGTGTGTGTGTGTGTGTGTGTGTATACACCACAGGCCACACATCAACTGTGGGTCTTATCCCTCTAGTATCATCTGCCTTGTTTTTTGAGATGGAGCCTTTCACTGGCTTGGGGCTCACTGATTTAGGTTAGGCTGGCTGGCTAGCAAACCCCAGGGATCTTTCTTTCTCTGTGTTCCTAGAGCTGAGGTTACAAGCTTACACCATCCACATTGTCCAGCTTTTAATATAGTTTCTGAGGACTGAAATCAGGCGCCCATGCCTGAAGGGTTAACACTGCTAATAGAGCCCTCTCCCCAGTTTAGACCTACCTTTCTTAGCTGTTATGATTTCAGTTTATCCTGGGGTTTAGGGGTCACAATTGTGTTGTCGTTTTTAATACATTGGTCACGTTCTCAGTTTAAAAAAATATTTGCTTATTAATTTGTGACTACTTGCTTGCAAATTTTCAACAGTGATGCAATTGTAGAGCTACTGGTGTGGAAAAAAGATATAAAGTAAGTATTATCCTCCTTAGGACTCTAATGTAAATTTGATCACGGTTGGATATTAACCTTATTTCCTACTTTTATTTTTATGAAAAGAACAGGAACTCCAGAAAGTTAATATACTGGATCACCATGAGTGTGACTTTGATGCCTGGCAGGTTGGGCCTCTCTGACCGCATGTAGAGTGGAGCCTGTGCATAGTCTATTCAGATCACCACATAATTTAATCTTGACTCTTCTGCATTCTCAGGCAGTTTTCCAGTAGAACTTTAAAGGTACATCTTAGATCAACTCTCCTAACAAAGATTCTCCTTTCCTGAGTTTCTAAGAAATACAGTTCATCAGAGGGAGTTGATGCTTGGTGAGGCTGAAGACAAAGCCATGCCTCTTACCCAGAGGACTGGATAAGATTAGGGAAAGTCATCAAGGTCCTAGTGGCTGAGAACAAAGCCACCCAATGAAGTGCAGCCAGCGAGAACTCAGGACAAAAGTTACAAGAACAGCCTGTTTCTGGAGTCACGCCTGCAGCTTAGTTTCTCAGCTCTGCCTAGCCTCTTGGACCTTGATGGATTCAGCAAAGTGAGATGAACTTGCCATTGCCATGTATTTAATGATGCCATTTTGCATTTGGTAGCCAGTTATGACTGTGTGATGGCTCTTCTTGGCTGTCATCTTGAAAACAGGAACCTTAATTGAGGGGTTGTCTCAATTTGCTTCTAGACAGGTTTGCGGTAGAGGATGGGAGACATTGTCTTGATTGATAGTTGATGAGGAAAGACCCAGCACATTGTGGGTAGCGCCACCCTGGGCAAGCGGTTGGTCCTGAGCTAAGGAAGTCAGCAAGCAGTATTCCTTTATGGCTTCTGCTTTGGTTCCTGTCTCCAGGTTTCTGCTGTGGCTTCCCTCCACGATGGACTGTAACCTGTAATAAACCATTTTTTCCTCAAATTGCTTTTGGTCAGTGTTTTATTGTGGCAATAGAGAAATAAACTAGAACAGTATTCAAAGGAAAAAGTTTTAAGAAAATCAAAGTCAATAATCCACTGAGCTCTCAGCTGTGAGAGTAAACTTGGTGCCCCTCATTAAAGGCTAGAGCATTTCCTGTAATGGAACATTATTGATTATGATTATGAAAAAGAATATATTGTCAGTCTCACCTTTTAGTGCTCCTGATTTTGAACTTCATACAATTTTGTTGAATTATTGCAGTCTGATGGGAGAGCCCCATCCCTTCCACAGCAGCAACGTAACCAGATTCTACTATATCCACACATGAGATTTATTAATGTGGGTATGTTTCAATTTGTAACAGCAATTAAGACTTCTAGAACTTAAAAAAAAACCCACATATCGTCTCTGTTTGACCATAAAAATATTTACTGTTTGAAATTGTTTTGAAGAATTTCAAGACCTAGAGGAAAAAAGGCTCCAAGTGGCTGAGAAGGAAAGACCTCAAACCACCATTTCAAACAGAAACTTCAAGTGAGTAGAGAAGCTTGTGCATGCTCAGCATGTACTGGAAAGACTTGGAGTGAAGAAACCAGCGGGTAGACATTCAGTGAAACTTACATGAAATGTAGAGGCTAATAAACCAGGCAATTAAAGCAGGAAAAAGACAACAGAATCTTGAAATCTTTTCTTTTTGATGTCCTTTGAAGGATTTTTCTCTTTGTGGTAGAAGACTGTGAACATCAGAACATTTTCCAGGTAGCTGCCAATTCTTGGACAGTGTTCGTCACTCCTTGAGTGTCTGATAGTTCTTTCTGCTACAGTCTCTCTCATAGACTGTGATTTCCATCAGATCTCTGACTTCTGCTGTCCCAGTTAACATGGCAGTAAATGCGTTTGTCTTTGAGCTGGCGCAGAGTCACAGGACTGAAAGTCACAGGTTGCTAGTAATTATTCATGCAGGTGTCTGGGTTCTCCCATGTCACGAAAGCATGGTACATGTACTTGTTTGGTGGTGACATGTGTGTGAGCAAGAGAGTGTTTTGTGGTAGAGTCCCTGTGGTACTAACAATGTGGCTTCCAATCAGATTGTGACTCTATGGAAGGTGAGATCTTTTCAGAAGTGCAGGAACAGAGAGCTCTCTGGGTGTTCCTCCTGTGCTCCTCTTTGCAGGGACAGCTCCCTGTGCAGTTTCAAAGTGACCTTGCAATTTTCTCTAGGTTCTCTCCCCTTCGTCTGTTTCCCTAGGCTACCATCAATCATCTCTAGCCTTGGCATCTGAAGAAACAGGCTCACTTAAAGTATGTCTCTGAATATTTCTGTCTGGAGTCGATTCTACAGACTTTGGCTGTCTGCACAGTGGGTGCCCAAGGCTGTCAGTGAGCACTGCTGAGGGACGGGTCCTTCAAGAGATGCCTAGAGCATCCATGTGTGGGTGGAGGAGAATGAACAGTGAGACAGTGGCATCTGATCTCACCACATGTCCATTTATAAGAAAAGCTCTTTATCTTTCTTATACACAAACCCACACACATATCTCAATGAGTGCCACTTGTATGTCAGGATGACAGCATTTCCACTAATGTGTGGAAATGTATCTGAGAGAAACTGAAGTGTGTCTAGCATTTCCGGTGACAGGGTACATTCGCAGATGGCTCATTAGTCTGTTCCGGCAACCGTTCAGTTTGTGGCACTTTGTCGAATTGATGCTTTCTTTGATAGTTAGGTTGCCCCAGACACTGCTAGTCACTCAGACATAAAGTCAGGGAAGATAACATGATTAGTACAAGGTGAGCATGGACCACTGTTTGGGCATTACCAAAGGTTCTCTTTATGAATAACCCTCAAAGTAGCCTGCTCTTGCTCGTTTTTTTGTTTTTACAGAGGACCGACGGAGGCTCAGAAAGAAGAGTCCTGTTCCAGGGCATGCAGTTTTAGATGTTTCGATGATAGGATTGTGATTTGTACTGTGGAAGCATAGCAGTAAAGTTGATCACTCTCCCCAAGCTCCACGTTATCATTCAGTACTTATCAATGGCTACCTAATGATGAGACTCAATCCTGCTCAGTTGGGCTGAAGGCTGTGCTTCTTTCTGTTCAACTCTTCACCTTTCTTCTCTTTCCCTTTCCACTTCCAGCCTTTCATCATAAACCTGAATAGTTATTGATGAATTTGTACATTAATAAAATACAACCCTTCATGACCCTTCTCCTTTCTCCTTTCTACCATTGCTGGAACTTCATGTGGTTGGATCAATGTATGGCTGTTCTTTAAACTATGGTGCTAGAACCATTACAAATGATCCTTTTGTACTAGGTTAAAGAGGACCAGATATTGGCTTTATGTTGTTTGGCACATGGACCTGGGGGAGTGATGTATATTTGTGAATCAGTGGTAGAAGAGAGAAGAGCACAGTCTCTTGTATTCCAAATTCTTTCAAAGTCTTACTGATACTGGATTTTCTTTGGGATAGACTGGGGTCTTTTCACAAGCATTCTGACTTAGGTTGAGATAATTTCAGTTACTCTCAATGAAATGAGTCCCTGCTGGTGTAATTAATGAAACACTGGTGATGTTCATTGGTTGAACAGAAATGCTTGGGAAGAATCAGTCTTCAGGATGAAGTGCTGTTTGGTGGGATACTGCAGTTATTCAGGCTGACAATGTCCCTGGTTTCCAGGAGTTTATATGTTTGCCCAAAGAGGTTAAAGTGATTAGGAACAACAAAAAAAGAAAGACAAAACATTGCAGGGAGTAGTGAATAAACAAAAAGAACAATTCTGAAATGCAGAGACAAAGCTCTAGTTGTTTATATGGTTAGGGAGTTTTTCTCTGAGGAGGGAGCATTAGCAGTGAAGTCTCAATAACCAGAAGCAAGTGGCATGGCCAGTTCTGAGTTCAGGAATACTCCTTACAAAGGAGTCATGAATACAACGAGTTCATGAGAGAGTGAATTTCTCCTGTGCGTTCAAGGTGGTCATGGGTCTGGAGGATGCTGGCTTAGAAGAATGAAGGAGTGGGAAGACACTCTGTATCAGACAATGCATCAGCCTGTCCCAGAGAGACAACTGAAATAAAAAAAAAACATGCAGGGTAACAAAAAGCCTTGAGAGCTTTCAGTGGCTAACTTATATGGCTAGAAAATGGGATAAAAGGGCAGTAGTTCAGAACTTGGAAAGAACTTAACAGAAAGAAGAGGTCCAGGGCTATAGGTGACACCGATGAGGAGGATACCAGTTGAGCTGGGCTTCAGCTCACCAGGTCTGTTCCCATAAAGTCAGGAATAAACTTAAAGAGCTGCACCAATTCTCAAACTGTGCCATATTAAAATGTTACATATTGGCTAACTGCAATCTTATATCCTAATGGGATCCAGTGAAGTTAGAACGTGTAGAAAGGAATATAATTAAATGAAGGCAGTCACATACTGCTTCAAGTAGGTTTTTATAGTGAAGATATTTAATAATTCTTCTCCTTTCCTGCCCCCTCCCAATCCCATTGCTAAATATAGAACCCAGAACCTTACACATGCTAGGAAGGCACCCTTCTGTGGAGGATCACACTACCTGTGAAGTGCACTCAAAAACCAAACAACTACCATCACAACAGCAACCACCTGATTCCTCCTGTCTGACCATATTCCCTCATCCCCCAGCCTGGGGAATCACTATTTTATACTCAGTTTCCTTGAACTCAGTTGTTTAAGAATCTGTGTGAGAACAGAAGACACTTATGTGCAGACATGGACATACAGATATGTCCTTAGCCAGTGGTCTTCATATCCTTTGGCTGTGCATTGAGATGTGGGATTGCTGGATGACAGAAGTTCTGTGCTCTGACTTTTCATGGAGTCTCTGCAGTTGTTCATGATGGTTGTTTAGGCTGTTCAACAAATTCAAAGTGCCCTCCCTGGCGCACGCTTCTTCACTGTCATGTCATTCTCAGCTCTCTTGGAAGTTAGTAACTTTTGTCGAGAGGTACTTCTCCAGTTTTTGCCCTTCATAGCTATGTGGAGAGCATGTTAACTCCAACTCCATCTTGAGAACCTTTTATTCAGTAGGTTAGAGCAAGACTTCCTGTTTCCAGGGCCTGCTATAGCTGCTTGAGATTGCTGAGGCCATTGGCTGTATGGCTGAGATGAATACCATGATGTATTATTATAAGCTAGTAACTGTTCTAGTCTGTGTTCTACTCCTGATACACTTTGTAATGCCAACAGCATGATACAGAAGCGTACCCTAAAGAGGATGGGAACATCTGAGGGCCTGGATGTTTCCACTTTCCCTAAATTGGGTGTATGATGGGAGGTTATAATGATGGAAACTTTCTCATCTCACTGAGAAAAAGAAATTGAAATCTTAAGGAGAATCAGTCTGACACAATTCAAAGTTCAATGTCACCAAATCATAGCTATATTTTCCTTTCTGGGCCTGGAATGAATATATATATATATATAATGTATATATATTATATTTTTATTTTATCATTTTTATTGGATATTTTCTTTATTTATATTTCAAATGTTATCCCCTTTCCCAGTTTCCACCTCCCAAGCCCCCATCTAATCACCCCTCCCCCTGCTTCTATGAGGGTGTTCCCCCACCCACCTACCCATTCCCACCTCCCTGCATCTATTATGATTTTGATCAAATCACTGAACTCGTAAACGTATTTATCCTTCCCCACTACAATGGCAGACTTTCAATCATGAGAAGCTGTGTAAAGAAGTTTGTAAGAATAATTACTATTATTTAGACTCCATAGCAAATTTTGTGTGTGTCTGTGCTAAGTGAAATGATTTTGAGTCTATGGACTTCAAAAGTACTAGGTGGTTTCCTGGGTTGTTGTGCATAGTTTAAATTTGCAATTATTTCACAGGTATTGGGGATGATATTCAGAGTGTACCTTTCCTATTGTAATACATTATCAATAGATAAACAAGATTTCTTTATGCTTGAGATAGTTTGTCATTGCTATGACCAAAATACCTGACCAGAATCAACTTAAGGGAGGAAAGGCTAATTTTGGCTGTTATGGTTGGAAGGAGGGAGCAGGGTGGTGGAGTGAGAGAGGAAGCCTAGTAAGGTTGAGCAAAAGGCTAGAAGCCCTGGAGACCCCGAAGGGACAGTAGGAGCTGCTGCTCCCGGCACCAGGCCCCTGTCATATATCTGCAGCCCCTCATAGATTTGTGGCCATCAGTCACATAAGGGCAATGACCTAAGCCCTTCCACACGTAGCTGAGGCATCCCTAACATCTTAGACCAAGACAATAGGAAAAGAGACTGAAACCACAGTCTAGTAGGCCCCAAAACAGAGTTCTCCATGCTAATGAGGTACCTAGAGGCCTGGAGGGCTTTGCCAATAAGCTTCCCTTCCCAGATATTTCTCCCTGCAAAAGGTATTTAATCTTAGGCCCACCCTGCGAAGTGGGGTATGGTTTTATGCATCCATTTTCTGTTATAACAATAAACTGTTTGGATCTATGGTCTGGCTCTTTTCACCAAGATTCACCATGAGGAAGGGCTTGACCTACAGAACCGAAGTCTAATCTCCCATAGAAGGCCTTTCTGTGCTCCCAGCTACAACCACCACCAAGCCCGCCAAGCTACAGACAATCTCCTCCCACCCCTCTCCTGTGGGACAAGCCAGAGCTCCACCCTCTCTGACTCTGGCCAGGGGCTAGATGCAGCCCGAGAGCCCCACAACCCTACATACAGTAGGGAAGGCAGGAGTTGGTAGTGGTCTAAATGGTAGGATTGTGAGATTGCTTGCTTTCATCTCTGTGGACCCTGAAGCAGAGGGTGAGGACAAGGAGTGAGGTCAGCCTATAAAAACCTTAAGACCTTGTGAACCACTTTTTTTCAGTTAGTCCCTAGATTCTAAAAGCTCTACTACTTTCCCAAACACTGACTCCAGCTGGAGAGTAAATGCTGACCCTCATGAGACTGAGGGAGACATTTCATGTTCATAAAATGGAAAAACATGAATTTGTTTCAGCAATTTTATGAACATGAAATGAATTCATGAAATTCTTAGGCAAATGGTCAGAACTGGAAAATATCATCCTTAGTGAGGTAACCCAATCACAAAAGAACACACATGGTATGCAGTCACTGATAAGGGGATAATAACCCAGAATCTTGGAATACCCAAGACACAATTCACAAATCAATTGATTTCCAAGAAGAAGGAAGGAGAGACCCCTGGTCCTGGAAAGACTGGATGTAGCAGTGTAGGGGAATACCAGGACAGAGAAGCGGGAGGGGGTTGACTGGGGAACAGGGGGAGGGAAGAAGGCTTATGGGACTTTTGGGGAGGGGGGAGCCAGGAAAGGGGAAATCATTGGGAATGTAAATAAAAAAATACAGAAAATTTAAAAAAAGTGGCTGAAGCAGGATCAATGACACCCCTTTATACTGGTTAAGATATGGGGCTATTGTCTATCACTTTTTACATTTCACTAGGAAGTTTAAGAATCTATGCATACTTTATAAGAAGTTTATTTACTTACTTAGATATTCTATCAAATAGCCCACAAAGTTCCTAACAGGATCATGTAGGAGTCTAGCCCAGGCAACTCATGAACATCTCAGAAGTGAAACATATTTGACCAGACTCTTTCGGAGCTACCATACTTTGCAACCCTAAAATGCTGTCTGCTTCAAGAGGAGGGTCCTGAAAGAAAAAGTGCTTAAGGATGGAAAGTAGAGACTTCTGCTCTCTTCAAAGTGTATGTCCTGGTTTCCAATTCTTAGCAGCATCCTGCTCCCACTGATGGATGCCGACAGATGTGTAAGCCTAAGGTGGCGTTTGTGCTCCATGCCCACAGCCCCTGTCAATATGGTATTAAGCTTTTGCTTTACAAGTGGTTATGGGTCTTAGTTACTTGTCTTGTTGCTATGAGAAAATACCTTCATACAAGCAACTTAAAGGGGAAGGGTTTATTTTGCCTCATAGTCCTGGGCACAGTCCATTATTGTGGGGAGGTCTCAGTGACAGGAGACTGAGACAGTTGGTCATACAGCATCTACAGGCAGGAAAAAGAACAGTGAAGGATCGTGCTTAGCTAGCATCCTACTAGCTGGGCCATCTGAGGCCCAAGCCAGGGAGTGGTACCGCCTCCCTTGGAATGATTCTTGGACCCCTTAACCTTTTAGGTTGGGTTTTTCCAACCTCAACCTAATCAAGATGTTCCCTCAGTGATATGCACAGAGGCTAACCTATTTTAAATAATTCTCACAACAGTGTCTGGAAATTTATCTCCTAGGCAACTGCAGATTGCTTTCAAGGCACCAATCATTGTTAACCATGGCAGATGAATTTGGTCCTGTTGTTTGTGGACCCACAGGTGATATCTTCACAGTGGTCCAGCACAGTAGCTCACGGTCCCTTGGTAGCTGGCCTCTCTTCTCAGCTCAGTATCTACAGTGAGGGCTGATTAGTGAACATCATATTTTATATTCTTGTTGGCTGATTAATAACAATTTTTGGGTTATTTTCTCAGTTATTAACACCTTTTCAAGTATCTTTTCTTTACCATATAGACAACCTACTAAAATTGGCTGTATTGTTCCTCTTTTATTGGTCAAGAACAATATCACTTTCTTCTTCCTCCTTTTCTTCCACCCACTCTCTTTCCTTCTCTCTCTTTCTCTGTTTCATCATAGTGTCTCTCATTTCAGACCTTCTATATTCAGAATCAGTCTCTTTTCATAATATCTCCCCTAAATATGTTTTATGTTAATACAGAAAAAACTTATTTTGGATTGACAGCTTATAGGGATGATTAAACAGTTCCATTAAAGTTGCTTTTCTTAAAATTTACATCTTTTGATTTCTCTGCCATGTGAAGTACCCTAGTTTCTCTTTCTTCAGGATAATTATTCTTGCCCTTAATTTAGATAATAATAATAATAATAATAATAATAAACAAAAGGGAGCAAACCATCTTAGTATTTTATGAGTGGAACCATTTAAAAGTCCTGTGTTAAGTTTCCCATGGTAAGTTTATCCTGATTGAATTCTGATTGCAGTTAGCATCTCTATCCAGAAGTTTCATGATGACAGAATATTGATTTTTCTCTTTTGTTTTATTTCTGCATGAACTTAGAGAAACATCAGCAATGGTCTCAAATCAATAGCGCTTCTTTTTAGTGGGTATTGTCTGTGAGTGAAGCATGAGTAACAGAAGCCTGTGTTCAGCTCATTAAGAATCTCTCATATCAGCTAACCATTGCCTGGATGAGCAATGCTGAGGGTGGAGACTATGGCTTATAGATTAAGATTTTTGTTTGTTTGTTTGGTTTTGTTTTTGTTTGTTTGAACTACAGTGAGGTTTTAAGTGGGCATGGTAAATCAGGGGATTGGAGAGATGGTTCATCAATCTGGTTGCCCTTGCAGAGGATCTGAGTTCAGTTTATGTTGCTTGCAACCACTTGTAACTCCGGTTCCAGTGGATCTGACACCCTTTTTTGGCATCTCCAGATGCTGCGTGTATGTGGTACATCCACATACTCACATATAAACATGTATAAAATAAAAACTAAAAACATAGGAAATCTTAGTTTCAGTGCCTTTCTTTTTTTGTAACAAAAGTTTTAGGGGGGAATTACACACACACACACACACACACACACACACACACACACTTTGGTTGTGTGACACGTGTCTTAACAATACCAACTTTCTGCATATCAAATACTGATTTTTATATTTTACAGTATCAGGAACACATTGAGGAATGAGGAGAACTCATTTCTGAGGCAGTATGGTGGGATATAGAATATTCTATCATATTTTGATAGTAGAAGAATGTAATTTTCTAAGTTTAAATCTGTTACCATGGAGTCCTCCACTGCAGTAAATTCTGCTCATCATATTCATTAGTAGCTGATTATATTAGAAAAAATAATTCAAATTTACTTTGGATTTGCAAAATAAAGATACAAAGGAAAGTACATTTTATCCCTTCACTTCATTAATAATCCAATTTATCGTCTTAAAAACAGACTGAAATTTTCTCCCAAGTAAACCTGTCTGGCATTTATGCTTGTACAAAGTGTACTGTGAAGTCCTTATTTGCACTTCTGTGAATATAAGTCAGGAACTTCACCTTAGGAGAGAATTCCTTTTGAGAACATGGTGGCATGGCCATTTAGTATGTACATGACCATAATTCTTATTGATGTGTGATGGGGTACTGCAGAATCTGTGCCATGAGAGTGAGTCTTTTGGTTGGATCACAGTCCAGCAAAGGTATTGTTGTTGCTGATTGTGCCTAATGAGAAATGTTTTATTAGAATTAGTCTTTCCCACATAGTGTGGCTTCTCTGAAATTGTGTTGTTTGAAGCATGTAGTGAGGAACTTATGCCCTTCCCTTTGAAAGATCATTGGTAAAGAAAAGTAGACAAGGGATGAACTTCTTAAGTCAATGAAGGCTTTTAATTTTGGGAAAAAACCTGCAAATGCAGGGAGTCCCAAAGAAAGAGGGCCTCTGTCTGTTTACCAGTTGGTTAGTTCAAGGAAGGAAAAAGACTGAAGAGGCTGAAGAGTTGCCTTTGTGGCCCAAGATTGGCCCTTGCTAGAAATGACCCCAGAAAATGACTGGTGAGTGAAAGAATGTCAGGTGACTCAGAGTCTTCTGGCTTGTTATTATCAAGGGCCTGCAGGGAGGAAGCAGGAATCTGGGAAAACACTTTAGCCTTGTGATGCCAATTACAAAGGTTTTTGGAAAACTGCCAAAAGTTTTCAAAATGATCAGGCTTATCCCAGCAATACCCCACTCCTGGTACCAACTTCTGTCTTAGTTAGGGTTTCATTGCTGTGAACAGACACCATGACCAAGGCAACTATCATAAAGGACAACATTTTATTGGGGCTGGCTTACAGGTTCAGAGGTTCACTCTGTTATCTTCATGGCAGGAAGCATGTCAGTGTGCTGGCAGACATGGAAGGAGAGTTCTACATCTTGATCTGAAAGCAACCAGAAGTAAACTGGCTTCTGCAGGCAGGCAGCAGGAGGGTCCCTTCCACACTGGGTGGAGCTTGACCACTAGGAGCACTCAAAGCCCGCCTATACAGTGACACACTTCCTTTAACAGTGCCACACCTATTCCATCGAGGCCTCACTTCTTAAAAATGCCACTTCCTGTGGGCCAAGCATATTCAAAGCACCACAGTGGTATAGCCATGGCAAACACAATTCAGTATGGTTTGGAATTCCTAGGTGTTTATTAACGGCATCTGGTACCAAGACTGGGAAAAACAAACATATCAGCAAAGCCAGTGAGTGAATGGTATGTAATACTGTTTAACTTTTGTTCCCATTTTGAATTTTGAGAAAACTGTATTTGTCTAGGTCAAATCTCAGCTTACTTTGATAACTCCTTGTATGTGAGAGACTTCTCATTTTCTTCTTTGGTAAGTTCAGTGCTTTAGGGCAAAAGCAGGATTCTTGGTGTTCTGGTGTCTTTATGAGTTTTCATGGATTACACTGGCGAGCCGTCAGAAGACTCAGTGACACAACTGGCAGGAAAAATTCAGATTTTTTTTTCAGGGAGATTAGTGACCACTTTGATTCTTTTCCATACTATGCCTCTGGTCTTAATAAAAATCAAATGGAAACATCAAGCAGAGACGTAGCTTTGGCACTGTCAGCCTTGTGCTGTGGCCAGTACAACTGCTGTAGATCAAATACTCCACTTCTTTAATGATTGACAAATTCATTCATTGATTCATTTAACAAGTCCTTCTACAGTGTGCTAGGCATGAAAAAGAAAACCTGTAGCTGTCATCTAGTATCTATCTCATGGTTTGGGAGGAAGAAGGGATGAGATATTCCCTACAGGAAAGATGGGGCAGGCTGAGCACTGTAATGAGGCAATGGGGTGGCTGCTGTCTCTGAAAAGGGAGAATTTTGGTGGAACAATAGTAGTTTCCTGTGTTGATTGAGCAGGGCAGTGCATTCAAATAGAGAAAAGAGAAAATTTATAAAAAGCAGGAAACAGCCCAATGTGCTCACGCATGGTTTCTGGCTTGAGGTGTCTGGAGTGTGAGGCTTGAGGTCAGGGGTCTGTACTGCCATGGGAGACAACCCTGGAAAAAGAGAAAAGGCTGGCCTCCCCAAGCCTCACACCCACTGCATTTTGGTCTAAGCGGTTTGAAAATTTGGAACCAACAAAGGATATGAAAGCAGACAGTGATGTGATTGTGTGGAGCACGGATGGGCAGGTCTCAAGCTGGAGGAGAGGGGACAATATGGGAAGAAAATGAAGTGACCCTGGGAAACGTTGAAGTTATGCTACATCTGCCTTTGCAAGCTGCTTCATGTTTGTCTCCAGGCTGGTGAAGAGGATAGTAGGCAGAAGCCTGAGTCAGAGTTGGGGTGGTGCTTGGAGCAGGCACATCTATGTGAAAAACAAAACTGAAAAGGCTGAGTTGAATTATTAAGACCATTTGCATTGTCCAGTCAAGCCTACCTTCATGCATATTTCTTTTTTTTTTTTAACTCAGAAAATCTTAGCATAAAAACAATGTCTGAATGCATGGAAGATAATGAATAATTAGAAGAACATGGTATTAATTTGAGTAATTAGGTTGATAAGTTCAAAAGGTCTTAGCGTACTGTAAAGCTGAGTACCTACATTAATTAGGTGCTGGTGTTATTCTCCATATGCTAACAAAGTAGAGGTATTGGCCACAGTTACCACAAGGTGCAGATTTATTTATTCTGTCCTATAGCAATGAAACTCAAATCTGAACATAAAGGCTTCTACCTAAAGTTTGATTCCAGTCACAAATGTGCCTTATATACCATCTCTGTATGAAAAACAGCCTCCTAGTATCCTCCAAAATCACTTGATAATTTTTAAAACAATTTGGCCAATACTAGAGCCTTTACTCTTTCTTGAAGGCAGTGTTGCCTCAAGGAATTCCAAAGTAAACAAGAACCAGCCCTGGTTTTCCAAGGCATCCCTCCCAGGGAGGAAATAATAGGGTAGGGGGTATGTTCAGGTTCAGTAGCTAAAGGAAAGGCAATGGAATTGGCCCATGTAAAGGGTTATCAGGTCATGGGCAGTAGGGAGAAAGCTGCCATCTAGGTCTGAGCAAAAACAGTGATTAGCTAAACCAAATAAGTTTCCCCCTTTGGAACACATGCCAGGACTGAGATTCAAGTCATCAAAAGGGTGGGAGGACTGTATGTGAGAGTTGAGACAGATCCAGTTGGACTGAGCACTTAGGAGCCATCTCTGCAAGATTGGGATACTGATCAGTGTTGGAGCCAAGGACAAGGATGGGTGTGACAGTTTGTTTTGTGTAACTGGGAGAGGGATATACACTAGCTGGAAGCCTTATTATATTTAGTGAGAAATTCACTGCTTTATAACACATATGCTATATGTTACGTACCTCTATAGTTTTTTCATGTAACCCTAGAACTTCATGTATGCTAGGGCATGTTGATCCTGTCTCAGTAAGTTGCCAAAGCTGGCCTTGAACTCATTCCACATAGCCTAAACAGGCCTTGAATTTATGCTTCTGCCTCAGCCTCCGGAGTAGCTGAGTTCACAGCCTCTACCAAGGTTGACTCTTGGTTTATGTTTTCATAGATTTGTTTTTACACAGGTGATTAAGAAAATTCCTTAACTTCTTAATGAAAGAGAAAATAAATACTTACCAGTAGTAACAGAAGTTACAACAGTAGTAACAGAAGAACAACCCAGGGAAGAGTTTATTTAGCTGAGAGTGAATGGTCCAGATGGTGGTACCTTGCAGACATGATCAAACATTTGAACATACTACCTGGTTAGAGATTTTAAAATTTGAGACCAGAAGAAGTGGGGATGGATGGATGAATGGAGAGAGGGAGGAAGGAAGGGAGAGAGATATTGATCCATTATACTGGGCATGTAATGGGAGATAAATGAATTCTATAAAGTCAGATGAGATGGATCAGATCATACACAGGTCAATGTCTTAGTCAGGGTTTCTATTCCTGCACAAACATCATGACCAAGAAGCAAGTTAGGGAGGAAAAGGGTTTACTCAGCTTACACTTCCATACTGTTGTTCATCACCAAAGGAAGTCAGAACTGGAACTCAAGCAGGTCAGGAAGCAGGAGTTGATGCAGAGGCCATGGATGGATGTTACTTACTGGTTTGCTTCCCCTGGCTTGCTCAGCATGCTTTCTTATAGAACCCAGAACTATTAGTCCAGGAATGACACCACCCACAATGGGCCCTCTCATCCTTGATCACTAATTGAGAAAATGCCTTACAGCTGGATCTCATAAAGGCATTTCCCCAAGGGAGGCCTATTTCTCTGTGATAACTCCAGCTTGTGTCAAGTTGACACACAAAACCAGCCAGTACAATCAATATTGACGCTTAACACAGAAAATTCTATGAAAAGGACACCATATTAAAACTCAGAAGGGCTAAGGTGCAGAAGGCCAGAGGATGTATACTCAAGAGGGAAACAGTGAGTTCACTTCAGGCAGTTTGATACTGACACCAATCACTTGAAAAACTGAAGCTTCTACTTACTATTAGCTAATAATATTTGACTTTCCCATTAGAGTGTATGCCCTTGGAGAGTCGTTATTTATTTTTAAGGGCCTGTAGCATCATGCTTAGTGTCACAGTTCTCAATGATAAGAGCCAACTAGGGTCAACACTGGTTTTGGAATTTTGATTTTCTGATATTTATCCATAAATGGCCCATAATGAATGGCAGGAGGTTTCCTTCTTTTAAATATATATTTAGTGTTTTTGAAAATACTCTATTTTCTATCTTAATAAACTTGATTTTTTCTTCTCCCTAAGCTATGGAATTAGACAATGTCTTCAATACTTTCACAGTTTTATGTTTCATTAACTGTACTATAATTTAAACTTAAGTTTAATCATTTTAATTATACTTATTATATGTTCATTGTAGCAAAGTCACAAGATACTATAAGTATAAAATAATACAACATTTTTTCCCCTGGTAGTCATAAAATTATTTATATTACCTTCCATCTTTGATGTATTAATTTACATATGGACATGTCTAAATAGTTACCCAAATTTGTTTTAGTAATTCTAAATAAATAATTCTGTATGTGGTGCGTTGAAATAATTATTTTTGTCTCTAAATGATTTTTTATCATGGTTTCCTTCCAAACATTTGTAACTGTATCTTAATCTTTGGATGCCTGAGCAGTTTTCCAGAAGAATGTATAAAATTTAAACAATAAAACCATATTGATGGAGCTTCAGGTTGGGTCTGGTTCCGGCTAATCACCTACTGTACTGGAATGCGCAAGCTTGATCACGTGATTTGCAAACCAGTACTTTGGTTGTTGTACTACAAGCAAGGGAACAAGAAAAAGCCAGGTACTTTAGCACACATAGGGAGGAAGAAATGCCAGAAGAATTGTTTCAGAGAAGGAAACAAAACTACTAACACATTTCTGAGGATGTTTGTACCCTTCACAAAAATGCAAACACAGAAAAATGCAAAAATAAAAACAAGAAAGAAAAAAAACTTCAAAATACCAACTTTTGTCCATTGTAATGACAAAGCATAAATGTTTTCCTAATCTTCTAGGCAGAGTTGTAAGAAATGACCTTCCCAGCCATTTTTTTTTTTTGGTCAAGTTTTAAAGTTTTCAGAAATGCTTTATCAATATTTAATAAAATTAAATGCATGCAAACCCCTTCATAGCCTTCTTCCTGGAAATTAAACTGGACTGTTTTGAGAGAGACTACAAAAATTTCCTGTGAAGGGCCAATAGAATGAATATGTTCTCAAATACTTAGACTGATAAATGTAAGTAGCAATTGTGGACAGTTTGGAAGGGAAACAAGGGGGGTTGCTCCAGATATTAACATTTATGCTACTCTGCACAGGTGCTGACAGTTAATATTTCTTAAAAATAATAAACATGTATACATTTGCTCGTTTGCTTGCATGTGTGTATGCATACAAGCATCTGTGCCTATGTGAGGGCATGCTCATGGAGGTCAGAAGACGTCTTGCTGGAGTTAGTTCTCTCCTTTCATCTTGTCAGTCCTGGGGATCAAACTCAGGTCATCAGGTTTGGCTGCAGGTATCTACCACAGAGCCATTTTATAGCCCTAGTGTTTCCCTTTTTAAGAAATACTCTGATACACTCCTGTGTCTGCTTCAAGTCTGTTCAAAATGCAAACACAGAGGACATCAACTTTTTAACCAATTAGTGAAGTTTCATCCCAGGTAAGGAGTTGGTGAGCCAGGCTGCATAACTGATAAACGTGTTGACATGAGGTCTCTTGTTGGGGTTGGGGAATACCTAGGTCTCCACACTCAATGTCAGCCCGTGGCACTGAATTGATTTATCACCTAATTAAAATGTCTCTTCATACCTCAGGACAGGCCTGTTGTTAGGGGAACTAGCAAAACAGGACGGGATGGGCCTGGAGCACTGTGAATCCTTGGGAAAGTTAGGATAGGGAATAGAACATGCCCTAGGATTGAGGTGACTCTTGGGGTCTACCGAGCAAGGAGGGTGACCTCAGTGAGAGGAAAGGTGTGGCCTCCTGGGTCTTAGATTCAGGTAGGCCCAAGAAGCTGAGCACCAGAGCAGGTATGGCCGTGGCTATGGTGTGTGTGTCATCATTTGGGTGAATGCCAGTTCTGATTGATCCCTCTGCCCTGGCTCAGAATAGGAAAGATACTGGCATGAGGTCTCCTGTGGGGGCAGGGGAGTCATGAATTAATACAGGCCACTGTACTAATTTCCTAGGAGTGTTATAATAGGCTAGCCCAAAGTGGGCAGATTAAAACTATGTACTCTGGCCCATTTTTCTGGAGCCTGGAAATCTAAGCTTGAAATGTGAGCAGGGTAGTGTTCTCTCCTAGCCTCTGGCAGAGGCCAGTCTCCATCTTTATGACTGGGGCTTCATCCCTCATTTCCTAGATCTGTATTTGTGTTTTCCATGTTGTGCTTTTTTTTTCCTCAAGGGCACTGGTGGTGTGGGTCAAGGTTCACTCCACCTTGGTTGAGATATTACCCCACATCCTAATTATGTACGTAAAAGAATTCCTTGTTTCTAAATAATGCAATAGGTACCAGAGGGCGGGACTCCCACAGGGTACAGCTCATCCCGCTTGCCATGCCAAGCTGGGTTCATGCTGGAAGCCTGCTTGGGAGTGCTAGCAGGAGTTTAGAAATGTTCCAGAAAACCACATTTCTCTAGAGTAGGGCCAGAGGGGAGGGTATTAACCACTTAGCACAATGCAGGGTTCGGTGTGGACAAGCAGAGGAGCATTGCAGGGCCACAGTCAGCAACTTGCTTGTGTTCTATATTTAAAAGGAACGTCTTCTCTAACAGTGGACAGATAAAAACTCTGTACAGACAGTACTTTCAGAGAATTTAAAAGCAGTGACTAAGGACACAACCTCAAAACACAACATTGATTTAAGGGTGGAAGTGACTCAGGGAGCTTGGAAATGGAGTCACAAGGGCATCCAGTATTTGTCCTCTACATCCCTCACCAAGTCCTTAGAAAAGAGATCTGCCTTCAATATGAGAAGCAAGAAGTGCCTTTTGATTATTGAAAAAATAAATCTTACGGATGAGGTGGCACACACTTTGAATCCCAGTACTCAGGGGACAAGGGTAGGAGGATCTCTGGGAGTTTGAAGTTAACCAAGGCTACACAGTGATAGCCTGCACAGTCTATCTCAAAAACCAAACCAAAGTAAACCAAACCAAACCAAACCAAAACAAAACTCAAACCAAGTCAAACCAAAAAACCAAAACAGATATTATATCAGAATAGTTCATGATTATGCGTGAATTTGAATCTCTACCTGTACCTAAACTATATCCATATGTATATGTACATCTGCATCAACATCATGGTGGTGGTGGTGGTGGTGGTGTGTGTGTGTGTGTGTGTGTGTGTATCCATATGTGTACTTGTGCATGTCGAAGCCAGACATCAGTATTGGGTATCATCCTCAACTGCTTTTTAATTTCTTTTGAGACAGGTTTTCTCACTGATTTGGCCACACTGGCTGGTCAGTGACTTCCAGGGATCCATCTGTTTTTCTCTCCTGTGCTGGAATTATAAGGTGTCTACTGCTGTGTTAGGCTTTTATGTTGGTGTTGGGATTGATCCAGGTTCTCATACTTATACAGAAAGAACTTTACCACTGAGCTGTGCCTCCAGTCCTTTCTATGTGCACCTTATCTATCCGTCTGAATTCACCTGACTGCCTCCATGTCTGCCTCTATATCTGCATCTCTATCTCTTTGTGTTGTAGATCTACGTATCATTAACCAAAATGTCTTTATCTTTTGAAGTTATTCTATAGCATCTTTATCAGTTGTTACATTTGGTATATAGCCCAGAACCAGTACTTTTCCCAACTTTTAAGTCTGCTTCTATAAACCCAGATATAAAGCATGTGATCTAACCTCTGCCCAAGCTTCTTCATTATCATGTTTTCACAAATTGCTTCTCTCTGAAAACATGAGACATACCTTATAAAATTAGTGGCATTATTCTTTTTTTTTTTTTTTTTTTTTTTTTTTTTTTTGGTTTTTCGAGACAGGGTTTCTCTGTATAGCCCTGGCTGTCCTGGAACTCGCTCTGTAGACCAGGCTGGCCTCGAACTCAGAAATCCGCCTGCCTCTGCCTCCCAAGTGCTAGGATTAAAGGTGTGCGCCACCACCGCCCGGCTTGTGGCATTATTCTTAAAGAAATAGAAGGGAGGCAGTAAGTAGTCATAGAAAGACACATGCACACACATACACACACACACACACACACACACATGCACACACGTACACAGAGAACTCAATTTCTTGAATATGGATCCAAGGTCAGGGAAATCTCAGCAGCAAGATTGACTGAGGGCATAATAATCATACTAAGGCCAACAATGCCTATAGTAATGGTGGCCCTTGCTATTTCATTGAGCACCTTGTGTATTGAACACTTGCGTATTATTTACTGTACTTGAAAGATCACTGTAGAAATGGTGGTCTCATCTCCCACCTGACATGGATATGGAGACTTTGTGTCACACTCACATTTGCATGTCCCATTGAAATAGGGCTTATAAATCCAACTGAGATACTACCACTCTAGAATCAAGGACTAGAATTTGGACAAAGAAGTATGGGAAAGACTCTGTGGTTGAGACCAAGGGTAATCGAGTAGGAACTGCATGCCAGAGAAGCTCAGTGAGGAGAGAACACAGAACTGCTAGTTACAGTGGTGACTACAGAAAATGTATCAATGACTGGCCATTAAACTTGTATACATCGGCAGGGCATCTGGAAGAGAGCACAGAGCTCACAGACATGGAAGAAGAGAATTGCCTACAAGAGTGCTGAAGGGATTTATGCACAGTAGACAAGCCCTGTGTGATCTGTAGACACACATATGCATAGTGGGAACTGACCCTGAGTTTGCAGTGTGAGGATCCCATTGCTGAGGCTCAATCATAAATAACGAATGCTCTTGAAACTTATGCTGTTTTTCTCAACCTGGGAGGTTACACACTTCCTTTGTGCATGCTTCCTCTATTCTCATATCCTAGATTTTGCAGAAGGGTAGACTGAATCTTACCTGTCTTGTACCCTCTGCAATAGACTTACCTATTCATTCACAGTCCTGTCTTAGGCTGTGTTCTTAAACTCATCTGCACCAGTTCCCCAGGCTCTTGCCCATCAGATGCCTAGATGAATGCTCTCTTTTCCATGATGATAATTCCTCTTCTATTTTGTACTTTGTGAGACTCACATGAATGAAAAAGTGGGTAACTAACACACCAGCTAAACATGAATTCCTAGTAGCAGTCTTTTGGGTCTCGGTTTCTTGCCCACGGTCCTGGCTGTTATATTCCTTTCTGCTGCCCGTGACCTTCTCTGAGGTGCCCCCACATTTGGGTTACTTTGGCTTTCATTCATATTACTGGATGAGGTCATAAAGCATTGCCACACACTTTTTCAACTTAGAAAAAGAAGCATTTAGAACTAAGATCCATTGTTGAACTCGTGAGAAGTCTGCAGTCTAGCAGTAGGAAGCACTTTTGATTTCCCAGGGAAGGGAATAAGAACGTCTAGATTTTTTCTTTGTGGACAAACTCATCTGCTCTAGCTCCATCCAACCTCTTGCCCCACTGGGTGCCTGGATAAATGCTTTCTATTTTGTGATGATAATTCCTCTTCTAGCTTTATTTTTGTCGGAGTTCTAAACCAGCAGGATTCCAAGACAGAAAGTTAGACAAGGAAGGAAGGAAGGAAGAAATTTCTACGATTGAAATTTTACTACCAAAAGTAAAGAGAAATTCTCATTTACAATCTAAAATAGTTTCCTCAATTTCTTTGTCACTTTGGGCCATGGAGTCCTTCAGATACCCAGTGCAGGAACACTAGGGTAGTACAAGGTCATCTTGGTGTTTACTTTCTGAGCAGTTTGAGTTGGAGGGTGTGTGTGGGGGGGACTGGGCCATTGTAACTGACACTGCACATTGTCCTGCCTTGAAGCATTTAGGAGTAAGAGCTTGAAAGCTGCCAAAGCCACAGTGATTTCTATGGTAAGAGTAAGAGGTGTTTGGAGTAGATTTAATGTCAGCAATAACACAAATCTCTCCCACAGCACCAGTGAGGAGAGCTAGCTGATGATATAGAGAATTTATGACCTGAGGGACCATTTATGTCAAATAAAATTAGAAAACTCAGGCACCACTTTGGGGGTTTTGGAAAACTTTACTGTTCAATTCCAGTGTCAAATACTTGAAATAAAGAAAGTGTCATTTCACAAAGTAACAATGGATGAATGTGTACCCGTGAAATAGAGCCAGGAGAAAGAACATTGAAAGCAGAAAAGTCACCCTGTGGGACTGTGAATTCAGTTTCTTACTTGTGTAATAGTCACATACCCACCTGGATCTATAAGACTGTGTAGTCATCGTTTGAGGTCAACATTTCTTCCAGCCTGTGATGGTAATATACAATGTTAGATATTATTAATTGAGCATTTACCACTCTGCTGAGGACTGTGCTTTCCATGGTGCGTTACCTTCTTCTGATTTCCACCATTATTTTATCAGGTCCAATTTCTCTTTCACAGATGATAAAGCGGCAGATTACATAGGAACCTGACTCAAGGTCACAGATGAATTTCAGGACCAGGAGCAGAAATAGTTTCCAAGTCTGAGCTTTTCCTAAAATTCAGTGAGATACCTCCAGAAATTGTTAGGAGATAAATTTCTTGGTGGTATACTTGGAGAATAGTTTGTAACTATGATGTGGAAAGCAAGCAGGAAGGAGATGATATCTACTTGAAGCCAAATGGCATGAAAGGTGCAACTGGAGTTACTTAGCATAGTTGAGCTGGTAAGAGAGATGCTGGAGAAGATGACACTTTTCCTTGAGACTTGGGAAGGTGTTATGTCTAAAGAAGCACAGAAGGAATATGAAGCAGGCCAAAAGGTTGGGAAGAAGCTAATCATCATGGGGAGCAGAGATGACAGTTTTCTAGTGTGGAACACGAAGTAGCTGATAAGCCGAAGGCTGGCCTGGATGGTCCGTGATGCTTGTTTTAGTCCTCCAAATGGCAGATGCTCATTCCCAAGCCCTTGATTTGAATGCATTTTCCAGCTCATGATTGGGCCTGAGGATCTAGGTAGTGTGAAAGCATTGATCCTGGAAATGGGGCTCTGTGGCTACTCTTCAGGATCAGCCTCATGTTTATGCTTTTCATCAGACAACCAGAGAATCCCAGTCATCCATCTTCTCAGAAAGCCTGTCTCTGCATTTGCAGAAAGGAACATCAACTTTTAATCAACCTACTATTTTTTTTTTGTGAGTTTGAGAATTCTGACAAGACATTTAATAGATTCTAGAGAGCTCAATATGAGTTTTCTAGAACGGTAGTATGCTTAACTTATGAGAAGAGACCAGGAAGGACTAAGATGTGCCTGATTTATTACAGGAAGGATAATTTTCCTCATGTATGCCAAGTGTCAAGAAAGTGTATATGAACTGTGAACACTTGTACATGTGTATGCTGCAGTGCAATCTGTTAAAAATTATATAAGGATTTAAAAATGGATACTGTGTACACACTTAAGATTTTCATCCTTTGTTGATTATTTTTCTTTGAGAATTTCACGAGTATTCAATGCATTGTTACCATTTCAATCCCTCATGCCACTTCCAGATCCTCCCAGAGTCTACCCACCAACACCCTAGCAACATGTGTCTTTTTTTTTTTTTCATAAACTTATCTAGTGTATTACATCTGGCCACAGTTTTCCCTGTTTCTATTCACCCCAGACCCTTTCTCCAACCTCCCCTCTCCTGTAGATCCACTCTTCCTCAGTTTCCCTTCAGAAAAGGGCATACCACTTAGGTAGGCACCCACTGAGTCCAATCAGAGTTGTCTATATGAGTGTGGATTAGGCCCATCCACTGAGCATGGGGAACTTACCAGGGGCCATTACCCTGGGGAAATCTGATCATCTCTGCCCATTGCTCAGGCAGTCTTCAACTACCCAGGTAGGATTATAGCCTTGGGGCCCCTCCCAATCTGTGATGAAATTTTGTCTGCCTTTTTTTTGGTTCACAAAAATTTTAAAACCTAAAAATCTAGAAAAAAAAATCTCACATGAAGTAATCGAAACCCCAAATATTGAATGTTTTCTCTTATATTGGGGTATCAGCTTTTAAGCTTCTGATATATGTCCTATGGTCTATATAGTCACAGAGGTTAGGTATCTAGTACTGGGCTGTGGTGAAGGGAGGTTGTCTCAAAGAAAGGAAAATAGAATGTGGTGTTAAGGAGATGGGGAAAGCTAGGATAGGAGGATTAAGTGGGGGAGAGTGACTGGGGAGGAGGGTAAGGGGGAGAGTGGTAGGGGGAGCAGGGTAAAGGAGGGAATGTAGGGAAGGACAACAAAGACCATTTCCAGTAGATAATTATGGCCCCTAGTGGAGGGATGGGGCCACCCACCTACCTTCAAAAATTTTGATCCAGAATTGTTACTGTTGGAATGTAGGGACAAAAATGAAACAGAGACTGAAGGGAAGGCCCCCAGTGACTGCCCAACCTGGAATCTGTCCCATGCACAGGCACCAAACCTTGACACTCTTATTGTTTCCATGTTGTATTAGCAGACAGCAGCCTAGCATGGCCGTCTGTTGAGAGGCTTTACCAGCAGCTGACTGAGACAGATGCAGATACTAACAGTCAATTATTGGACTGAGCTTGGGGACCCCTATGGAAGAATTAGGGGAAAGGAATGAAGGAGCTGAAGGGTATGGCAACTCCATAGGAGAACTAACAGTGTCAACTAACCTAGATTCCTGGGAACTCCCAGAGACTAAGCCATCAACCAAAGAGTATACACAGGCTGGTCCATGGCTCTCAGCACATGTGTAACAGAGGCCTGCCTAATTCTGTAGAGACTTGATGCCCTAGGGAAGGGGGGTGTTGTCAAGGGTAAGTGGGGGATGGGGAGGTGAGGGGGATTGGGGGGTGAGAGAGGTGGGCAGTTGAATGGGTGGGGAGCACCCTCACCACAAAGGATGGGGGAATGGGGTGAAGAACTCTGGGTAGGCGGATCAGAAAGGGGAGCAACATTTGGAATATAAATAAATAAAATAATTTAATTAGAAAAAAAAAAGAAAAGTAAAAGAGGATAAAGCCAGCACTGCTTGTCAGTGAACAAATGTTATAGTACAAACGTCAAGCAGCACAAGGTTTAAACACGCACTTAAGGTTAATTATAGCCCATGAGTATATCACCAATTACCACAAACCAAAAAATGCCTGAACTAATGCAGAGTGTAATGTGGTGTTGACATTATTCAGAGTAAGTGTGGAACTTCCAAGTAGATGAGCCCTATGTCTCACCCTACACAAAAGTAAAATCAGAATCGATGGATCAGAGACCTCGATATTAATCCTAAAGCCCTGAAAGTACCAGAGGAAGTCATGGGGCAAAAGGCCTCAAGCACAGGTATAGCAAGGACATTCTGAAAGGGTCTTACTTGGGTAGAAAATAATCCCAGGAGGTGGCAAACATAATCCCACGAAACTGAAAAGATTCATCATAGCAAGAAAACTATTTGGAGAGCAGAGAGACAGCCCGCACTCTGAGGGAATCTCTGCCAACTATATACCCAGTAGGGAATTAATATCTAGAATCTATGAAAATTAATTATAAAATACAAATTACCAATTAATAAGCAAGCCATAACAGATGTGGCCACTCATGCCTATAACCTGAGCACTTTGGAGGTAGAGTCAGGAAGACCAATGTTATTTAAGGTTATCTTTGGCTACATAGCATGTTTGTGATGACACCCAGTCTCTAATAAAATATAAAACAAAATAAGATAAAATAAAGGCTAATTAATTTCATAGGAAATAGTATGAATAACCAATCAATACTTTTTAAAATGTCCAAGCCATCAGGAAGGTGCATATTAAAACTACTTGGAGATTCCATCTCACCTGAGTCAGAATGGTTCTCATCAAGAAAAACAATGTTGGTACTGCTATGGATGCCTTAGTGGTAGAGACATTGCCTGCCCTTCCAGAGGACTTGGCTTGAGCTCCCAGCACCCATGTGGTGGCTTACAAGGGGCTGTGAATCCAGTTCTAGGGCATCTGACAACTCTATCCTGACTTCTTTGGGCCCCTGGGAGTTGTGTGATACGTAGACATACATGCAGGTGAAACAGCTATACCATAAGGTAAAATATAATAAAACAAAAGTATTTTAAAATAGTCTGTACTTAAAAGAGAAAGCCAATGGCAATATGTACTGCCAAAAATGTGCTGAAATAGGAACACTCATTTACTTCTTGTTGGGAACACAAATTTCTGAAGTCCTTAAGAAATCAGTATGGATATTCCTCCAAACTCTAAAAGGACAAGTGCCACCTGATTTGACTCTCCTGTTCCTGTGTACACCAAAGGATTTCAAATTAGTGTCACAGAGGTGCTGGCATAACCACATGTATGTTACACTGTTTACAGTGGCCAAGATGCAGAGCCCTCTGAGATGTCCATCTACCGATGAATGAATAAGACAATGTGGTACCTACATAATTGCATTTTATTCCACTGTTAAAAAAAATATGACATTTGTAGAAAAGAGCAGGCGAGGAGGGTGTGGCTCTGTGGCTTAGCTCAGGTGAAGAGTATCCAGGAGCATGGAGGGGAAACTTAGGCAGTGCATCTCTGTATGAAGAAGTCTTCTCCCCATGGTGGTTTGTGATGAGAGAGATAGTCATTGCTTGTTTGTTCAGTCTATTTATTCATTGTTCATCGTGGAAAATGGGTGCATTCAACTTACTTAGTGTGGACTAGAGATTAAATACCTTTTGCGTGAAGGAATGCCAAGGAAGGGAAGCTCATTGGCTAAACCCGCAGGGCTGGCCCATGCAGACACCTCACTAGCATGACTAATGGTCACAATCCTCATGTAGGGGGTTGTGGCCATGTGTTCCAGGACAGGAACCAGGTTGGGAGCAGATGAAATGCCTACCAGTCTCGGAGTACCAGGGTTTCTGAATCAACTCAACCTTCCCAGATTTTGTATGGTGACACAGTTCCACTTGGCTTACATTCATCTATCATGGTGGTAAAGTGTCAGTGTTGGGGACAGCTGTCATAATGCTGTTCAACTTAGTTTCTTGTCATTTGCTCTAAGACCACAGCGCACAGAATTCCCTATATTTGAGATGCATTTTCTTACCTCAATACATCCAGTGTGGAAACTCCCTCATAGGCAGACCCAGATGTTTGTCCTTCCAGATTCTAGACTGTGCAAGTTGACAATATTAACCAATACAGCCTCATATCTACTTGTTAACTCTCATATTTATTAATTGTTAACTTTCATATCTACTCATTGTGTTGGTTACCCACTGCCAGGACAATGTCATGTGACAGAATCAGAGCATCAGAGACAATACCAGTGTCCAGGTCTTGTGGCCCAAGAGATTGTTGAGGGATGGGAAGAAGGTATCTAGAGGTCCTGGTAGATTGGCATAGAAAGATAGTGCTGTTGGTAGTATTGGGTGTTGACAGAGAGGGCAGCTGCAACTCTGAAAATCTCTCATGGACTATACTGAGCTTCATAGTTTTGGGGTCGTGGGACAAAGCAAATGTGCAGGCCTGTATACCATGTGTCTAAATTTCTGTAACTGATGGGGCAGACAGAACAGCACGGTAAAAAAAGATGCTTCGTCATCATTTCTTGACAAAATGACCCTTAGACTGTCACATTTGGAAAGTGCGCCCCGAGCTATGGTTTTTGTATGATTAATGGTGACAGATATGACTGAGCCTCATGCTTATTTCATGTCTGGGTGTTCTAGTGACAGGCTGGTGGCACATGACAAGTCCTAGAACACATATGTGCCTCTCACATTTGCTATGTGTCTATGCATTTTTCTTGACCTAAATTAGTCAGAAATCTGAACTATTTTTCCCAACAAAGATTTTTTTTTTTGCAGAGCTTGTGTCCTGTTGAAAACAATATTTCTAAGAGTTAAATATTATAATTGAGTTCTGTGTTCACTCACAGTCTGAAGATATCTTGCTTAAAATGTAAATGAAGATAACAAACTAGAAAATTTTAATTATTTGGAATTTTAGATAAGTCATCTCATAGAACAATTCAAAATTACCCATTAAATTAAATGCAAAGAATAAATCACAAATGAGGAAAATTGAACAAACCAAATACAATTACTTCAATAAAACTTAACTTAGAAAAGTTAATGTTTTGGTCCACTTGTGCTTAATTGTTTAAAAATTCAGACCTATATGAAATTCCATGAGTAGTTTTAAGACTGTTTAAAGTTTTAGGTTTAAATGGTTTAAGTAATTTAAATATTTTCTTACTGCATGATAGCTAAACCGTGTTCGATGTATGTTGTAAGCAATGAACAGGAACGCGGCTTTCCATCTCTGTCAGAATACTCCCATTCCACCAGACAGTATCTTATGCTTGTGCCATACAGAGGTGGCAGTTTACATACAGTGTTACTTTCCTACTTGTTTTGCTGATGATTTTGCTGCTTCCCTTCTCCCTAAATCTCCAAATTTTATCTGCCTTACGGGTGAGCAGAGGCATGGCCCAGCAACCATCATTGTGTTCAAACTATTTGAAGGCATTGTTTCAAGATCCTGGGAGAACTCGTGTGGAGAGGGTGGAGCAGGAACAGGATGGAGGGCTCACCATGTGTACTATGGGTCTGTGAGGTTGTGAGATGCAGGGCCTGCTAGTCACAGTTCATCCTAGCTCCTGTCGCATTGGCAGTACATACATCCTGGAAGAGGAACTGACTAGAGCATTGTTTCTCTCTTTCCCTCTCTAAGTGTTCTGTTCAGTGACTGTGATTAGCAGGACCAGGAAGATTCTGCGTCTCTACCAAAGAAATCAACCTTCTGAAAAATGGATGGTGACTAGTCATGAAACCTGAGTGTTAGAGACATCCTTTAACGAAATGTTAGGACTAGGAATTCTTTTTTTTTTTTGTCTATATTTTTCCTATTTACATTCCAAATGATTTCCCCTTTCCCATTTCCTCCCTCCCAGAAAGTCCCATAAGCCCCATTCCCTCCCTCTTTTCCCCATTCAACCCCCTCTCACTTCTCTCTGTCCTGGTATTCCCCTACATCCAGTCTTTCCAGGACCAGGGGTCTCTCCTTCCATCTTCTTGGAAATCTATTGATATGTGAATTGTGTCTAGGGTATTCCGAGATTCTGGGTTAATATCCCCTTATCAGTGACTGCATACCATGTGTGTTCTTTTGTGATTGGGTTACCTCACTAAGGATGATATTTTCAAGTTCTGACCATTTGCCTAAGAATTTCGTGAATTCATTGTTTTTAATTGCAGAGTAGTATTCCATTGTGTAAATATACCACATCTTCTGAATCCATTTCTCTGTTGAGGGACATCTGGGTTCTTTCCAGCCTCTGGCTATTATAAATAAGGCTGCTATGAACATAGTGGAGCATGTGTCCTTATTGCATGCAGGGGAAGCCTCTGGGTATATGCCCAGGAGTGGTATAACAGGATCCTCCAGGAGTGTCATGCCCAGTTTTCTGAGGAACCACCAGACTGCTTTCCAGAGTGGTTGTACCAGCTTGCAATCCCACCAGCAGTGGAGGAGTGTTCCTCTTTCTCCACATCCTCGCCAACAACTGCTGTCTCCTGTGTTTTTGATCTTAGCCATTCTGACTGGTGTGAGGTGGAATCTCAGGGTTGTTTTGATTTGCATTTCCCTAATGACTAAGAATGTTGAACATTTCTTTAGGTGCTTCTCAGCCATTAGATATTCTTCAGGTGAGAACTCTTTGTTTAGCTCTGTACCCCATTTTCTAATAGGGTTATTTGGTTCTCTGGAGTCTAACTTCTTGAGTTCTTTGTATATATTGGATATTAGCCCTCTGTCGAATGTAGGGTTGGTAAAGACCTTTTCCCAGTTTGTTGGTTGCCGCTTTGTCCTTTTGACAGTGTCCTTTGCCAGTCTTTGTGAGTGTTTTGTACCAGTGCCTTAGCCAGTGTTATATTACTGTGAAGAGACACCATGACCGCAGCAACTCTTATAAAGAAAACATTTAATTGGGGCTGGCTTACTGTTTCCAAGGTTTAGTCCATTATCATCATATCAGGAAGCATGGTAATACCCAGACAGACATGGTGCTGGAGAAGGAGCTGAGAATTCTACATCTTGAGTCACAGGCAGCAGGGAGAGACAGCCACTGGGCCTGGCTTGGGCTTCTGAAACCTCAAAGCCCACACTCCCAGTGACTTACTTCCCCCCCAACCCCTGACATGGTCACACCCACTCCAACAAGGCCACACCTCTTAATCGCTATCAAAGAGTACCCTCCCTAATGACCAAGTGCTCAAATATTTGACCCTATGGGAGCTATTCCTATTCAAATCACCACAAACAGAAAGCTGATTGTCAGTTTCTTCAGCCAGGATACAGCATTCGGCCCTATTCTGCATGGCGGTTCCCCAAAGCCCAGAATTCTGACTGTCTCATATTTAAATTACCTTCCATTTCCGGTCACTGACCCGCAGCTGTTGTTCTAACTGAGAAAAAACAGGAGTAAATTACTACATGGACGTATTAGTGTTTAGAGAACCAGGGGGTTTTGCTTGCCAAGCTTGTTAGACATAGACAGGAGACAAATTAAGTCCTGGATGCGTTTTTCTACACGGTGGAGGATGACTAATGTGAGATGAGCATGAGGTCCAATCTGTGCTTGTTTTAACGGCATTTCTGCACTTTGTTATTCTTCTGTGGCACATATACCAGAGTCTCTTTCCGTTCTTGTCTGGCTGAATTGTTTTATGCTAATGATTTCAGATAAAGAACTTCTTAAAGGAGTCATCTCTGCTATGCAAAATATACCATTCAAATCACTGTGCCCGGAAGTCTTCGAAACAGAAGACAGGGATCAATTATCAATCAATAGAGAGATTTTTTTTTTTGAAAGCAACAGTATGGTTTAGAAACTGCTTGAAAATTTCCGAATATTATTTTATAAATTATCCATGTTAGAGATCTTAAAAAAAACAAAACAAACAAAAAAAAAAACGTGCTAAGTATTCTTTTTCTGCGTGGAGAGAATACCTCAGAACTTTCCGAAGTGATCAATACTGCTCAACTTTCTTTTCTTTTCTCTCTTTTTCGCCTACTTATGAAGAATCTTAGGATATGAAAGAGACACTTGTGATTTTAATAGTCGGTGAAAGGAGTCTTAGAGAAGATTATTCTAATAAACATAAAAACCTTTCATTTTGAATTAAGAAAGCAAACATCAGGATGAAGGGTCTTGATGGTCACAGCAAGCTCCACAATTCATAAACTGTTCTTTGGTTTTTCTACTTGGCAGCCGATGTAATTTTTATTGTTTTCACTTACCGTCAGGATTCAGGACTTGGGCATTTAATTCTCTGCCTAAGATGACAGCATCAGACAGATTCTCTCTCTCTCTCTCTCTCTCTGTCTGTCTCTCTGTCTCTCTCTCTTTTTGTTTTTTGGTATCACTTTCTTTTTTGAGGAGGTACTGTATAATCACCGAACTCCTCTGTAATTACATGGTGAAGACTATGTAAATACGTAATTATGTTCATGCAGATTACTTGATAATTATACTTCCAGTTACTATGTAATGAACTGAATAATCACCCTGCACCTTGCAGCTCGAAGATACTCAGCCCAGGCTTTGTGTTAGGAACGAAGCTGGGAAATCTCTCTCTCCATGGGTGCACGGCATTCACATTCTTGGCGGTCATGTGCCCGTGCTGTATTGCATGGCTATTTTTATCTTCTGAAATGAACTAGTACTCCCTTTTGAAGAAGCATGTCCTCCTCTTTTGGGAAAAAGCTCTACAGTCTTGGAAGCAATGCTGACTTGTGTGTTATGCCCAACAGGGATGCTAGAACGGTCTCAGGATAGCCTTGCCAGGACAAAAATAAGATGAAGGAAAGAAAAACGTGTATGTCAAGTTTTATCAGGGAGACATGAAACACATAATTATTAATCTCAGTCTAGAAGACAGATTGTGTAGTTAACAATGATGTTTTGCTTTCTGTTTAGTACCCATGTGCTTATTAGCCTAGGTGCCTTGTTTTGTAGTCTACTTCTTTCTAGTGTTTCTTTCTACTGTCACCTTCCCTTAGCCCCTCTGTGGGCTTCTCCTTCAGCACACACTTTACCACACTGCTTATGTTTTGCTGGAGTTGTTCTTTGTTCCATGTCTTTCCCACCATCCTTTGGGACTGATGGCCCTTCATCTTGTATTTGCCAGGTACCTTCTCAGGGCAGAGTACAAGGTGTTAACTTATCTTCAGAGAATAAATTAATAGAAAGAGAGACATTTAATGCGCTAGTTAAGTGTGAGCTTTATGAGTTCCAAAATGATTACTTTAGGCTATTTGTGAGCCTAGTGCTACATGGATGGGTGTTCAGTGATGGACATTTACAAAATTCTCCAGGACTACACCCTAGGGAACAAACAGAAGAAAGCAGTGAAAACCAACAGTACCTACCCTGAGGCTTACTTCTCTGCAGTTTTCATTGTGTTTGATTTTGGGGCTCAATAAAGTTTAGGTAAAAGGCAGGATGATTCCACACATATTTATTATAAATACATATGTCACATATAGTTATTATATCTAAATAGTGAATGTGTTTAAAAAAAATCAGCAAGTTAGCTACTTATCCAGTCTGTCAACCAATTAATGAAATGACCAACCACCCACTCAAACAACTAATCAATCAATCAGTCAATCAATCAATCAATCAATCAATCAAACAAGGCCCCAGACCATAGCAACAACCCTAATATTGATGGAGATATATAAAGGAAGTTTTATACAACAATAGTAGGACTATGAAGTAGTACAGCCGCCATAGAAATCAATATGGAGGTTCTTTTCAAACCTCAATATAGAATGACCAAATGACTAAGATATGTGTATGGGTATATTATATCCAAAGGATATGACACCACTATATGGTACCAGTGTACTAACACTTACTGCTGGACTAGTCACAATAACCAAGCCATGGATATATACATATATATGTACATATATACATATATATATGTATGTATATATGTACAACAGAGAATTGGTCAGCCATAAAGAGGAGTGAAATCTTGTCACCTGCAGGAGAATAGATAGAACTGTGGGACACTCTGTTGAAAACAAGGTTAGCATAAAAACACCAGTATTACATGTATTCTTTAGTGTGCAGACATTAAACAAACAAACAAACAAAAAGATGACGTGAGAGCTGTACTGTGAAAAGTAGTTGAAACTTGCATTTTTTCTTTTAGAGTTTCATATGTATAAAGAATGGAATCTGATCATATTGACGCCCTCATTTTCCAACTTTGCCTCAATCCTCCCAGCACATCTCCTGTCTCTCTTCTCCACTCCTCCTCCTTTGACTCTTAGTATCTTATACTCCATATCTGACTAAATCCAATTATAGCTGCTTCTACACATTGGTGAGGAGCCATCCTGCTGGAGCACCCCGTAGGCTCCTATCAACTACCAATAACACCTCAGTTAGAGGTGGGCCCCACGAGCCCCTCTCTCCCTAACCCATTCTGTAATCATGGCTGGCTTGATCTTCCGCAGGCCTTATGTAGGCAACCACAGCTGCTGTTGGGCTTCTGAGTATAACAGGCACATCCTGTCCAGAAGGCAGCATTCCACAGCACTTCTCTCCATCCTCCAGCTCTTAACCTTCTTTCCAGACCTTTCACAGTGTTCCTTGGTGGGGCACTGATAAAGATGTCCCATTTAGGGCTGAAGACCCAAATTCAGAATGTTTAAAATTCAAATATAAAATCGCTAAAAGAAAAATATACAGAGAAGATTACTGCTAGAATAAAAAAATTAATTCCTACTAATTTTGACTGCAATAAAAATGGGTGCTTTATATTCTCATTTTCTGTCTCCCTCTCCCTCTGATTATTTCCCTCCCCCACTTAACCCTGAAACACTAGGGATCCAGGGTTGTGTGTATGACAGGCAAATACTTATCCATTGAGCCACATCCTTGTGTGAGTTTTTAACTTATGTTTCTGTCTAATAACTTTAGCAGTGTTTACCTCTGAGAACAAAGATGCGAGACTGAGAATACAGGAATTAGAAGTCTATTTGTGTTATTTGGTTCCTTTTATGCTGTTCATTTTTTTCTTCATATTTAAAGTATTTGAGCTTTAGTTTATTAGTTTTCAAAAAGTCCGTTTAATATATATATATACATTCATATGAAAAGATCACCAAGATGTATTTCAACTGTATTATACATAAATTGCAAAATCAGAATAGTTTATGTATGTATATTATATATATATGTATATATATATATATACATACACACACACATTCCTTGGACTTTGACCTAATTCCTGTCTATGACGTCTATGTTTGTACACACTGTAACTGACCAGTATCTCTCAGCAGATTCACAGAGTTCAATAAGTAGAAGAAAGAGCCCTGGGTTCTGGGTGGAAAGTTGATGATTGAGAGTGTTAAGCAGGGGGTGAGTCCTCACCATAGCTTTTTAAATGTACTGTCTTCATCCTAACCATTGCTTTGGTTTTCAAGCAGTGTGCTTCATGGGATTAGTGACCTCCATCTTCCCCTGGTGTGCTGTTGCTAGTGTGCCTTGCAGTAGATAGCAGCCCAGAGCCCACTCTGACTCTGAGCCACAGCTCATTTAGACTGGGGATGTAACACACAGATAGACTTGGGCACTTTTACAGAAGTGATAAGCCTCTTATCTCCATTACTGGGGATGTAAGCTTCTGTCTTAAAGTTAATTCTCCTGCCTGCTTCTAGGATGAGAAGGGAATTCAGTCCTATAACAGATTCCTGACAAATCCAGGTTATAAAAGTACTGACAAGAAAAGATCTTCATCCCTGTAATCCATGCTATGGGCTATAAACCGGTCAGCGAGGATGGGCTTCCCTGCTGAATGTGACGGCAGTTGTCCTCACCTGTGACCGTCCCTGAATTCCAGATGGTTAGCCATCTTCCGGGAGGCAAATTGCTTTGTGTCAAGCATTAAGGTAAAAATATCATTCCTGTCCTTGGCTAAAACCTCTCTGGTGCTTCTGTAGAACCGGTACACTGTGCTAGTGTTTAGGGGACAATATCAAAATGTGGAACTCAGTCTATGCTTCTGCCCCTGGTTGGCAGAAGAGTTGAATGGAGACTCACTTGTAGGTCTCTGTCTCCACTCTGTCCCTTCATCTGACTTTCCACCTCCTCTTTCTCTCAGCAAGAGGCAAGAGGCTGGTTTTTGCCTATGACAATTTTGGTTGTCATGCAGGTTGGGTTTTCAAATACTGGAGGACAGAAAGAAGTTTCATTCTTTTCAGAGCTAAAGATTAAAGCTGTGAGAATGTCCCTGACATGATTCAAAACAGTTACAATGTTGACTTCTCAGTCTAGTGGCAGCTTGTATTTTGCGCATTCAAATGCCTAGAGTCAATAACCTGTATAGTAGTGATCCATGACTGGGACATGGAGTATTGCAGCATCCTGCAGACCCTTGGGAAAGGTGGGAATCTCCTAGGATACTGATGCCATTAGTTATAATCAGGGATTTATTATAGGCCTCAGTGAACTAGGAAATTCCCAGAAACATTAACAGAATGTATATTTGATTGCAAGTGACTCTTTGTGGGATGGGGGTGGGGGAAGATCCCTGGTTTTAAATAAATGTTCTAGAATAGTTTGAAAGCATTCTGCAGCTTTTCTGTATCTTTTCTGTCTCATGTTTTACTTCTGATGAACTGAAATAACAGACTTTAAAATACCCGGACAAGATCCTAGACACATATGTTATTAGTACATAGGTAGAAATAGCTGTGTGTGTGCATATATTTGTTTGCATGCATGTGTATGTGCACATATGTTTCCATGTGTGCATGGCTGTATATGTGTGAGTGTCTATATGTATGTTAGTGTGTGTATACATGCATGTGCATGTTTGTATATGAGTGTGTGTGTATGTGGTTACCAGTATAAGAATATTGTTTCCTTTTTCACATAGTTTGGCTGTGCACACTGAGTGCCACAGCCTCCTGTACTATCTATTTAATGCTATTACTTAACTGACCAACTACATCTCATGGAGAATAGACAAGAAAAATCTGCCTTGTCATCCAGAAGAGTATTTGAATATAAATCATGTGTTTGAATAAAAGCCACATTTCTCATTATTACAGAACAAACATGTGGTTTATGACAGTCATTTCTATTTGTTTTCTGTATCGTAAATATCTTTTTGTTTTAGAAATTTGTAACTTCGCTTTCTTAAAAACAATGAAAAGCCCATTTACCTCCATGCCAGCTAGTTGACACTTGCTCAATGGGTTGAGCAAGCCATTAGTGCCACATGATGACTTTGTACTTACTAATTTCAGGGTTAGCAGGACCTCCAAGCTGCACCAGTCAGGACAGCCCAGGCTTCTGTCATGAAAAAGAGTTCCAATACCTGCTCCTAAAGCATGAGTGGTTGATTTCCTTTTCCCCTTCACACTAGAATGAGAACATGATGTCAGCGTGAACCTTGTTATGAGTTACTTTCGAACAGACATGCTGCTGGTGTAGGCGCCACCATCTAGGGGACTGTCTATCACAGAGACGTCACACATGACTGCTGAAGGGAACCAGTACACTGTACTCCATGGCTCCTGTATTCAACTGCGTCATGCTGCCTCCTCTCAGCTGATGTGTAGATTCCTAAAGATGTCACTGTGGGAAAGGAGAAGTGTAGTCTACACCTCTCCAGAGGGGATCTGGGATGTGCAGTGATACAGAGGAGGACTCCCTTTGTGTATTTTAGAAGTGGAACAGCTAAAAGTGAGAGAATTTAAGTAATAGGGAAGTCCTAGCTCCATTGTGTCACCATGGTAAAACACCATGGCTGTGCTGGCTAGTTGAATCATTTGTCAAGAGGGAACTTTGAGAAAATGCCCCCATAAATTGATCTGTGGTGAATTTTCTTGATTAATTATTGATGTGAGGTGGCCTTGGAGTACTATGGGGAGCGCCACTTCCAGACTGGTGGTCCTGGGCATGTAAGAAAGCAGCCAAGAAGGCTACAAGGAACATACCAATCAGCAGCACCCTCCATGGCCTCTGCATCAGTTCCTGACTCTAGGCTCCCGCCTTCAGGTTTCTGCACTGACTACCTTGGATGATGAACTATAAGTTACACAATGAAATAAAACCTTTCCTTTTCAAGGTTCTTGTAGCCAAGTGTTTTATCACAGCACCAGAAGCCATAACTAATGTCCAAACACAACTTACCAGAGGAATGGTTTTATTTCAGCTTATGGTCACAGTCTACATTGAAAGACACCAGGGCCAAGAAGTACTTGCTGACAGGAGCCTAATATGGCTGTCTCCTGAGAGGCTCTGCCAGAGCCTTACCAATACAGATGTGGATGCTTGCAGCCAACCATTGGTCTGAGCACGGGGACCACAATGGAGAAGTAGGGCAAGGACTGAAGGAGCTGAAGGGGTTTGCAGCCCCATAAGAACGACAACAATATCAATCGACCAGATTTCCCTCCCCCCCCATAAGAACAACAACAATATCAACCGACCAGATTTCCCTCCCCCCCCATAAGAACAACAACAATACCAACCGACCAGATTTCCTTCCCCCCCAGAGCTCCCAGGAACTAAATAAATCATCAACCAAGGAATACACATGGAGAGAACATGGAGAGCCCCATGGCTCCAGCTGCATGTGTAGCAGAGGATGGCCTTATCTGGCATCAGTGGGAGTGGAGGCCCTTGGTCTTGTGAAGGCTTGATGCCTCAGCATAGGGAAATGCTAGGTTGGCGAAGCAGGAGTGGGTAGGTGGGTGTGGGAGTACCCTGATAGAAGCAGTGGGGAGGGCTGTGGGATAGGGGGTTTTCAGAGGGGAAACTGAGAAAGGGGATAAGATTTGAAATGTAAATAAATAAAATAACCAATAATCAAAAAAAAAAAAGAAAAAAGAAAAAAAAAGAAAGAAAGACACCAGGGCAAGAACAAAAGGAAGAACTTGAAGATGAAACCACGGGGCAGAGATGCTTGCTGGCTAGTTCACAGGCTCATGCTTAGGTAGGTTTCTTTTACAGTCTTGGATCACCTGCTCAGAGAACACAGTTGGCTTGCCCTCTTACCTCAATTCACATCCTCTAATCAAGGCAGTAGCCTACAGATGTGCCCATAGGCCAGTCTTATCTGCGCAGTCTCTCAGTTGAGACTTCCTTCTCAGATGACTCTAGGCTGTGTCTGGTTGACCGTTAGAGGTGAGGACAAGGTGCGTAAGGTCAATTGCAGCAGTTTGAGGAACGTTTTTTTGAAGGAAGGGAGATACTACTATAATATTAGAAAGTCATCGTTGAGAAATGTGAAAATACCATCCAATTTCACCCTGATCTAATGACCCCAAGATATTTAAGAGGCCATTAAGTTGTTCAGACTTTGAGTGGAGCAGCTAGTTTCTCAGTTCCAGAGCATGTTTTTGAGATTTCCCTGGGAAAAATGAATGAGTAATCCTTTTCTTTTATTCTCAGTTCCTCCGAGGCAGCTTACCTCAGTGGAGTCTTGGTGTTCTTTCCCACAGGCGAGGCCACTGGGTTTAAGGAAGTCTCTTCACAGTGACAGCTGCAATGTTTAGCTGCTGGTTTGTCTAGCGGTGAGCTAGACTCCCCAGACTTTGTCTTCTGTGTCGATGGGTGAACCCGGTACTCAGTGATACCATTTGGAGCTCACACGCTTTTGCAACCTTTTGTGATTTGAAGGCAAATGTCTACTCTGCACTCCTGCATTTCTCATACGGTGGTGCTTTATGGAAAGATCATTGAGCCTTCAGGGTGTGGAGCCTTGCTGGAGGAAGGAACCTACTGGTGTCCCTTCTATGTGTTCCCCCTCTCCTTCCTGAGTGCGGATCTTAGGTTCTGCTCCAGACACAGCGCCTTCTCTTCCCGCCAATGTAGCTTCTCTGCCATGTTGGACTGTACACCTCAGGAACTTTAATCCGGATGTATCTTTGTAGGAAGATTGAGTCAACGTGTTCTGACTAGCAGTCAACAATGGCCCGTACATGCGCAGCAGGCACTTCCACATTTATTAAACTTGGAACCCACCGGTTACCCAGAGAAGAACGAAGACAGAACATGTGACTTGATCAACCAATCATATGGTGTCAAAAGCATGGACCGAGCAGTTATGGACAGAGGGGATGTGGGCAGAGGGAATAAAGGCACTCTTCACTGTGACAATAAACGAGTCTGCTTCTGTTTCCCTTCTGGCTCCCGGCATCTGTGTAGTTGATTCCGTGCCTTCTTACCCTTTACCCCCAAGAACCTTCTTGGTGTCCAAGAGCTAAGGCAACCTATCTTTTATACTTTAGGTTGTTTCGTCAGACATTTTATCACAGCATCCTCAAAGCACACAAAACACAGTCTTAGCTGTGCTTCTAAGAACTCCAGACTTTCCTACTCTCCTGGCATCCCAAGTAACCTAAAGCACCTTTGAAAGATTGTCTCTTTCTCAAAATAATCCCTGTCATGTGGAGTTTCATGAACATGATACAAAATTAAGCAGCTTTTGGAAGTATTTCATGTTACTTGTAAATTATATCCTGTATATTAAGTAAATCGTGTCTATCTCATATATCTGGTATATCTCATATTTTGTATCCTATACAGGCCTGCAAGATCCTTATTCCTGACCCCTCTCTGTCTCTTATTTGTTTTTTTTTGTTTGCTTAGATAGGGAGGGTCTCTACATACAATAGACTGGTTTGAAGCTTATTTTGTAAACCAGGATGACTGCTCATTCTCAATCCCCTGCTTCACACTTCTAAAGTTAGGATTACAGACCACTGACCTAGTATGCTTAAGAGCCTGTTTGTGATATGCAAACTCAGAAACCTTTCCTCAGAGTTACTGGTAGTTTAGCATAATAAAATTACCTTTGGTTTGAAAGGTAGATTTATCACAGAATGAAAGAAGTTCTAGAAAACATACCATGTATGTACAAATACACGTGCATACACACATACCACACCCTCTCATACTATACATATAGACACATAAACTACAGGCACACATAGCACGCGCGCGCGCACACACACACACACACACACACACACACACACACACACACAATCTTTCTTCAATTTTCACCAAAAACATTTCAAGGCTTACTCAAAGCATACATGTTATAGAAGAGAAGTAGACTAGAGAAAAAACATTTAAGCAAACATGTATTTGGATTTTTTTGAATGAAAAAAATCTAAAAAGACTGTAATGGAGAATGACTTTTGTTCTCACGTTCTTTCTCCCAAAGTCTCTATTAAGTCTTAAAACTTCCTGAGAGTTATCGGCCCCAAGTCTTTTCTGCAGTTCAGGGTCTTCAAAGAGCCTTACCTTAGCCCTCACTTCCTGGAAGAGAAAAGAACAATTGAAATCTCACTAGCCTGAAAGAAGAAGGTCCCAGTGCAGTCTTCATTAGAGGCAAGACATTGCTGTTGGCATGCACTATGGAGTTGTGCAGTCCAGAGAGTACTGCATACCACAAGAAGCAGTGTGGAGAGACATACAGAGACATGGCAGTCCTTTAGTGGAGCAGTCAGAAGGCTCAAGGGAAATCTGCCCCATCCCCCACCCCATCCCCCTAGCACATTCTTCAAAGCAGTGTTGCTGAAGGTGATTGGGAGAATTAAGAAAAAAAAATGGTTTTCTTTTCATAAACTTATTTCATAACAATAAATTAGGACATCCAGATAAACACTGTAAGGTCAGGATTGGATAATAGTAAGTAAAAATAAAAAAGGTGGTGCTTTTAAATTTTAAAATACTAAATAGCAATTTACTGTTGAATTACTACTTGATTTCTAGTTTGGGTTTTAAATCTCTTTAGAGGATATTCCCTTTGGTTGAGAGCAAAATGTATCTTCTTCAATATGTATAAATGGTTAGCAAAGAAGATCCAGTCTACAAAAAGAAGAGAAACCTATTATACATGCAAAAACACAGCTTTTGAGTCAATACATCTAGAAATTTGGTTAGTACTGTGCTAAGCCAACCTAAGTTCCCATATGCGTTATCTTCAGAGAATGCTACAGTTCACTAGGTGAACATCTGTGCTTTCGTCAGCATTTGATAATATCTTAAGATCAGCAGGAAGTTAAAGATAAGAAGCAGAATGACCAACCAGGATGGAGATGAATGTTCTGGCAGCAAGTCCAGGCCAGAATTCTGTATTCACCCTTGACCCTCTTTTAGGAAAGGGCTGAGGAACCACAAGGACCCAGAGACTGCATGTGTTTTGTTTCCTGTTGTGATTTAGCTCCTGCTGACACAGAGAATGCTCCCACTCCCTTCCCCTAATTGTATAAGCTGAAATGTCTTTGAGAGGAAAGATGTATTATCAGGAAAGGGCTTCTTTGAGTAGGTGCGGTGTCTGGCAGTTTTTCATCCCATCGGTGATTTTATCATCAACTTACTTAGTTAAAAGAAGTCTTTTATACTGCAAAGTCCAGGAAAAAAATCTCATCTGTCAATGAAACATATGAAATCCAGCACGCCACTTCAAACTATCTCTACCTCCTTCCAAAAAAGGTGGATCAATTATATTTAAAGATGGGAAACAGCTTAACTTTAAGTCAACATCTGGCAGGGCTTGGGGCTTATCCTCCTCCTTTCTTGGACTGTCATGGCGCATCTGTTTCTCAGGTCACCTTATGCTCTCCCATACAAGAGTCTCTGATATGTCCAAGCTAGATGTGGAGTCAAGATTGAGACCAAGAATGGGTGAGAGGAGCTTATCTCCCTAACACTAAAGTGTGGAAAGTTAGAAGCACTGGAGTCTCATAGACTATGAAAGGGTGAGGACTGGTGACACCAGAGACTTGGTGGCAAAACCTGGACTGTGCAATGAGGGTTTTCTGAAAGAGACCAAGTCGGAGTCTGTTTATGTCAAAGAAAGCAAAGATGGCCATCCTGCTAAGCTGAGAATGATAAGGATGCTGATCCCTGCCCCTTGGTCTTTTCACACCTTGGGTTAGGGAATGGACAGCCTGAACATCTTAGATGTAGTGATAGATAGGAAAGTAAATGAAGCTATCTGAGGCTAATGTTCTTGACGACCATGGGTCTGAGAAGGGCATGTTAAAGGACTTTGGCCTGTTTTGCTTTGGGGTGCATTGTTGCTTGTCAGAATAAAAATAGCCATTTGTTAATAGGTGGCAGAGGGTGGAGCCTATGTTTAATCCCAGTCAGCCCTCCACACAAGTGAGTGGTACCCAGGGGTACCTGGTAGTCATGGAAACTTCTGGAAAGTAGCTGATGACTGAAGAGCTTTCTAGGATTAATTGTCACAGCATGGTAGGTCAACCTGGCTAGGGATGGAATGAGGATCTCAGTCAGCCTTGGGTCTATACAACAATGGGTGTCTCTAAGGGGCTGATTCAATGCTCCACCTGATTCTGTTCCAGAACAGAAAGAACAGCCCAGAACTCAAGACCTTTTAGTATTACATGGAGTAGACACTGCCATGATTGGAATACCAGGAACATTTTTTTTCTAGATTAACTAATGTAGTCCCAGAGAAGGATTTGTGTGGACTTTCTTTGGTGGCCCCATGGTTTGCTGTCATTATTTTGAGCATTATAGGGATAAAGCTTTACAAAGCGAGCTGAGCTAGTCTTTTAAAGTGAATGATTCTAACTAAAAGGAGATTGACTTAGAAATGAAGTAAATGTGTTTCCTGGCTTCCAACAACTGAAATGAGGCATACAAGAGAGATTCAATTTTATTTTATTTTATTATTTTTTATTGTTTTAATTTTATTTAATCTTTTTTACAGTTCAGATTTTATCCCCCTCCCAGTCCAGCCTCTGACTGTTCCTCATCCCATACCTTCTCCCTCCACCCCCATCTCCACAAGAATGTCCCCACTCCCCAACCCTCCCACCCCACCAGACCTCCCCACTCCCTGGGGCCTCCAGTCTCTTGAGGGTTAGGTGTATCTTCTCTGACTGAGTCTAGACCCGGCAATCAGTCCTCTGCTATATATGTGTTGGGGGCCTCATATCAACTGGTGTATGCTTCCTGGTTGGTGGCTCAGTGTCTGAGAGATTTCAGGGGTCCAGGTTAGTTGAGACTGCTGGTCCTTCTATAGGGTCACCCTCCTTTTCAGCTTCTTCTAGCTTTCCCCTAATTCAACCACAAGGGTCACCAGCTTCTGTCCATTGATTGGGTATAAATATCTGCATCTGACTCTTTCAGCTTCTTGTTGGGTCTTTCGGAAGACAGTCATGATAGGTCCCTTTTTGTGAGCACACCATAGCTTCAGTAATAATGTCTGGCCAGATAGATTCAATTTTAAAGCACAAAACCTTAGTAATTTTTGTATATTTACATGACCTTACATGTGGACTCTTTGAATTTCGATGTTGAGCATAGTCGTCTGAATTGTGAGAGATACTTAGGCATTTCATAGATTGTATGGATAGATGGAGCTACCAGAATTTGGTTGTTTGTGGCTTTCCTATGGCTTCAATGAAATGTGATTCATATGTGAGATACGTAGCCCAAGTACCTGGGAACCAAGGGACATACCATGTGAGGTTGTAGTTCACATTTGAACATGTACACATCAATTGTGTTAAAATCACTAATGAAAAAGAGTCAGGTAATTTGTCTGCACACACAGCTTGTCAACACAAATGCTTCCTGCAGAATGCCTGATGAAATTAGAGGTCGCACCCCAACTACTTTGTCCCTTTCCAGTCCTTCTGTCTTTCCAGTCACCTTCTGGATGGTATGTTAACAAATTCCAACTACTTCAGTTAAAGTGAGCCAGGCTGAAGGAATCACGATAATTAAGAATGACAAAAGAAAATATCTTGATTTTCAGTCTCCTTAAAATAGTCCAAATTCTTAGATGAGAAAACGAGTAAATATTCCTCATGGAGGAAGAGACTGTGTGAGTGGCTCCTGATTGCTGTCAGGAAAGAGTATCACTGTCCTGGAGCAACAGTGATCCTGTACAATGAGACTGTTGGCTCTGATGTAGCACGACCCTCACTGTAGCATCCTAAGCAGGACAGGTCTTAAAGCAAGGGTCAGTTCTGCTTTTAGGAATCATGCCAGTTCTTAGGCTAACTACCCAGAGTCAGTCAGTCTAGAAAGATTAAGTCACTTTGTGCAATTGAATTAGGACTCCTATTGTGGGCAGAACAATCCCTTCAATCCCTTTAATCAGAAAGCCACTTTATGCATATTGGGATGATCTGTGCTTTCAACTATTGCTTCCAGAGGGAGAGGGAGAAAAAAAAGGAAGAAAGAAATATGAGTTGGCTTATCCATTCTGTATGGCGTGTGAGTTCTGCATTGGTATAAGTTATAATGCCCTCCTTTCTAGTGTGCTCCTGTCATCTATATCACTCAGAAGCAAGGCTAGCCCAGTCAGCCAAAGTGAAAGTATGCAGATTAGCAAGAGATTTTTAAAAGCCCCAGAGAGGTGTGATTAATCCTTTGAAAGTGTGAGCCCTTCTGATATGGCAGCTGGACTCCCAGGGGAAGTCACACAGGGTCTGCACACTTGATAAGGATGTGCAAGGTAGACGGCAATGAACTTAATGAGCCAGAAATTATTATTAGAGGAAATTAATACCATCTTCAGGAAATCTGTAGTACTTACCATGCACTGGAAAGCAGCAAGGCTTCCTTTAAATCACTGACTTTCATTTTAAGTATATACACTGACATTTGTACTTCACTGTATGAAGATGAAATGTTTGACTCTGGTTAGAGAATGGGCTTCAGCTCTGGAACTCAAGCTCCCAGCAACTTCAAGGTGGGCTTCCAAGAGGTCTGTATGTTCTTTTGTTGTTCTTCTCATCGCTGATGTTTTTTATCTGGAAGTTGTGCTTTTGATGACTTCCAAGCATCTTTTCACGATGGACTTTCAGCGAGAGGAATGTTCCGGTTGCTATGCTCTGCATCTCTCCTGGAACATAACATGACACAAATAGCCTCTAGAGCCTACTTATCCCAGACACACTCTGTTAAGGTGCTGATCTTTGCTGGAGATGATGAGAATACTTGCCTTTGCCAATCTCTCTGGGGCTTCTGAGTACCTAGAAATAGAGAGTACGTGGCTTCAGTAGTTAGATGTGCTGAAGAGTTAGGCCACAGTCCTAGTCTGTTTTCTAATGAGATTTCCCTCTTCCATTGTGGGTGGTAAACTCTTCCTGGCAGAGTGCCATCACTGTACACTGAACCACTGGACTTTAGAAGTGGGGAACATCTTGGAAGGTTTGTCAAAGCTTCATAGTATTCACGAGATTCACTGAGCCACTCAAAGTCACATGACTATTTAGTAGTACAAATAAAAGGTGAAACTATATTTTCCTTAGTTTCACGTCAGGCTTTATTATTAAACTGTTTAGGGAAACAAAGTCAACTCATAGAAAAAGGAGATCTAGGAGAAAGGGGAAGGCATGTGGGCATGGACGGAATAAGCTCAAAGTATATTATGCATGACAGTGAAACCCAGTGTCATGTACAGTACCTTACAACTAAAGGCATGTTAAAAATTAGTCACCAATCAATACAAAATTACAATACCCGAATCTTGCCTAAGATTCTGTTATCCAACCCATCAGGGTTATAGAAATTATTTTTATTGTAAGGCTACATTAGAGTCATAATGGCATGTTGGGGGAAAGGAGCAATGAGAGGCTTACTTCTTAAGCTCTTTGTAGGCTACAAAAGACCCAGTGGCTGCACTCTGAAACTACTCCACATAGTCTGCACACTTAATGCTTTCCTTCAGATGGAGATGAAGGAGCCCCAACAACTCTTTATCCTCTTCTCACTCTGGGAGAGACAAGAGCTCGTGTCCCCTGAGAGGATACTGAGCCCGCTTATTACACAAGTTAATTACTTTCTTCATGAAGAAGGAGATCCACATGGAATGCAACCAAGTTACTTACTAAGGAGTCTGAAGAGTCTTTGTCAAACAGAATTAAGCCAACATATAATTGTCATTTCCTTTATTCTTATGGAAATTGGACATTACCATGTGTATAATTGATCTTCAGGCCAGACACATCAAAGACATGAATCTATGCATCTATGGGCTCTTGATCTAATTACAAGGGGCTCCATATGTTATTACTCAAAACTTGTTTTTACTTAATTTTTTTTGTTAAATTAGAAGAAATGCTTTTTGTTCCATGTCCTGCCCCTGGCTTCTAATAATCTCCTTCCTTTTTTTTCCCCTCAAATGACCAGAGCTACAGTCATCAGCCTCTCTGGGGCCCTTGAACTGAACACTTATTCTTTTAAAAATCATCAACACAGGATCTGTTGCCAAGTGGAGAAGCCAATTCTCGTCTCTATGCTGTAGGAAATGTTTTCTTTGCAGCTCTGTTGGCATGGAGGTGAAGGGCTTGGAACTCAATATTGAAATCTCAGTAAGACAGCTGCTGCTGGACACTATCAGGATCCAGCAATCAAATTTGCAATATTCAGTTATCTACTCATGACATAGTGTAGATGCCACCATAGGGGTATCTTGGAAATGTTCAGTAGAAAACTTTGGTCATTACAAACACATTAATTTCCTTTGGTATCAATGCTTGTAACAAAGCAAGGTAGTAAATCCAGAAGCTCCAGTGAGACCTAACTGACCTGAAAACATTGCAGCACTGTAAGATAGTGCTTGCTGGTAGCATCATGTGGGTGCTCTCTTTCTCCTGATTACATGTTCTCCCGGTCCTCCATCATGTGGGTGCTCTCTTTCTCCTGATTACATGTTCTCCCGGTCCTCCATAATGAGCTAATCACAAAGCACAATTCCAAAATGTCTAGGGAAGTTTGTATCTAACCTGGACATTTTTAATTTCTGTAGCATTGGAAACCTGTGTGTAACTCTGTATTTTATGCATAATAAAGAAAAGAAACATGGTCCTAACATTGCATGTTAGTGTTCAGAAATAAAGAAAATGCTCTAAAAAGTGAGAGAATGTTCTTATACATATATGAACCAGTGAAAGTGAGAAGACACTTGTTTTTATAGCTTTCCTCTCTCTTTTATTTTTCTGTTTCTGGTTGGAATAATTTAACTTGTTCTTATTAGTTGATACTTAGGTTTTCTGAGATAAGCGATGGAGTGTTCTATCTTTCTACCCTGATGCTCTAAGGCATTTTCATTTGCAGAGAGAGGATTCACAAAGCTGAGACACGTTACCAGAATTACAGCTGAAGCATATAGTTATGCTTGTCCTTATGGATATCTCTGTACTTGTGTTTATGTATGTGTTTGTGTGTGTGTCTGTGTACTCATGTGTGCATGCATGTGTGTGCATGTGTGTTCCTATAAATATGTTCACCTTATGTTTGTGTGTGCATGTGATGAATTTGTAGGTGAAGAAAAATATAAGATGTTTCCCTCTGGAACCACATACCAAAACAATTTCAATAATAGCTTTTATATGAAAAATTTGAATTCTTACAACTAATTTAAAAAATCTGTCTTTGGTCTATAACTAACTCACACTGTATATAGAGCTTTTCTAAGCAAACTAATTTTAGAATTTTAAGTCAATTGCTGCACCATGTCTGTATGTTCCACTATCTCCAAACAGTTCTCACCCATAGACCCAAAACATCTGAAATCGAACATGGAATCACCTTTGAAACCCTCCTGTAACCTTCATCTCACAAAATGAGTACATTAGGTTGCTCATATCCTTACAATAAAAATTTTGTGTATGTGCAAAGAAGTGGGATTTAAAGTATAGTTGTGGGAAGGTTCCCAGAGCTGGGCCACACCCTCCACTATAAAGTCTTCTAAAGAGTAGTCTCCCTGTGAAGATGTAGGTTGGCAAGGAAGTCGCCTTTGACCATTAATGTTGACCTACAAATACTTTTGTGTAATCATGAATAGTTAATATATCCCCAGTGCCTACTAGGCACCCAACACCAAAAGTACAAGGAATAAATCTGCCCATTGAATTTCAAATGCTCTTGTTCTGAGGAAACCAAACAAAAGGAGTAAATTGGGAAGTCTCATTCCAGTCAACTTTAACACTACAGTTTGCATTGAGGGCAGTTAAGACTATTTTCTTTTCCGTAGGTCAAAAAGAAATAGAGTGGGTAGAAAGGATTCCCAAGCAGCCTGGAAACAAACAAAAGCTGGCTTGGTAACATGTTTCAGCAACTCAGAGTATATGAAAAGAGTTCACCAAAGTCAGGGCCACTCTTTAAACACATGCTGAGAACAGACCTACACATTGCACACAATCACCGTTTCCCTACTGGGCACAGCTCTCACATTCTTTTTTCTTTCATTGGAAGGAGGCAGGTCCTTACTGTGTAGCTCAGGCTGGCTTTGAGTCTTCAAAGATGTCTCGGCTGGCCTCGAACTCAACATTCTACTGTCTTAACCTTCTGAGTGCTGGGGCTGGAGGTGTATACTGCTATTCCTGGCCTCATTGCAATGTCTCTTGCTTGTTTCTCTCAGTATGTGTTTCTTGAGCTTCATCCCTGTGACACATGTACTAGCTGTTGGAACTAAAGGTTAGGCTTTTTAATCCCTGAGTTCATGTGAATGTGAAATGTCTCCCATTGGCTCACGTGTCTGAACAGTTGGTCCCAAGCTTGTGGTGTTCCTTTGGAAGGCTGATTAGGAGGAAAGGCCTTCACTGGAAGAAATTGGTACTTGGAGTGAGATTTGAGGTTCATAACTTAACCCTGCTTCTTCTCTCTGCTCTTTTAAAACCACCCAATGTTGGTAAAACTCAGTTGTTGCAGCAAGAAGAAACCTCTGCTGCCATGCTTTCCCCTCATCCCATAGCCGACTGTATCTTTTTTTTTATTGTTATTTATTTTATTTTATTTTTTTTAATTTACATTCAAAATCATTTCCCCTTTCCCGTTTCCTCCCTCCCCGAAAGTCCCATAAGCCCCCTTCCCTCCCTCTTTTCTCCATTCAACCCCCTCTCGTTTCTCTGTCCTGGCGTTCCCCTACATCCAGTCTTTCCAGGACCAGGGGTCGACTGTATCTTTTTAAACTATGATCCAAAATTAATCTCTCTTCCTTGAAGTTGCTTAAGCCAAGTGTTGAATCACAGTGATGAAGAAAGCAAGGAATATGAGTCCCATAGCAGGACAGCTTTCTGAGTCACAAACTCCTTCTTAGAAGGTTACCTTTCTTATAGCTTATAAGATGACCACTTCCTGTGCTTGGACATAATTATAAGTCACCACCTGCCCAGTTATAGGAAGATTATGCTAGAATCCGTCTCTTTCTCAAGAGAGACTGTAAAAGACTAGCTACCTCTTTGGCAAGACTTTCATCCTTTTCTTGTGTGTTGGCCTTACTGTAGGATGGGAGGTGTCTTGTGCTTCCCACAGCTGATGGTTTTCCACGGGGCATCCCTAAAGATGTAGTTCTTATTTTTCTGGGTGGCAGTGCCCTCTTCCATACATTCCATACATTAGAAAGCATCTAAGAAATTCCAGAGGTAGCTGGATTCTTTACAGCCCCACCACATCAAATCACGTCAGAATGACAATATAGCCTGTGACACTAAGAGGTCCTACACAGCACCTGATTGGCTGCTTGCTCCCAAGTCCCCTCCTAACTGTGAAACTCAGCAGATGCTCATGTTGAGAAGAATGAGTTTACCTTCACTGAACCCTTTCCACATCCTTGTGTCAAGCCAGTAGACTATCTGACTTCATCCCAGAAAATAAAGGCAAAATGAGATCTTAAATGACACATATCCATCTTACATCTTGACAGATGATGAACCTGAGTTTTAAGGGTACCTAGACAATACAACCATTTTCTCTTGAGGATAAATCCTTCTATTTTTCTTTGCTAAATGTTAACTAAAGAGCCTAGGAATTTAAAATTATAAAGCAATGGTGGAAATGCTTTCAAAAGTATCTTGCTTTCCCTTGTTTCTAAGATCACAAAGAAATACAGAAGGGCACAGTGTTAAACCTTTCTGAGTTTTGGTGTCCTTGCTACAGTGTAGAGGGATAGTTATTATTACCCATCATCAAATGATGTAATGCATATAGAAAACCCTTTGCCAGACACCTTATAGCAAAAGGTGGTATCATGATAGCTTTGAGTTATTTAGTTGCTACTATTATAGTTGGAGTGCCATTTGGAAGTTCCCTACCTTGTGGGGAGGGGATCTAGCAGGAATCTAGGATAAGCATAAAATTTTCTCATAACCTATGTTAAATCTTCTCTCTTACTACCTCTTTAAGTGCCTTCTGTTTCCATTGTGTCTGCAAATAGCATCTCATGTGTCTGATACAAATCTCTGCATAGCAACAGTAAAGCCAGTATTCACTGAAGAGAAACTACCTTAGCTGTAGAGGTTCTGACTCCCATCCTTCCCCATGTACGCCCTGCTTCTTTCAAAGCCTAACATGCTTCTTAACTACTTATTGTAGCCTTGGAAAGACAAAGTAGGCCCTTGGATCAGAGAGAAGATCCAACCAGCAGGGTTTCTTTTCCTTCTCTTTGTCTCTCTGGGATGGTAGTAAATAAATGTTCCCTAGTGTACCTTCATGTCTGCTTTTGACTGTGCTGGATTTCAGTGACTTCATTAAGTTACTCATGCCCTAATTCCTTCAGTATCTTCCTCCATTCTGAAGAACTCACCTGTTTCTGTACCATGCTCCAATTTGTTTCAAAACTACCCAGAAGGCATTGGTTAAATATATGTACAGAATATTATCCAAGAACCCAAAGCATAGTGACCCGAATGCATCCCTACCTTTAATGTGGCAAGTGTAAAAGCAAATGTTAGGAAACATAATCTTGTGTTTAAAAAATAATTTGGGGAAGATGAACCCAGTATCATAAGGGTCTCCCCTGGGAGTATGCTTTGGTGCTTACACAGAAATGGCTGCCTCATTTCGCATTGTACACTTTTTAATTGTTTAAGACTTTCCTGCTTTTTTGTATCAAATCCAGCCTCCCCCTTTCTTCCCATTCAGTTCCTCTGAATCACACCCCCCCCCGACCCCGGTCTGTCCTAACTTTATGTGCCCCACCTTACTACCCACTGCATCCATTTAGTGATGCTAGTATGTGTGTGAGTATAGGTCCATCTACTGGAACACATGTAGCCTCTCAGAGATTTCTCTGAAGGAAACTGATTGTCCCGCATCCAGCAGTCTTGAATTCCAAAAGTTTCTTGGTTAAGGGTGGGACTTGATGAGTCCATCCTACATCTATGATGGGATTTTTGCTGGCTTGTTCTCGCACAAGTCTAGTGTATACCATCACAGCTGCTATGAGTTCATATATGAAATGGCAAGGTCATGTTCAACCAACATTTTTGCTGTAGATGTATACTACTGTTTCCTCTTACAAATCCTTTAGAAAAACATGGGTCTTTGTTCATTTTCACCTACATAATTCACAATTAGTCATCAGTAAAAACCATGTATTATTTCACTAAAGAGATTATATTTTTACATGGGCTATTCTTTTTTTTTAAATTAGATATATTCTTTATTTACATTTCAAATGTTGTCCCAAATCCTGGTTCCCCTCCTCCCCCAAAAATCCCATAAGCCATCTCCCCTTCCCCAATCAACCCTCCCCTGCTTCCCTGTCCTGGTATTCCTCTATACTACTGCATCAAGTCTTTCCAGGACCAAGGGCCTCTCCTCCCTTTGGTGTCTATCAAGACCATCCTCTGCTGCCTATGAGTCTGGAGACATGGGTAACTCCATGTGTACTCTTTGGTTGATGATTTTGTCCCTGAGATCTCTGGGGTTACTGGGTGACTCCTGTGGCGTTGCAAACCCCTTCAGCTCTTTGGGTCCTTTCTTTAGCTCCCCCATTGGGGACCCTGTGCTCAGTTCAATGGCTGCCTGAGAGTGTCCCCCTCTGTGTTTGTCACGCACTAGGAGAGTCTTCCAGGTGATAGCTATATCCGGCTCCAGTCAGCCAGCACTTGTGGGCATCCACAATAGTGTCCGGGTTTTGTAACTGAATATAGGATGGATCCCTGGGTGGGGTAGTCTCTGGATGGTCTTTCCCTCAGACCCTGCTCCACCTTTTGTCTCTGTATCTCCTTCTGTGGGTATTTTTTCCCCCTTTCTACAAAGGACCCAAGGATCCATACTTTGTTCTTCCTCCCTCTTGGGCATCATTTGATATGTGAAATGTGTTTTAGGTATTCCAAGCGTCTGGGCTAATATTCACTTATCAGTGAGTGCATGCCATGTGTGTTCTTTTGTGATTGGGTTACCTCACTTAGGATGGTATTTTCCAGTTCCATCTGTTTGTCTAAGAATTTCATGAATTCATTGTTTTTAATGGCTGAATAGTACTCCATTGTGTATATATACCACATTTTCTGTATCCATTCTTCTGTTGAGGGACATCTTGTTTCTTTCTAGCTTCTGGCTATTATAAATAGGACTGCTATGAACGTAGTGGAGCATGTGTCCTTATTACATGCTGGAGAATCCTCTGGGTATATAACCAGGAGTGGTATAGCAGGGTCCTCCGGTAGTATTATGTACATGGGCTATTCTTGGTATCACGGATTATAAAAAAAATGTCAAGTTCATAACTTTTATCACATGTTGGTACTTTCTCAGATCTTCTATTCCCCAAGGCTAGTTATTGGGGTATGATAAACTTTCATGAAAGCATTTTTTAAAAGTATAGACTATTAAACATTAAATATTAAAATTATAAATCAATATCCTTATTATAAGTTATAAATATAGCTCCAGGAATTCTTGTACTTGGTTATTGCATAGTGAAAGTTTTAAACAAATCTGGTTTCCTGGGCTCTGACTTCATTACTCACATTTATCAAACTAAGTCATCCTTGGTCATATCACAGCCTTTCAGAAAGAGTAGCAGGTGTTCTTTTTTTTTTTTTTTTTTCAAGTGGTGCTACATGTTTGAGCTAAACATGAAGCCAATATTATGGAAACAGGTTTCAGGAATGCCATCTTTTTTTTTAGTTTTTAAAATCTATTTGGAACATTAAACATGATAGAAGCAGAAAAAAATCTCTATGAAAGGAAATTATGAAAAGTTCCTGATTAAAAAGAAACCATTCCATCTCCAAGGGAGAATACTCAGTGTAACTGTGAATTCTTAGGATGAGTTGGGTAGTATTCCTTCTGTTTCTATTTTGTGGTATAGTTTGAAGAGTATTGGTATTAAGTCTTCTTCGAAGATCTGATAAAATTTTGCACTAAACCCATCTGGTCCTGGGCTTTTTTTTTTTGGTTGGGAGACTTTTAATGACTGCTTCTGTGTCTTTAGGGGTTATGGGACTGTTTAGATGGCTTATCTGATCCTGATTTAACTTCAGTATTTGGTATCTGTCTAGAAATTTGTCCATTTTATCCAGATTTTTCCAGTTGTATTGAGCATAAGCTTTTGTAGTAGGATCTGAGGATTTTTTTTAATTTCCTCAGTTTCTGTTGTTACAACTTCCTTTTCATTTCATTTTTCCTTTTTCTTTTTTATTATGTTCAACACAATATATATTTAATACAATCATAAAAATGATGGACATGTTATTAAATGAACATAAAAAGATAAAGTGTTTTTGTTTGTTTGTTTGTTTTCTTTTCTGTAGAGCTTAAGATCTTGGCTCTTACTGTGGTACAATCCCAAAATAAGAACAATTTTTGACATTGGTGTTCATTGTAATAAGCTGTACTTCAGTGTTCCTCACATCACCAAAGGATTTTACCTCCATAGCAGCTAAGTTAAGAGCTGACAGTTCTGGTGCACCAAGGAAAGAATTGTAGGCACAATTATTTGCATACAGATTTCTTGCTATGGTCAAAGCTATTTGAGTTGAGTGATTGTCATCAGCCCACAGGGAACAGGTTACATTCATTTAAGGAATGGTTGTGTATTAAGATGGTCTTAATGATCCACAAAGTCATTCATCAAGTGCTTCAATGAACATGGTTCTGCTTGGAGGGTGGCACAGACATTAGTTGAGGGTAAGATTCTGGTTCATTGGCTGTGATGATTTTGAAAAGCATTCATCTCAGAAAAAAGAGTAACTTGTAAGGTCATCTTCTTCAAAATTGATACAATAATTATAAATATCAAGTAAAACATTCAGTCTCACTCTTGGTTGTTCTCTTACAAGTCACCTCCCAAATTTATTGTCTATATTTCTTTTGGCTGTATAAATAATTTTAAAATATGTAAGCTGTTCTGAAAACCATAGTATAGTGTCAAAACAAATAAACAATCCTACTAATAGAGAGGTTGAGATAGGAGAAGCACAATTTCAAGACCATTACATGGTACACAGTAAGACACTGTCACATACAAACAGGCAGATTTGGATTGTACAATATTGGACATATTTCTCCAGTTACCAAATTAGAGAGACTACTTGGTGAGAGCCAACAAATTTCTAATTCCTCATATTTTTGAATTTCAATTGATTAGGATATGTTGGGAATATTAATTTTCATATTAAGAGATATTATGGAAAAGTGATTGCTACTTACTGTTATTTTTGTTGTTAGAGGTGTAATTATGTTTGTGTGGGTTTATTGAAAGATTACTTTCTTGCTTTTTCTAGGGTGTAGTTTCCCTCCTTGTGTTGGAGTTTTCCATCTATTATACTTTGTAGGGCTGAATTTGTTGAAAGATATTGTGTAAATTTGGTTTTGTCATGGAGTATCTTGGTTTCTCCATCAATGGTAATTGAGAGTTTTGCTGGGTATAGTAGTTTGGGCTGGCATTTGTGTTCTCTTAGGGTTTGTATGACTTCTGCCCAGGATCTTCTAGCTTTTATAGTCTCTGGTGAGAAGTCTGGTGTAATTATGATAGGTCTTCCTTTATAGGTTACTTGACCTTTTCCCCTTACTGCTTTTAATATTCTTTCTTTGTTTTGTGCATTTGGTATTTTTACTATTATGTAACAGGAAGAATTTCTTTTCTGGTAAATAAATCTATTTGTAGTTCTGTAGGTTTTTGTTTATGGGCATCTTTCTTTAGGTTAGGGACGTTTTCTTCTATAATTTTGTTGAAGATATTTACTGGCCCTTTAAGTTGGGAATCTTCATTCTCTTCTGTACCTATTATCCTTAGGTTTGGTCTTCTCATTGTGTCCTGGATTTTCTGGATGTTTTGGATTAGGAGCTTTTTGCATTTTGCATTTTCTTTAACTGTTGTGTCAGTTGTTTCTATGGGATCTTTTGTACCTGAGATTCTCTCTTCTATTTCTTGTATTTTGTTGGTGATGCTTGCATCTATGACTTCTAATTTCTTTCCTAGGTTTTCTATCTCCTAGGTTGTCTCACTTTGTTATTTCTTTATTGTTTCTATTTCCATTTTTAGGTCCTGGATGGTTTTGTTCAATTCCTTCACCTGTTTGATTGTGTTTTCCTGTAATTCTTTAAGGGGTTTTTGTTTTTCTCTTTAAGCGTTTCTAGCTGTTTACCTGTGTTCTCCTCTATTTCTTTAAGGGACTTATTTATGCCCTTCTTAAAGTCCTCTATCATCATCATGAGATGTGATTTTAAATCAGAGTCTTGCTTTTCTGGTGTGTTGGGGTATCCAGGGCTCACTATGGTGGGAGAACTGGGTTATGATGATGCCAAGTAGCCTTGGTTTCTGTTGCTTATGTTCTTGCTCTTGCCATCTGGTTATCTCTGGTGTTAGCTGGTCTTGCTGTCTCTGACTGTGGCTTATCTCTCCTGCAAGACTGTGTGTCAGTACTCCTGAGAGACCAGTTCTCTCTGGGATGAATTTGGGTATGGAAAGATGTGGCACAGGATCAGCTAGCTCCTGGGGCAGATGGAAACTGGAAGGATCCTGTCCCAGGCTGCTCTTCGGTGCTTGTGTCCTAGTGCTCTGGGTGGGTCCCTAGGAGCAGAAGTGGTGGTGGTGGTCTTACCTGTGCTTATAAGTATGTCTGAACTCCTGCAGGAATGCCATTTTTTGTACCTTGAAAAAGCCAAGCAAAAAGCAAACCACATAGGCAAACAGAAGAGTTATTTCTCATGGCAATGCCAAAAGATCATGGCTCACTCTGCATTTGTTAATGAGCAAAACTTCTTAACATTTATTCTTAAAATTTGAAAAAGATGCCAACGATGCATAATTAATGTGTTTCATCAGTAAATCATGATGTCTCATTAAGGATCATTATCCCTGGCAAGATCCTTGAACTGTAGTTCAGTCTTGTTTAGGAATTTTGTCATTATGAATCAACACTGAGAGTTGTTATATTTAAACCTTGAAAGGCTGGATTCAGACTACTGAAGATACAAAGCACATGTGTGTTGACTGAGCAAATACTTCATGCTATGTAAACTTTCATGAAAACAATGCTTGGGTTTCACCCTTCATGTGCATGATCTATATGAGTCCTTGGAGATAGAATACTTGAAAACATAATGTCTTCTATATTACTTCACACAGTGGTAGCTGAAGTAGACTTCTGTATTGAGTAGTCTATCTGGTGATGTTTTGTTCTGTTTTCTCTAGAAAACAAGATTCATTCATTCATTTTTGTCACTATAGGTGAAGTGCAAATATTCTACGCAGTTTGGTATTTATTCAAGAACTTTTATTTGATATCTTTTTCCAGTTGTGAAGCAAATGTTGAGTTTACATTAAATGTTACCAACATTATTCAGCTTCAAACACATCTTAGTAGTTGAGCGAATATTTGCTTCACCTCTGAATAATAGTTAGGTTTCCATAGTTGTGAAAAAACAGCATGACTAGGGCATTTTATAGAAGGAAGGGTTTCTTTTCAAATTGCAAATATAAAGGAGGGAGTGCAAACTAGACATAGGACAGGGCCTTTGGCTGTCAAAGTCTTCCAAGACACACTTTCTCAGGCAGGGCCACACATCTTGAGCTGCCCCAAAGAATGCCACCTGCTGGGAACCAAGTATTCTAAAGCCCAAGGCAGTTGAGGACATTTCTCCTTCAAACCACTACACCCAGTCCATGAATTTTCTTAGTGGATTTGGTGTTCTTTTCAGTTGTATAGCTCTTACATTGTCTTTCTAATTTTTTTTCTAAAAGTACAAATTTGAGGGTTGTCAGTAATTTTGGTATCTTCTCTGCTTTTACTGAATAATTTAGTTTTCCGCAGAAAGAGAAATCCTGCAACGTTTTATTTTGGTTCTCTAATTCTGCGTTCAGCTTCCTCAAGATACCACTCTTTTTTTTCCTTCTGAAAATAATAAGGAATGTTTTTGCATGTGCTTTCCTTTCTTTTCTTTTTTTCTTTTTCATTGAATATTTGCTTTATTTACATTTCAAATGTTATCCCCTTTCCTCATAACCCTCCAAAAAGCCACTATCCCATCCCTCCTTCCCCTGCTTACCCCCCCCCCCCCAGTTTCCTAAACCACCAGCCAAAGAGTACACATGGAGGGACCCATGGCTTCAGCTGCATATGCAGCAGAGGATGGCCTTGTTGGACATCAATGAGAGGAGAGGCCCTTGGTCCTGAGAAGGAGCGTTCCTTTCTTTGAACTGTCTCGTAAACATGTACCAGGTAGGGGACCAACAGAAATTTTCATTTTATTTCATCTGGTTCTTAAAAGTCATTTATTTGTTTTTATTCCATGCATGGGTAAGGTGTCTCTTTAGATCCCCTTTCACTGGTTTTGATGATACCTTACTTACATATTCATTTTTCTTCAGAGGCTGAACATTTTATTTCATATTCCTACTGGAATCTTCTCACTTTTTGTGCTTAGGACATTTAAAAAATGTATTTACCTTTATCATATGTTTGAGTATTTTGCCTGCATGTGTATACATGTACTATGTTCATATGTAGAGCCCCTTGGAGCTAGATCCCCTGGAACTGGAGTTATGCGCATTTGTGAGACACCACAAATATACTGAGAACTAAGCCCTAGTCCTCTGCAAGAAAAGAAAGTGCTCTTAACTACAAAGCCCGCTCTCCACCTCTGTATGGTATCATTTTTAATTACAGAATTACTGTTGTGAAGATTAATCCAGTGGTATGCTTTAGTATATTCCCATTAGTAAAAGTTAAACACAAATCCAAAAACTATAAGCTGTCATATGCAAAAGACATGAGATTTTTAAATAATATGATATGGTAGAGAACCAGAATGCCATGTAACCCAGGCCAACCCAACCAAAACAATGATGCAGTGTTAGTTAAAATAATCCACAGAGACATTTGTATCAACACCCTAACCCTAACCCTAAACCAACACATAATGTAACTTTATAAAACATACTGTCTCTGAATAACTTCAGAGGGTCTTTTGGAAAACAGAGACTCATTGTAACACTGAGGTTTGATAAGTACATGTTTAGAATCCACTATGTTCATAGCAGCCTTATTTATAATAGCCAGAAGCTGGAAAGAACCCAGATGTCCCTCAACGGAGGAATGGATTCAGAAGATGTGGTATATCTACACAATGGAATACTACTGTGCAATTAAAAACAATGAATTCACGAAATTCCTAGGCAAATGGTCAGAACTTGAAAATATCATCCTTAGTGAGGTAACCCAATCACAAAAGAACACACATGGTATGCAGTCACTGATAAGGGGATATTGACCCAGAATCTCGGAATACCCCAGACACAATCCGCATATCAATAGATTTCTAAAAAGATGGAAGGAGAGACCCCTGGTCCTGGAAAGACTGGATGTAGGGGAACGCCAGGACAGAGTAACGAGAGGGGGTTGAATGGAGAAAAGAGGGAGGGAAGGGGGCTTATGGGACTTTCGGGGAGGGAGGAAACGGGAAAGGGGAAGTGATTTGGAATGTAAATTAAGAAAATAAAATAAAAAAAAAAAAAGAAAGCAGGCTTTTCTTCTACAATAGTCCTGCAGTCTGCAACCTTTTTAAGACTGAGGTGTCTGTGGTCACCACGCTCAAAGTGTTTGAAACTACCCTGCATTCCATCTAGGGTCAGCCTGTCATCTTCTGGTGTTCACTGTCCCTGAGTCTTTCACTTCTAATATCCCATAGTCACTTGGTCAAAATCGCCGGATGAATTTAGACACCTCCATTCATAAACCTATTGTAAATGATAAAGAGAACAGATTAGACTAAGAGGTGTAGTTTACCACTCTCAAAACACACATTGCTTGCGTCTTGTGTCTGCCCTCTTTCATGATGCCAAAGCCTCTGTGTCTTGATGTTCACTGTCCTACTCAGTCCCAGCTGCCTCTCTTTCCTAGAAAGCTCGGTGCTCAGGAATCTGAGTGCTGCCCTACATTTGTGAACATAACACCTGACCGATAATCCAACTGAACATCCCATCTATTCCAGCAGTTGCTTATTGAGTAAGGATTTGACACCTTAACTTTTAGAATAAATCTGCAAAGCTGGTGCTGTTACTTTTGCCATTTTCCAGCAGGAAGATAGTAACTATGTTGCCAACACTTGATTGCTTCCAGATTAAGATGATTTGAAAACTGCTGCTCAGTCTGCATACCTCTTCTGTAACCATCACTCCACATCGTACTTACTGACTCTTGAGGGTATCTACAACAGGTACAGCAGTGAGTGAAAACTGAGGGCAATCTTACTGCCACCAGTAAACAAAATGCATTAAGGTATATCTATGAATTGTAGAAATATTCACAGAGCCAGGAAGCAGGAACTGATTTAGAGGCCGTGGAGGGATGTTTCTTAATGGCTTGCTTGAGTTCTAGTCCTGACCTCCTTTACTGATGAACAGCAATGTGTAAATGTAAGCTGAATAAACCCTTTCCTCCCCAACTTGCTTCTTGGTCATGATGTTTGTGCAGGAATAGAAACCCTGACTAAGACAAATTGGTACCCGCATAGTGGGGTATTCCTGTGACAACCTGACCATGTTTTGGGGAGGACTGTGGAAAGACTTTGGAACTTTGGGCTAGAAGAGCCATTTGGTTTTAAGAACTCTGTAGGATGTTGTATAGGAGATTGGAAGATAATATTGAGAACATTGCAGTGCAGGAGGAACTGAGGGTTCTACATCTTTATCCAAAGGAAGCCAGGAACAGACTGGGCATCCTCAGGCATCTAGGAGGAAGATCTCCAAGCCCATCCCCACAGTGACACACTTCCTCCAACAAGGCCACACCTTCTATTAGTGCTACTCCCTGGGATGAGCATATACAAACCATCACAGACACATTGGGTAGAAGCATTAGAAAAAGCTTTTTGTAGAGAGCATATTCTTTGCAGTATGCATCTAATAGTCACAGGATTTCAAACATAGTGAGCCAGGGTTGGTAATAATAGCCTCTGGGTGAAGAAATTTACATGGACAAAGCCACAGATTTTGGAGTGATAAGCTGAGACCATAGGGGGACAGTGCTTGGTTCACATTGGCAGCCAAGACTAAAAATGAGCTCATCTCAAGTAGTGGCTGAGATTCTAGACTAAACACTTAGGACTAAAATTGTAAACACATTTAATCACACTTTCCTATCCCTGGTTAGTACAATCTTCTGATGGAGGAAATAAGTGCCTTCTAGGTCCCCAAAAAGAAAGGACTTCACATTGCCAGAAGAGTATAGTGCTTGGGCAAGCAGTATGGGTGGGGGTGGGGTGGGAGGGGTAATGGTATACAGAACCATGGCAGGGGAAAAGAGGCCTGCCTAGAGGGGGACCTTGTCTGCTGGGGAATTTTCAAAGGAAGACCATATTTGTAGAAAACAGACTTTCACAACGATCCCTGTAATCTCAGATCAGATACACGGAATGGTGGGGTTTCTTGGGTCAAAGCAGGGTGTGGTTTATTCATGAGAATCTGCAGTGGCCTTGTCCAGTGTGTCGAATTGAATAGCTATAAAAGTGCCAATGAAGCTAAGACATGGAGCCAGGTCGTACACTGCACAACTTTGCTCTGTTTTAACTCAATAGCATTATACCTACTTAGAGGCAATCGGCTAACATACCCAGGAATAGAGGGGAGCCCTTGTCCTCAGTGATAGGAGTCCTGCTGCTGTTTCTTCACCCGGATATACCTCAAAGAGGTGGCATGCAAAATGTCCAGCAAATGGCTCCATCCAAATATTTGAAATAGCCTTATAATCACGAAAGCTCTAATTTTTCATGAAGACTTCTGAATTATGAAATTGACAAAATTTCTATATGGGCTAGAATATTCCTAGTAATATATGTTTATGCTGGAGATATGTGCATCTGTTCATTGAAGATGTTTGTTAAAAAGGCAGAAAAAAAAACCTGACCAGTTCATCTTACTCTATAAAATCTCTTTGACTGTAATATAATACAATCCCCTAAGTGGGAAACCCCAGATGTGTATGGGAGAGTGTGCTTGTAATCCCAGAAGCAAGATGCTGAGGCAGAGGGATCATGAATTTTAAGTTAGCAAAGGCTACAGAGTGAAGTTCCTGCCTGAAGAACAGACAGACAGACAAACAAACAAAAGACAATAAAACAAGACAGAATAAACCACCTCAAACAAGCATCTTATTTTGATTCGGTGGATATTTTTCTCTCATGGGGTCAGATCCAGCAATGAGTGTGACACAGGTCAAAATGACTCTGATGGATGATCATGAGAAGAATGTCAGACATGTCAGTGGATGCCCAAGCCTAAGCCAAAAACTCAAAGAAGTTTTATAATACAAAGTTGACTGTCATCTGAATAATTCTTCATCAAGTGAACTGGCTAGATAATCCAGGAAGTCTGTGCATTCCTGCTTGCTGGAGACGCTGATAGATCAGGTCAAACAGTGTTCAGTGCAAAGTGGTTTGCTTTGAGACAGCGTCTCTTCATAAGGAACTATGACTACCATTAACTTTATAATTCATAAATTCCTTCATGCCCTAGTAAAGACCTTAGTGCACATGAAACAATTTACTAAGTGTTAAACAACACTCAGAGTGTGTAGTGTTTACAGTGCCTCTTAAGACTGGATTTGATACAGTGAGTGGCAGGGGATCAAAAACACACTCATTCCATATTAAAGAATACATTGACAGAAGACTCAATAGTGTAACTGGGGCTTGGACTCTCAGGCTGACTCTACAATTAAAGAATAAACTTCTGAGCATGTTTACATGGTGCTTGTCACTGGCATATATTTATATATGTGGGGAAAGCTCAGAGAGCCCAGGTTATTCATATACAGAGGCAGTAGTTAAAGTGAAAGGACCTTTTGTACAAAGCCCACGCAAAGGCATTAGCAACTCACTATAAACATCTTTTATTGGTGTGCCACATCATCTGCAAATACAAACACAGTATCTGTAGAACGTTTGTATTCCTTATTTGGTGTCAGAAAACAACCTAAGGGATTTATTTTGGTTCATGATCCATGGGAATAAATTCTATTATGGCATGGCTGCAGGGACAACTCCATAATGGTGGAACAGGAGTATCTACGGTAATGAGAGGCAGAGATTCTACAGGAAGTGGATTCTGCCCCTTCACAAATCTACTTCCTCCAGGTAGGCTCCTCCTCCCAAAGGCTCTACGACCTTTCAAGACGGTAATATCAAATATCAGACCCACTGTTCAAATACACGAACCAGTAAGATTTGTTATAGAACATATATATATATTTGTAGTCACTGAAAAACAAAAAGGATAGACTACTTGTATGAAGAGCGCTGGCTCTGGGTCAGAAATAGAGAGCCAGCTGAGAACGTTCTGTGTTGAGGAGAAAATCAGGTATGACTGGAAGCCAGTGAAGCAGCAGGGGGACAGGCTGGGGCATGACTTAATGTAGTCTAACCCATCTCCCATCTACACATTGGTCCTCTGCTGTCTGCTCCCAGGAGAAGCGTCCATCACCGTCTTCACTTTGTGAAGTGCCAGGCATATCACAGCTCTTGATACAAAGTGGTTACCTTGGCCTCTGATCTCAGATCCTGGTCCTGACTACAATTTGATATGTGATCAAGAACTTGTGATTTTCCTTTTTGTGTCTTTGCTGCATTATTAGTCACAGTTGGAAATTTATGTTGGGGCTCAAATCAGGGGTATGGTTCATAAGGTTGGAAACCTATATTTCTCTTCTGGTAGGGAAGAGGGTCTAACCTTTGTCCAAAGGTGTATCAAGGCCTGACATGGACATTGGCTTAGATGACAGATAGAGTACGATAGGAGTTTATCAAGTTCATTGGCCTAAGCCAATGAGGTCTAACTTCTAAGACTGGGTAGATTCAAGTAGAGCTGGAGGAAGGAGAGTCAAATGTGCACCTCTCACCTATCTACACCCCAATGGCATGCTTAGGGTTCTGCATTTACATGCAGTAAAGCCTTCTGATGAAAGAAGGGCTTGGGGGAGAGCCACATATCATTCCTGTAGATCCTACCAAGTCTTGGAGGATTCTAGTCAAACAGTATTAGGATACAATCAAAGCCTGAGATGTGATCGAAACACAAAGGAGACATTCTGATGTGTTCTGAGATCCTGGAAAATTGCAAAATTTCTGCTCCCACCAAGAAGGTATAGAGACCTAGAGAAGGGGTCAACTACACACCTTAGAACCCAATCCTGAAACTGCTACCAGACCACCTAAGCCACCCTCTATTACTCTCAATTTTCTCATCTGGAGTGGGAGGAGCCCCCATTCTGTCTCACTCCATGAACATGTTGTGTAGATTAACATGATGAAGTTTGAAAGGTGCTATTTAAATATAATCTGTAATTAAAGTATTATCATTCTAGTTGGGGGTGATTACACAGAAAGCTTCAAATCACCTGCTTATTTCCGGGATTCAGCTTTCATTGTTGGGTCTATTCTCTTTTCAAAGACAGAGCATTTCTTTTCTACACAGCATGGTCTTTCTACACCGAAGTTTTTTGATTTGTGATCACACAGGTAGTTTTCATGGGAATGTATCTGGAATCAGAGCAGTGGGGTTTGTACCCATTAGTTGCTGAAGTAACTTTAAAAGGAGCATGGAAGCATCTTAGCAGGAACTCCTTGTCTGTAACCTTTGTGGTTTAAGGGGATCTAAGGTCAAAAGTTACAGAATCACATCACTGCTCACCTATTTAGGTATGAAGATACTGGAGTGTCCGAGGCCTCAAACCCGCTTGCCTGATAAATATCTGTGTACATCTGTGTAGGTTTGTCTTTGCTCTTCTTTTTTCACAAGCTTTTAAATCCTATATCATTCCAGAAGATCGTATTTTCCTCAGAAATATTTCTCATTCAGTAGCTCCAAATAGAATGCTTTTTCAACTTCAATTTAAATATGTAGGAACAGTAGCGGAGTACCACAGACACATTGCTGCACAGTGAGTATACACACTCCTGTATCCAGTCCTTGGTAGCCCAAGAGAAGTTCACAGTTTTGTTTTTTTCCTCAACTGACTCTTGCCTTTTGGCCCTTACATAATCAATGTTGACTTGTTTTTCCTTTAACTTCTTGGACATTGAATACAACATGATTGAGTGTTTGTTTACTTCCACAGCCAAGAGACTCTGGCATGTTGGACAAGTGGGTGGTTAATGGAGCTGAGGTAAATGATGGTGGCTGAGGGTGGAAAGAGAGCGCGTGACCTTAGCCAAAACTTCAGATAGTTTTTTTTAGTCCTAGGTTTTAGAAAAGTCTGCATATTTTGGTCCTTAATTTAACTATATTTACAGATTTGACAAATAATCAGAAGGTTTATTTATACTCCTTTAAATTTTATTTGCCCTCAGTATCAATAACTACTTTTCCTAAAGATATCTTGCACTGGTGGATGCTTTGCCCTCCTGGAAACCTTAACAGACTTGAAAACTCTTGCTACTGTCCTGTCACTAGGGGCTGCTAGGGTTGGGCTCCTCAGATGTTCAGGGATGTCCTATTCACCATGTGGCCATCCTGAGAGGGCTCAATTGAAAAGAATAACTTTAGGATTCTGCTGCAGAATTTTGGCACTCAGCAACAATTTATGACTGATAGTTTTACTTAAGAAGTGGCAAACTGAACTGGGTGTAGTGGAACATGCCTTTAATCCCAGTTCTCTGGAGGCAGAGGTAGGTAGATCTATATGAGTTTGAGGCTGATATGGTCTATATGTTGAGTTCCAGGACAGCCAGGGTTGTCTAGACCACCCTGTTTGTCTCAAGACAAGCAAGTAAGCAAACAAACAAAGAAGTAAACTGGAGGCTGTAAAGCAGCTTAACAGGGAAAATGCTTGCCACAAAGACCCAGTAACCTGAATTCAGTTCCTGGAACTCACATAAGGGAGACCCAATTCCATTCACAAAATTATCCTTCGCTCTCCACAAACAATCCACAACAGGCATACCTGTGCACATGTGTATGTGCATGTGCATACATGCACATGCACACACACAAACTCATGAATACAAGCATACACATATACACACAGTCATGCACACCCACATATAGACATATATACACACTCAGGCACACACATATACACACACTCATACACAAACATACACACATGCATGGTCACACATGTATGCACATGTATACTCACAGTACAATTAAAAAATATTAAAGGTCACTAAACTTCAAACTCAGCTACTTTCATTCTTGGAACATTTTGCTTTTTCTCTTTCTCTGTGTGTGGAACCCACTATTCATAACTTCACTCATAAATCACTCTGGAAAAACTTTGCAGGGTGAGTTTTCCATGAAAACTTACTCTAGGCTTCTGTGCTAATTAAGGCCAAAAACAAAGAAGGTTATTTTTCAGTAGCTACTGATACTACTGTTATTTATACAATCCCAGAGACACAATGGTCCATACATACAAAGCGCTCAGTGACAGACAGATGGCTGGATGCTGGTTTCCTTAGCGGTTCCTTTTCTTATCTTTTGGGCAGGGCCTTCCTACCCCATGGCCTGGACCTTAGGTAGCGTGTTATCCCTTTCTGATTCTCACAAGGACAATGGTGTCCATGCTCTCTCCCTCTGCAGTATGGTTTTTGTTGTCTGTAGGGATGCTGAAGTTCTTAATCATGCCAGTATCTTCCATTCCTAGCAGGAGCAGAAGAAAGCTGACTATCACAGTTATTGTTGGGAGGTTGAAACCAGCTCACAGAGATTAATGTGAAATGACATTTCAGAGTGTGGCAGGGCACAGTGGCTATTTTCATCCATCTGACAGTTTTGCATGCTTCTTGCATGATAAAGCTTCCTTGGAAAATGACCCTGTTGTACTGATTGTTATTCTAAATGAAATACGTGTCAGATCCAATGAGAACCAAGCCCTGACTAGAGAATAAAGGTCTGTGTGAGGAAACTGTGTTGAATAATCAAGATATATCAACTAGGAAAGGCCACAACATTCAATTAGTAAATGGATTCTTCCTCATCTTCTCTTTGCAAATTATTTTCCTTTCCATGCGTAGACGCTACTTCAATGAATTAACACTATTTGGCTTAATTTGCACTCATTTGCCAACTGTTGCTCATGAGTTAGACTCATGAGTTTCTGAAAAGTCTCCTCAGATCACCTTCATGCTCACTAGGCCGAACCTAAGTCTCAGCTCACCATGTGAGCCTGGGTGCAGAGAGGGCGCTGTTCTGCCATCCAGATGCTGTGGCTTGGACTGCAATTTATTAGAAAATTGTTAAGATATGTGTGTGTCTAAAACTGTCTTTTCTCTTCTTAAAATATGCTGTTGTTTAAAGAAGATATAGTTTATACCCTTAGAGCGAACACTCTGTCATCTTAATCGGTGACAGTTTATAAAATTACTAAACCTCTGCTGTTTCACACTGTGCCCTTGAGGTGCACACAGCTTCTTTCTTGTCCACAGGCTGTGTTCAAAATATTGCCTTCACATTAGAGAGTTACCCAAGGTAACATTAGCTTAGCATGGTTTATTCCAATTAACTATACACTTCATATTTCTCTGAAGTTGCAATGTATTAATAAAATATTTTTTAATGCCTATTGCTTTTGTAAAGTTTAGAGTCTATGTGCCCCAGGCTAATCTTGAGCATTCAGTAGTCCTCCTGCTCAGTCTCCCAAGCATGGGGATTGCAGATCATCACTCCTGGCATGTTTTCTTCCTCTTGATGTCTAGTAATTAAATAAATAAGTAAGCAATTTAAATAAATGAACAAACCAGTTTTTATATTTTCAGCTAGATAGACAACATGATTGGTGGAGGAGGGACAGAGGAGAGGGAAGGAGAGAGAGAGAGAGAGAAAGAGAAAGAGAGAGAGAGTCAGCCCACATCTTGTTCAAATCAGTTCACTCTTCACTCGCCCCTTTCCTGGATTTATGTTCATTCTTTCCTATCTCTTTGATGTTTTATTATTTTCTCTGGTATCACTGAACAATCATGCAATTAACAGATTCCAAATGCTAATTAAACTCCTGTAGAATGCACAGTGCTGCAGAAATCTGAAAAACAAGGGAATCCTGACCTGGCGGAGTTTATATTTTTAGGGTATGATTACTGAAACAGCAAATGACTCAACAGCATAAGGACATTGCATATTTATGAATGCAAATGAGTGTGATTTAAGCTGAATATGTAAACATGGCTAAAAAAGAAGTTTGGCATGAGACTTTCTTTTCAAATGTCGAATTGTGGTAACATAGTAAAAGGTAGCTGAACTATGAAGGAAGAAGTTGAGTTTTCAATCCTTGGAAGTAGGCATGGATTGTTATTCAGAGAGAAGAAAGGAAAGGGGGTACTGTGCCCTCAGTTCCTCTCTGTGTACGGAAGTGCAGACATTCTGTGAGGTTGTTTCATGACCTATTTGTTTGATCTCCCCCAGGGCTGAGGCTCTTCAGTCTCGGAACCCCATGGTGTCATCTGTGCCTCTCCGGCTATTGCCTCCTGGGAGAAACCCTGAAAGACTAATTTTGGTGCTTTTGCTGACAGTCTGATCTTGGAGTCTTAACACAGTGGAGTGGTGTGAAGTATATAGGGTGAGGGAGGCATGTCTTGGGGCATCAGGTTCCTGGGCTTTGTTTATAATACAATATTCCATGACTACTCCTCCCTTCCTCTCTTTCCTCCTCTCTCTCTTCCTTTATTCTGTCATTTCTGCCTTTTCTTCCCCCCTTCTTCTTCCTCCTTTTTCTATTCCCTCCCTTCCTCTTCCCTACATCTTCCTTCCTCTCCTCTATCAAATGACTTGAGACAATTCCTTACAGGCTCATCACCCCTGAAAACCTCTGTCCCCTCCCTCTGCACCCATCTGTATAATTTCACAGTCAATTTCAGGAAGGATCAAAACATTGAAAACTCACCAGTTTGGTCTTTAAAGGAGAGAAATCATATGAAAATTTTGTTTTATTAATTAAATAAGAGTCTTTATCTCACTTTGCCTGGTGTGTACAGTATCTTCTGTCTTTGGCATTTGCCTGAGACACTTGTCTTGAAATTTGAGAATGTTTAGTTGTTTAGCCCTTCTTCAAAGTAGACAATACTTTAGCTGTCAGTAGCAGTCTGTGTTGTAATAGCTTTAGCTATTGGAATAGCAGTTGTGTTGTGGTCTCTTGTATCATAGCCTTCCAAGTTGAGCCAGTGACTGTGTTTCTATGCAGAGGGGTAGAACCTCCTTGCTTGGTCAATAGAACAGAAGCAGGAAATGTCCTTCGTGATACTTACAGAGTCCCTCATTGCTAATTCCTCTATTAATTAGATAAGAACTACTAATTGGGAATGGGTCTAGTTATCAAAGAGTGATCCATTCAGTCAGAACTCAAGATCTATCTGTTGCCTCTAGGTTGAGCCATTCAGAGATTTGCTCTAATAAGATGGGGGATGAGGGGTTGTATGCTCTCTTCTCAGGTGTCTTGTTAGGTACAACCCTGTGGACTTAAGTGTGTGTCTTTAATGAGACACTGCAAATATTTTCTAGAAAATTCTAATTCTTGGCAGAATGAAGTCCATTCAGAAGGACTCATCCAAAAGATCCTAAGAGATACCTGTGAGTCACTTTCCTTTCTCACAGTTGCTTGTCCAAGAAATTAGTTGAACTCTTGGAAGAGCTGAGAGCTGTTTTTTTGTTTATCTTCATTAATTTATTTATTTATTTTATATCCCAATTGCAGCTCCCCCTTTCCTCCCAGTTCCCCTGATCTACTTCTTCTCTGAGAAGCTCCCTCCTTCCACCCCCAGGTACCAACCTACCCTGCAATATCAAGTCACTGCAAGACTAAACATATTCTCTCCCACTGAGGCCAGACAAGGCACTCAGTTAGGAAACATGATCCACATGCAGGCAACAGAGTCAGGGTAAGTCCCCACTCCAGTTGTTGGGGTACGTGCATGAAGACCAAGCTGCATATCTGCTACATATGTATGCCTAGGTCCAGCCCGTGCTTGCTCTTTGGTTGGTCATTCAGACTCTGGGAGTCCCCAAGGGTTCAGACTAGTTGACTCTTGATCTTCTTGTGGGGTCCCTATTCACTCTTGGTCCCTCAATCCTTCCCCCAACTCATCCACAAGACTTTCTGAGCACTGTTTAATATTTGGTTGTGTGTCTCTGCATCTGTTTCGATAAGCTGCTGGGTAGAGCCTCTATGAAAGCTGTTTTTAGCCCCCACCAAGAACTCAAGAAAGAAATAGAATTCTTTGTTTGCATGGGGATGAATCTAACTAATTGTCCTTCTTTAGTCAGATGAATAGGAAAAATCTGGAGCAAAGATGCAAAAGAAGTTTCCATTCTCCCCAAAATGAAATGTGTTAAGTTTCTTCCTCTGACATGTGAGAGGTACTTTCTCCAATTAAAGACACTGTACCTCTGCTGCCGTGAAATGTGGCATCTGCTTATTTATTTGGGGAAAATGATATGTTTAGACAACAGTTGTCAGGGTGTAGGTGTGATCCATGAGGTTTCAGGAAAGGTCTGAGCTTGCCCCAGTTCCCAGGGACAAAACCATCAACCAAAGAGTACACATGGAGTTACCCATGGCTCCAGATGCATAGGCAACAGAGGATGGCCTTGTTGGACATCAAAGAGAGGAGAGTCCCTTGGTCCTGGGAAGGCTCAATGCCACGGTGTAGGGGAATACCAGGACAGGGAAGCGGGAGAGGGTTGATTGGGGAACAGGGGGAGGGGAGATGGGTTATGGGATTTTCGGGGGGGGCAGGAAATGGGACAACATTTGAAACGTAAATAAAGAATATATCTAATAAAAAAAAGATACTTGTCATTCAAAGCAGCAGAAGATCATAGTACCAACAAAAGCACACTGAGAAGTTATGAGGGAAAACACTGTAAGAGTTAAGGGGTAAAGAGTAATGACAACAGGGTTCCCAACAGGTCCCTTTGTCTGTGTATCTGTATATGTGTGTGTGTGTGTGTGTGTATGGCAAATGTCAAATGTCTTCTAGAAAATTCTTATTCTTGGCAGAATAAAGTCCATATATATATATATATATATATAATTTTATTTATTTTTATTTTATATATATATAAAATTTTATTTTTATTTTTATTTTATATATATATGTATATATATATATATATATATAAAATTTTATTTATTTTTATTTTATGTCCATTGGAAGTTTACCTGTATGTATGTCTCTGATGATGTCAGATCCTGGAATTACAGACAGTTGTTAACTGCCATATGGATGCTGGGAATTGAACCTGAGTCCTCTGGAAGAACAGTCAGTTCTCTTAACAAGTAGAGAGATGTCTTCTGCCCCACTCCCCACCCCTTCTTCTGTGTACACTAGAAATAAGGAAGAAGGATCATTGATATGCAAAAACTGAGAAGCTTCATGAAATAAATGTATTTGACGGAGGGTTTGAAAGAGTTTCTCACTGGCAAGAACTGGCTGGCCTATCAGAACATTTCCAATTTCAAAGAGTTACTGACTCTAGAGAACAGACTATTTTCTTAATTGGGATTTCTTTTTCTTTTTTTTTTTTTGCTGTAGGAAAATAATGAATGAGCTCATTTATAATCCCAATTCTTACATGCTACGGCAGAGTAAATTCATGTATAGTTTGAGGAACATTATCTTACCCTGTTCAGAGGGGTCAGTTTACAATAACTTGGAGTCGGAATGAGGTGAAAATGAGAAATTTCTACCTTTATTACATCTCCCTTTATTTGGAGAATGTTATCGTCTCTCATTCAGAGGGGTCAGTTTATAATACCTTGAAGTCTGAATTAGGTGGAAGTCTGTCTGATCCTAAAGCGCAAGTCAACTTGAGAGAGGAGAGTTATCTGTATAAAGCACTGGAATAATCCTCAAGAGCGGCATCTTCCTTGTTTGATGCCAACCAGCTGCACATGGCCTTTGGTGGCTGGCGCTGGTTTACAGAGGAGAGAATTGGCCTTAGAGTCCGTAAGTGCTCTTGTGTTTTGTCTTTGATTACTCAGCTCGACTTTGCTTAATTTTCATTGGAAACCCTTCTATGCGTCCCTCTCTCTTGACGCAAAAATACACAGACACAAATACCCTAGAAACGAATTTTTGACCTTTGACCATTATCACTTTTCATGGGCACTCACAGAGCCAGATCACACAGCTGACTGGGATTTATCTCCCTTCTGTGCTGTAGGATTTCAGGCAACTCTCAGATTCCCCTTCTAATGCTTACTGTTAATGAACGCTCCCGTGCACCTGGTTTTATGGCTGGTAAGAAATCATTTCTCTCAAGGGTCCAATTTCTGTAAACCTCCTTTACACTAGTCAGAAGATGGCATATAGACAAAACTCAAGTTACTCCAAATATTTGGTCTAGAATTTGCTTTTGAAATCCAGTAGATATTAGAAGTAAGAATGCAAATTCCCCGGGGTGCAATATGCTGCTATGAAACCTGCAAGTGTTTTGAAAAGACTTAATTCAGATAAAAATTCTCAAAATTTAAATTTTGTATCATAGAATTAGCTCTGAAAGGCTAAATGAGTGACCAAACAATTTCTTGTCTAAAAAAAAGTAGACATTTTAAAAAGTGACTATAACATTGTCATTGGCGAATATTAATTATACAGAGCAATGGGTGACATTTTCATGCTTGTATATAGCAGACTTTGATTGTGAATTCTCCTCCTCCCTTCCCTCTCCGCACTATTCCTTTTCTCATTCTATTACTCCCTTTAAAAGGAAGGCTTTTTTTTCATTTTTCTTTTCTTCTTCAGACAAAATCTCACTATGCAGCTTCAGTTGGCCTCAAACCCACAGTCTTTCTGTTTTCCCAGGTTTAGGTTTACAGTCATTTGACACAATACCTAGTTTAGTGTCCCCCAACTCTGCCTCAAATGGTTGTTAAGTTCTCCTGATTTTTTGTATGCCTGAGACATTCTGTTAAAGGCAGAATAATTGCATATGTTGAAAAAAATAGGTCACACCAGCCCATGTGCTGGTAAGACTCTCTGAGTGCCCCGTGCCCAGCCATTCCAAAGGGGCAATGTCACCTCAGCAGCTGTGCACTGGCTCCGTGCCGCTGTGCACAGTACACACCAACTTTCCCTTTCCTATTAGCAGGTACCAACTGTGCAAAACGGTGACTCTCTCTTCTTTTCCTCCTTATGTCCCTTATCTTTCCTTCTGCTTCTTCTTTTGCCATCCTGTAGGACTGAACCTAAGGACGTATGCTAGGCACACTCTGCCTATACTTCCAGTCTTATTTTCACTTTTTATTTTGAAACAGAGGTCTCACCAAGTTTCCCATTCTATAACACAGGCAAACCTTGAGCTTACAGTACTACAACCTCACTGCCCTGGTAACTGGGAGGACAGGCTGTGCCCAGCGTGGCTAGAAGTGGAGCTCATTATGACATTTGCAGATGTCTTTCCATGTGTGTTGGTCCTGCTCAGCCTCCAGCCCCTTACTTTCCCTCCTACTTACTCTCCCTGAAGTCCTCATTCTACTCTCATGCTTTAAATCTAGATCCTGGATGTAAGGGAGATGGTGAATTTGTCATTACATGTGCTTTTATGGAGAGTTTAATAGTGCGTCCCTCCTCTATTTGGAGTAGAGGGTGGAGAGAAGACTCTGGCTCAGGATAGAGATTCTTTGCTCACTTGGTGAAGTACTTGCAGCTACAGCATGAGGGATGGAGTTAGATCCCAGGAATCCATGCATAGAACCAGGAGAGGCTATAACTTCAGTTCTGAGGTAGTGGGGGTAGGTGTCTGGGGTGTACTGCCTAGCCAGCCTAGATTGCTTGGTAACCATTCAGGTCATTGACAGATCCTGTCTTAAAAAGCAAGATGGATAGTGCCTGAGGAGTGGCACTCAATATTGACCTGTAACTCCACATGTACACACACACACACACACACACACACACACACACACACACACACACATACACACACAATACACACACACACATACACACACATAGATAGCTTCATGCACATATACATACAGATCACACATACAGACACTGTCACAAACACACACACATACATACACACACATACACATGCACATGCACACACAGATCACACTCATGCATGCACAGCACCTTTATGTAATACACATGCACACACACAGAGAAATAGAGACATCTTCATACACATACACACATAGATCACACATACAGAGAAACCTTCAGACACACACACAGATACCTTCATACACACACACACACACACACACACAGATCACACACAGAGAGACATCTTCACAAACATACACATACACACAGATAACACATACACACACACACAGATACCTTCACATACACACACACACACAGAGATCAAACACACATAGACATCTTCACAAACAATCACACACATACATACACACACAGATACCTCCACATACACATGCACACACAGATCACACAAACACATACATGCACAACACCGTCACACACATATACATGCACACACACACAGATAACTTCATACACATATAGATCACACACACACCAAGAGACACCTTCACAAATACACACACACACACACACACACACACATGCATGCCCACTCGCACAAACACACATGTAGATGCTTCCTTCCCAGCATACAAAGCTTGACCAGGAGGAAGGGAGAGGTGAGAGTTCTGGAGCCTCCATTTCCCAGAAACCAGGAGTTTGCATTTTAAAAGGCAGTTTTGTGGTCTTGGTTCAAATTAATACCCCATAGGTAGGGCTTTACATTTAGTTTATTTTAGGTTAAATATTACTTTTGAGTTTCAAATACAGAAAATTTCCTGAGAAAAGCTTGTAAAACCCTTGGGCCATGCTGTTCAGGAGGAATCAGAAACATATGGGTTCAAATTTCTCTATAAACATAAGGGTCTGGGTGTTCCTGAGGACAATTTGGGGTTTTGCTGACCCCCAAACTCAAGCTTTGTGGCTTTTGGAAAGAGTTTCAGGTGTGGCAGAATGTTCTTTGCCAAGCTGGACTCCCCCATTACTCACGGAGTCCATCATTAGAAAGGTCTGCTTGACATTTCTGTGTTTGGTGGAAAGCATAGTGTGAATATATTTTTCACGCTGCGAGCGGTCTTGTTGACGGCCACAAAAATTTGAGTTTAACCCATGTTGAGTCATTTCTTGCCAGTGATGAACTGTGTGGTACCACACTGAGCCATTGCTGTTGAAAGCCCTTCTGTTGACAGAATGACAGTTGCAGCTTGCTTCCTTGGCCTCAGTTTCCTGTCCTGTCATGTAAGAAATGAGCTGAGCCTGACCCGTGTCAGAGCATCCAAAGATAGTTGAGAATCGGGCCTCAGATTTAAAATGCTTGTTTTGAGATTTTGCTATCAAATTGGAAAATGAGAAGTAAACTGTAGTCATGGATAAAATTGAGGTCGTGCAGTCATGTGATGTTGTTTTCCATCTTAGTGTTTCAAAGAGATACTCATCAAGTCTACGGTTCCTGTAGCTGCTGAAGCATGGGAGCTTCTAGAACTCAGGACTGATATTGTTGCTTTCTGTAGACTTAATCGACCAGGGCCATAGCTCATATCAATAGCCACATTCTACCTTCTTCTGCCTTGTGAATGCCTGTCTGATGTGATGGGTTCTGCCAGACTTTAGGTTAATTTTTTTTTTTTTTGGAAAAATTAAAACTAGTTATAAAAAAACAAAACTAATTAATAAGCTCAATTTCCAGTTTAAACTCTTTTTTTTTTTCCTTTTGAGACAGGGTTTCTCTGCATAGCCCTGGCTGTCCTGGAACTCACTCTGTAGACCAGACTGGCCTTGAACTCAGAAATCTGCCTGCCTATGCCTCCCAAGTACTGGGATTAAAGGCGTGCACCACTACTGCCCGGCTCAGTTTAAATGCTTACGTGTAATAGTATGTCCAGTGATAGCCTACCTCTTAGTCAATAGTCTTAACCCTCTTTGATTTGTTGTTCAGAGAACACACCCCTACATAAAGACTCATTCAGGATTTCAAACGCACCTACAGATGGGACTCACTGAATTCTGGGTGAATTTTAACTGGAAGCTTTTTGAGTGTCAATCTCTGATAATTTGGAAAGAAGTGAGGGACATTCCCGAGGATGAGTACTCGAGGAGAGGCAAATACTTTGGTCTTCGAACTGGTTTTGGAAAATATTTTCCTAGTGTATTTGATGCATCCCCGTTGTTACTTAGCAGTGGCGACTTTTATTTATCAGTCTCAGGTCAGTGCTGTAATATTGGAGAAAACAGAAAATGTCTTAAAATGTTCAGTTACCTCATTAGCCTGGAGACACACATATCAATGTCCCAGCTTTTGCAGGGGCTTAGAAGAGGTCAAGTTTTGACTTGGGCCTGTTTGCCCTAACACTTGCTCAGAAATCAGTATGGGGAATGATGATCAAAAATACAAGCTCCCACCTCTCCCTCCCCCCTTTTACTCACCCCTCCCTCCTTCCTTCCCTCCCTCCCTCCCTCTCTCTTTTCCTCTGTCTTTCTGACCTCCTTCTCTCCTTCCCTTCCTCCCTTCTTTTCTTTCCAGAAATAGGGATGAAACCCAGGGCTTTGTGTACTCTATGTAAGTGCCTTACCACTGAGACACACCCTCAACCCCAGCCTGAGTTTTCTTTGTGTTCTGAGCTAAAGACCTTCTGCCTGTTGTCTGGAGAGTATGATTCAATAGATAGAGTGCATGAAAAGATTTAGTTTCCTTTCCAAGGAGAGGAAACTAAGGTCTGTGTTTTTAAGACTTGGGGGGGAGGTCCCAATTGGTGGGACATCAAACTGTTCTTGAAGATCACTAAGGACAGTCTTAGAGGAGATATTTTCTTTGAGGGAGTCAGACCTCAAGAGTTAAAAGACAAAGGGTAAGATAGAAGTCTGGAGGGGTGGGATTGGAACTTTAGGGAAAGAAATAATGACAGGGTCTGTTGTGCTGTCTTACAGACCTTGGAGCTGGTGTTCTTCAATCCCAGTGTTGTCACAGAAGATCACTGACTGGACAGCTTAAAAGACAAAACTTTATTTTCTTGACACTGATGTCCAAGGTCCAGGCAGTGAGGACCTGGTTTCTAGGGAGCCCCCCCCCCACACACACCCACCATTGGCTTGTGTTCATTTCATTTTGTCCTTACGTGCTTTCCCCTGTGCTGCGGAAATGCCTGGCATCCTTTTTTCTTCTATTGAAGTCATCAATCCTGTTGGATCAGGACCCCTAGGTAATAGCACCATGAAAATTAGACACTCCCTGAGAGGTCCTATTTATCCATAATTAGGGGAATTATGGTTTTGACATATAAACACAGGAGGGACACTGTGTAGCCAAGGGAGAACTACATCGGAAAATGGACAATGCCGATCCCAAAGACACAACAATGTTCTCATGGCATCTCTTCAGCCCAGAAAGGGATGAGGCCAAGAAGATCATGGTATACAGTACAGTTCATATGCCCCAGTGTGTGGGAGGGGAAATGAGTCATATTGTAACACCTGCTATCAGCTGAATAAATAATCCAGTGACTTTCAAGAGCCCAGGAACAGCATATGTGAAGTCCTAGTGCTGAACCCCAACTGTTCAGATACCTTGGTTACATCCCTCTTGGAGTCATCCTGAAGTGTATTGGACACTCTACTACCACATCTTCAGCAAGATGATAGGGACATGTGTGTCCTGATGTCTTGTCTATGGACTGTAACCATACAGAGCGTAGTGACTGACTGAGATGGAGTGAAGTGTACTGGGCTTTATTAACTCCTGGAGTGTATTAAATGGAATCCTGCATCTGGGTCTATAATATACTGCCACTGCATAATACACTATAATATATGACACTTCCCTGTTCTGTACTGAATTGCTTTGATTCAATTTTAGAACAACACATTTGTTTAATGGAGTCAAGCAGGTAGTTTTAAGTACTATTCATCTTTTTTTTACCAGATGTTTTAATGTGTAGTATTTGGTGTTAAACTGCTGAATATACCAGAAGGCTGACTTAGGTACTCTTTAGAAATTTAATAAGAACCAATATAATATATATATATATATATATATATATATATATATATATATATATAGTAGCAATGAAAGCTAAGCATCTTTAATCTCAGCACTGGGAAGGCAGAGGCAGGAAGATCTCTGTAAGTAGGAGGCTACCCTAATCATCATGGTGAGAGTATGTCTCAAAACAAACAAACCAACCCCCCAACACATACATACAAACAGTAAAACCTAGTACTTTGCATGATAATTTTTAAAAACTGTAGTAAGAAGTGTTAAAGATAACTTAGAAATTAGAAAAAAAATTACCCCTTTTAAAAAGTCAAAATATGCATGCATTTTGAGGCAATTTTTGCATGGAACATGTATAATATTTGCAAATGGGCTTTCCTTCATGTCGGCTCACTCTCTATGGTGGTCATCCATGAGTTAGTTTGCCTTCCTCACTGGTGTGACTAACATTGAGGCAAAACTTCTGTCTGACTGTGTCAAGTTCCTATCTAGAAAGGACCAGATTCTTGTGTACAACAGCCATTGAATAAGATTTCTGTTTATCTAATTGCTTTTTATTAAAAAAACAATATCTCTGAAGGTTTTGTGTGAATGATCTACTTTTTATTTCTTTACTTTGGAGAGGGGCACTTAAGTCATGTGTAGCCTGGAACTCACTATATAGCCTTGGCTAGCCCAATGTCATGACAATCCTCCTGCCTCACGTTCCCAAGTACTTGGGTTATACTGGTGAACTTACAAACCCACGTATATAAATGATGTTTTTGGCTTGCAGGTAGCTGCATTCATTTCATCGTGTCTGTGTGTACCTTTGTAGAAGGCTGGGGTAGTGAGGGTCTAGAACATTTAAGTGATACTTTCATATCAGCCTGGTGCCATACACTGTAAATATATGCAATAAAACTGAAAAACAAATGTCAAAGCAAATAAAACTATCATTTTTTTTTAAAAAACCAGATTAAATGTCTGTTTTCTTTAGTAGTGAACATCTCTTTTATCTGCAAATCACTGACAGGACAGATGTTGGCAAACCATCTTTACTCACTGATGGTGACTGTGCCCTTGTTGTCCCTGCACATTTTGTTCTTACGAGGTAAGCCACCACCTTGTCACCCTGACTCAGCTGTACTTGTTTTTATTTATCTATTTATTCATTTATTTTTTAACATATGTGGAGGCTAATAGTGTTGGACTTACAACTAAACCATAGAAATGAGGACATAAAACCAGGAAGAAACAGTTCCAGAAGGAAGAGGGCCATCACTATGAATGCTGTTTGAAAGCTTTAAGATGAGTCTGGAAAAGCTCATCACTAAATGCATTTGTTACCAGTTAATGCATACAAATCAACCAAGGGAAGCCAGGCAACTCCAGAAAGATCTTGCACTGGGTTGCTTTCACAACCTTCTGTTGACCTCACTTCACTTTTAAAAAGTAGAAATATGTGGATTTCAGGACCTGTGTCAGAGAGAGTTCTAAATGTGAAAGGCAGGGCCAGACTTCAACACTAGGGTCCATAGGTAGAGGCTGAATGGTGAGCTTGAATTCACTAATAGGCCAAATGAATATGCATTTTTGCATCTTTAGTTAAAATGTTTAGCTCTGGAACATGTCCTTTTCGTCCATCTCTGCTTCAATAAGCTTTTTCAATTAACTCACTAAAGACAGATAGCAACCATAACAGTCACAGTTCTACCTGGGTTTAACCAGGACAGAAAACTCCATATTAGAGGACAGAGAAAAACTCAAGAGCTGTAGTGTGCCTTTGGATGGCTAAAACTTAATGAGGTTACAAAAAACTGCATGCTTGTAGAATAGAGAGAACTAGCTTTGATCTCTAAAACTGAATATTTACAAGGGAAATGGGATCTTGGGTTAAGATAAGTTATGAACAGTGAAGTTCAAAAGTCCATCGTAGTTTTGGGGAACAAGGAGGACGATCCAATTGACTACAGGTGAGATAATGTATAGATTATCCTGTAGAAATAATGAATGATTCTGCAGGAAATGGGATGTCATTAATGACATCCCTCATGGGTACACAAAGGGCTGAGTTCAGGTCACCCTGAGGGTACTTGTATCAGCCATGAAAGATGACTGCAGATGTCAGCCTCTTTAGCAGACAGTCAGTCACTAACGAAAGCCCAGGTCAGAGACTCTTAATCTATTTTCCTGCCATGAATCCCTTAAATGTACTGTTCTCTTACATTTTTCCCCAAATATTCTTAAATGTATAAAATAGATGTTTTAGCATTTCAAATAAAATCAGACCATATTTTTAGTCAACATGAAAATCACTAAGAGAACACACGTTTTTGGAGATTATGATATATGTGCTTTGTGGTGAGCACACCAAATCATGAGATTTAGAAACAGGTCTGTGTGCTAAGCATAGTGACTGATTAGAGAGAGCTGAAAATGAAAGCGATTTAAATCATTATTATGCTATGATTTCTGTGATTTGTTGCTTACCAGGTCATTGAAGGAATCAAAATGAAGGTGTGATTTTTTTTTCTGTATGGATTTCCCCAATTTCTACACAACGTATAAAATACATTAGGGGTTCATTGAGTCTATAAAGTATCATGAAAAGTTCTGAGTGATGATGAATAATTAATCAGAAGGGATTCAGAGAATTCAGTATTTTCTGTAGATGATCATCTCAATTTATCTTCCAACTTCAGAGGTTCTGGAAGATGGACCTTATCTTCCTGATCTATATTATTATAACTGTCAACATTTTTGTGATGTCTGTGTACTATTATTATAAGCATGAAATCACTTTAGAAATAATTTTAAGTACAATTTTATAATAGGGAAAAAGAGAGGAGGAGAAAGGAAGAGAAGGAAGAAAAGAGGAGGAGGGAAAGGAGGAAGAGGAGAAAGAAGAGGAAAGGAGGAGGAAAGGGAGGAAGAGAAGTAGTGGAGTGGGGAAAAGAGGAGGAAAGATCAAATAGAGGAGGAAATGTGAGAGGAGAGGAGAGAACACAGCCCTCTTTTCATTAGTAGGGAATACTTATCTAAGTTAAGACAGTCCCAAGCTATATGCTACTAAGGGTGTTTGATCGCACTCTCTTTTGAGGCTTAAAAAAAAAAAATCCCTAACGATGTATAAATATTCATTAAGCGCCACACTTGAGATCTTTGTTCTTCATTGTATGTAGGTTACAACCTAATTTTAAAAAGTTGGAGACAAGCAAGCGAACTTTGATGCAAGAAGAAAACTGAGAAGGGAACAACCAGGGTGTTAAGAGGTCTTGGGAAATGATGGTAAGTCTGAATTGGAGAAATGAGAGCAGTTTTCTTAGAACAGTTTGCAGAGCAAGTGAGGGTCCGCAGAGCAGCTCACAGACAGGCAGACAGTGTAAAGGATGGTATGAAAAGCAGATTAGAGGACCAGGCCAACATAACCAATATCAGGACAGTGAATTTTTTTTTTTTTTTTTTTTTTTTGGCTAGGCCCATTTCCTAACAAGGTAACTTTGAAATTGAGACAAGTGTATGTAGTCTCTGTTCCTAGTCACTGTTTAGAGTTGACTAAACCCTTGTCATCTCTTACATGATGGTGTGAAAGGGGCAGTCTTCACTGTAGTATTGGCTCTTGTCCCTGCCTCTTGATGCAGCTTGGAAACTTAACTGATGATCTGATTGGTATCCGGGGACAAGGTAGGATTGTTTGTGATAGGAACAAGCCATGAGACTGAAGGGTTAGGATACTCAGTTCTATGACTGATCCCTTGGCCATTTAGTCTCCAATGGATACTGTTTTACAATGAATTGGCTGAAAACATCAAGGTTCTGGGAGAGTTGTTGGGAGAAGGTAGGGAAGCTGTGTTGTTCTTTTTCATACACTGACACTGTATGCTCTTGATTGGACATCTTCCTGCTATGATAAACTGGTAATGCAAATTCAGTGTTTTCCTGAGAGCCATGAGCAATTCTAGAAGATTATCAATGTGACAAGGAGTTATAGGAGACTCTGACTTGTAGCTGGTCATCAGATGTGTGAGGGACCTAACCTTACACCTGGTGACTGAGGTATGGATGTCTTGTGGACCCAAGCTTTTAGTAAATACAACCCCAGGCCATTGGGCACCATGATGATATCCAGAGAGTCAGAGAATTTGATTTTGGTGTAGAAAATCTGACACAATTGATGCTATGCATGCGCGTAGAAATGTGCCGTGAAGGTAGAAGTGTTTATTCCACATCAAAAGCAGGTTAAAGACTGAGTTACCAGTATCACAATTCAGTATTTGTCTGAGGGGAAAGCGTTAGGAATTTAGGTATGTGAGACAAAAGCAGGAACTAACAGGCTTCTGGCTACCCTGTCAGCTAAGATACCTTCTAAGATTCCGTCTAAGTCTAGCAATCTCCAGGTCATTGGTGATTGAGGTAGAATGAGAAATATTAGGATTATCAGGTGTTTTCTCTCTAAAATATTATTATACTCTTTCTACCCGAGTCTCAGTTTGGCCTGTGTGAAACAGCCCACCTTATCAACATACTTGATGTTGTTTGTTTTTGAGTACCTAGTTGTTTAGGCATTATGAAACATGCAGTCAGTAATCTTTAAACAGGTAAATGTTAAATTGTTAATATAAAATAAATATTTAAGACCTGAGGAAGCTTAACACTGTGCTTTCAGGAAACATACATATAATTTTAATAATAGAAATTAATTACTGTGTTTTATTGTGTGTAACAAAAAATAAATTTTACTTTAAGGAAGACAGTATTAAATGAATTTTTTTTAATCAGTAAAGAATTTTCTAAGGAAATGTGTAAACTGGACATCTCATTATTTGATGCAATATTTACTTTGGTTTGACTAATTTTGTCTGTCTTCTGTCAGTAATATTCTACAAGACAGAATACATTTGTTTAGTCAAATATTCTAACAAATAAATTCAACTCCTTGGATTGAACAAACAGTTCAATTTTCTGATGACCTGATTATAAGTATAGGTATATCTGTGATTTACTGGGGATATACAGAAGAGAATATGAAATTGTGAAATCCCATTACTGTCTGCTTTGTTTGCTTGCCCATTTACCTGCTTATGTGGTAGCTTAGTGCATCTCAAGGACAGTGTTTAGATCAAAAGAAGGTTGAAGAATACCAGGATCCATCATCTGTCTAGATGGGAAACCTGGAGGTGTGGGGGGAGATGAGACTTCTGATACAACCTGATGTAACTAGGTAGCTCACAGAGTCATCAGTCAGAGTCTGACTGTAGAGAGGCATCTGATCAGACTGTCATGCCCTGTGTTTAATGGAGTGTGGCAAGGACTTTGACACAAGCCATTACCCACTATTTACTTACTCAAAGCAGAAACCTACTGGAAAATTGAGTGAAATTATCCATACGTTAAGAGCTTTGAGAAGATTGCATTATGATCAGAAAATTTAAAACAAACCCTCTGAACACATTGGTATTAAAAGCCATTGAGCTCTGTTACAGTATTTTAACGATCGTGTTTTACAAGTTTGTTTCTATCACCACAGTCTGAAGTAACATTGTGCAGTTGCTGGAGAATTTTAAACCAACCTTCAGATCTCTGACTTCTCTCTCCATAGCTGTGCTGTTTGGAAGGATGCTGATAGCTTAGAAACTAGGCTAATTTTCACACTCTTTGTCTTCACAGTCCTGTTTTAATTCCAGGTTCCCAATGTTTGTTCTTAATTTGGGTTTCTTGGACAGAGTTACGTAGTCAACCAAACATGCACTTTCCCGTGTTGTAGGCTAATTGAAAGGAACCTTTTCAAATAGGATACAAGAGAAATCGGAAACTGGGTGAGCTGTTTGGGTGCTATTTTATGTTTTAATCAGTTGTTAACATTATATGGGAATGTGCTTCGCCTGTGGCCATTGGAGCAATTGAAAATAAGCTAGAGCTATGGTTAAAATTGCTTTTTCACACCCTGCAAAGTTGTCATGAACAACTGAAATGGGGAAAAAAAACCCCAACCAGTATGAATATGCCATTATAAGAGGAAATACAAAAATTCAAATAAGCATATTATAAAATCTCCCGTTGTTTTTGTGGTAGCACTGGGGATAAAACATGGGGCCTTGCACATAATAAGCAAGTGGTCTCCCACCGAGTCAGGCCCCCAGCCTACTTACTACTTTTTATTTTTAGACAAGGTCTCACTGAGTTGTTCTTTATGGCTTTGAATTCATTTGCTAGCCCACCCAGGCAGGCTATGAACTCATGAGTTTCCTGCCTCAGCCTCCTGAGGAGCTGGGATTTCAGTTATGCACCTCCAGATTGAACTGTAAAACCCTTTTAGCTGGAATAATTGAGCTGGTTTTCTGATTACTGTTTTGAGTATGATACATGACTGCTTGTTTAGTGAATGTAATAGTCATAACAAATTTTGATAAAGCTTCTCTGTTTTTCTAAGTATTTAAACCTTAATGTATATATTGTATATCTATGTATATGCATATATATATATACATATATATATATACATATATATATATATATATACACACACACATACTGATGTGTGTATGCATATGTGTGCAGCTATGCATGTGCACGTGTGTGGAGGCTAGAGATCAACTCGAATAGTGCCCTTCAGGATCACTGCCTGTGTTTATGATACAGAATGTCTCTCTGGGATCAAAGCCTCTAGTTAGATTAACCTGTCAGGCCAACAATGCCTAGGGCTCTTCCTGTCCCTGCTTCTCCAGTGCTGAGGTGCCCACCATCACCTCAGGATTTTTACATGGATTTCAAGAATTGAACTCAGGTCTTCATGCTTGCATTATTTGTAGAATGAACTATACCCTGATTCTCAATTGATGCATATTTTCTATTTACTTTAAATTAGTTTCATAGACTAGTTTGGACAAAAGAAGAACTCAGTCATAAATGGAGCCCCTCTCTCCCTCTAAAGTGTACCCACAAATTCCATCTCTGACTCAGAACAGCCCTTTGATTCTCCCTCCCCACTTTGTTGAGTCTGGCACCATTGTAAGACAAATAACTTTTTTCATCATGCACTCCGGGTGTATCAAGACATGGCTTAAGGTTAATCATACCAGTCAAAAATCCAACGTGAGAAAAATTCCATTGGAAAGTCCCTCAAGAATCAGCAATGCCATTTGGAGCAATTGCAGGGCTGGGTCCCCAGTTTCCACGGCAGGCTGCCCCTCTGTGCTGTTTTCTCTACACCACTGGGCCTTATAAATTTAAAGTCAGCAGAGAACCTGTACAGAGAATCAATTATAGGCCATTTTATTTGTTGCTCAGAAATTCATCAGAGGATCCTCTTTCTAGCTTAGAGATTTTCTGGAAAGACCATGTCATACAAAGTTCTGAAAGCTATTGGTTAAAAAGGAAACTGTAGCTCAATGGGAAGTAAAATTTGAAAGGCCCTTAGGTCTCATTTGAGGCCTATATTCTACTTCTAAAATTACAGTCATAACAAAGTCCCTCAGACAATGCCACCTAATGAGCCTGCGAATGCTCATTAAAGCCATATTGTGATTCCATTATCAAGCCAGTAGATTGAAAATTGACCACCTCTGACTACATACTTTAGAAGCCTGATTCTGAGCAAATGGGAAGACAGCTAATTGATGTATGACTTATCCTGGCAACAAGGTATGGTTTTCATACAAAACAACTCAATAGATATTTAATGAATATGGGTTCTTTTTTTAAGGATGAAGTAAATAATTTGTCCTTTTAGTGTATTAATAGCCCTATATAGAATCTGTGGAACTATTAGGGATAACGGGATAGAGAAGAAGCCAGAAAGACATCTTTGTATGTAAAATTAGACAAAGCAGGAGAGAGAATGAGGGATGTTGCTTTAAACTGTGGTTGTTGGGAACATGCTGGGTGATCCACACCTGTCACCTCAGCTGTATCTCACATTCCTATCTTAACCAGAGCCTGGGAAAACAGCCTCTCATTTAAGGTCTGCTGCCCGGCGCCACCTTTATTTTTGGTTCTTGATTAGTGTTGAAATGATAATGTGGGAGCTACATTTTTTCACTCTAGAAGTCATATTTGTATTATTTTCTGATTGCTAGGAATTCAACAAATTAGAAATGAAGTATTCAAACTTGTGAAATGCAACCATAACCCGATCATGGAAGGTTTGATCTTGCTACAATTCATGTCTTGCTTTATATAAGACACTTTACTTCTTGTCAGTTACTAGGACAGTCACAGGGGCTGGGAGGGACTCCAGTGTAGGAGGTGATATCCTGTTTCCTCACTGTTCTCACCAAAGCAACCTGCAGTGTTGCTGATCCTTTAGAAATATCAGGCCATTTTCTCAGGTGTGATGCCTGCTTTCATATTTAGAATGTCTGTGTATCACTTCAGGAATGCTCAGCATCAAGTCATGAGCCTGAGCAGCAGAGGCATGAGCAAAAGACCACACACAATTTCCTGACTGGAGGAGGAAGCTGCAGTCGTCCACCTGAAGGATGAATCGCTATAGGGTGCAGACCCACCTGCCAGTCTTCCCTCAGTGGTCTCACTGTGGCAGGTGACACTTCCCTGGGTACAGTAAGCCACTGTGACATGGTGTGGATGGTAATCCTGGGATTGGGTGGCAAGTTCTTTTCATGGATCTGCTTTTGAAAGAAGAACATTCTTCCCTGAAGGAACCCAGAGGGCCATTTTTTTTTTAGGTAAGAATCCAATCACTGTGATGAAAATCCATGCAAGTGGCTTAGATTGCTTTTCCTCTTTGAAGGGACCACATTTTCCCAACAAATTGTGTTTCTTTAAGGAACATAATTTAATTTTAATTTCTTTATCCAAGGCAGGATAAAGAGAAGTTTGGAGAAACCCATCCCAATTTTTATCTCAACAAATAACCTAGTAGCTTTCAGAATCTTGTCACCATTCTTCCTCCAAACCTCACCACCTCACCCTGAAGCTGATATTCCAGTCTTTTTAACAAATTAGAAAGATATCACTGCAAACATCTCCCTCTTTTGCATATCGCATTTCTTCATCTTTTCGTGATGGTGTTTGCTGTTTAGAAGAGAGAGAGATGAATGAAAGACAGAACGAGCCTTGTGTAGGGGTGGTTTTTGACTATACTACTTTGCAGATTGCAATCATGCACCCACCCAGGAGCTATCTTTGGATCTGTGAATGAAAGCCACACACATATTAGATTATTTTGAAAATGTCTTGGCTACCTCAAAGGCTGGGCATTTCTAAACCTTCCTCTGCTATCCTAGGCCCAATTGGGCAAGTGGCCACTTACCCAAAATCTCACACCGCTGGTTGGCTTTATTTCCTGTAGCTCCTGCATCCCATCCTTCTTCCCCAAGTTATTGGTTCTCCTTCCTCTCTGCATCCTAGCCCATACAACCCTAAGGGTCCCACCCTGTGCCCAACCATTAGCCATTGACATCTTTACTGATTGATCAAAAACCAATTGGGGACAAGGACCTTTAACATTTAGACAGATTACTGATTGAATCAAAGCATTAGAACCAATCTCCAACAAACTCTTCTTTTTGTTTTGTTTTGTTTGGTTTTGGTTTTGGTTTGTTTTTCAAGACAGGGTTTCTCTCTGTAGCCCTGGATGTTCTGGAACTCACTCTATAGACCAGGCTGGCCTTGAACTCAGAAATCTGCCTGGCTCTGCCTCCCACATGCTGGAATTAAAGGCATGCGCCACCACTACCCAGCTCCAACAAACTATTGAGAAAAGATGTGGGGCATTTGACAAAACCATATGTTTAATGTAATACATTGCAAAGGTAAAATGGTAGACAAAGGAAAGAAAGGCTTGAGCAATCAAGTACTAGATATAATAATGTCTAAAAACAAGAGTGCATGCTGGAGACTCCTGTATATCTGCTCAGAGTGTGCCATGAGTTTACCTGAAGTCTGCATATTTACTTGACTGTGCCATGAGTTTGGCTAGAGACTCCTGTGTATTTGCTTGTGTGTGCAATAAGTTTGACTGGAAACTCCTGCGTATCTGCTTGAGCGTGCCATGAGTTTGGCTGCTCTAGAGTTCTTAAAACCTGGAAGCTAGAGAGCTGTGTGGTCAGTTATGAGATGTACAACACATGCATTTAAATAACAGCTTGATACAGAAATGGGTTGGGGGTCTCATATGAACACCAACTGGGAACATTAGTGATATCAGGGTTACCATATCTTCTGCATATGGACTTTTAGAAAGACAATGCCACCAACAGACATAATTTGTGAACTTTCTCGACAAGCTATGACCTGTGTCCTCTCCTCCACAAAGGATGTCATCACTATCGCTATCTCCTGGTTGGCTTGGTAGTAGTCATTATGCAGCCTAGGTTATTCTCACACTTATAGCAATCCTACTGCCTCAGTCTCCTGAGTACTGGAATTACAGGCATGCACCACCACACACTTAAGGAAGCAAGTCTGTGATGTACTGGATGTGTTGTCAGAATTCTTCGCTCTTCTCCTTCTCCCTGCTCTGTATACTGTGTAATATGCAATGTCTTTTGAAAATGGAGTTTCAGGGCCACTCCCAAGCACTTTGACATTCATGGCCACTGTTTCTCACATAGAAATCTTGGCTTTTAGAAGTCCATCCTGCCTCATCTTCTGCAACACCACACCTTGTATCTTCTCTTTCGTCAATCATTTTTTTTCAATCACTTCTCTTTGTTCTCTGCTTTCTTATGGGTGATATTCTAGACATATAATGTCGGGATGGCTTGATGCATTTTAGCTCTGGCTGGGTCTGGAGCCACTGAGTCATGCATATTATTTTATATGTCACTGTGAACAGCATACTCCATTCTTCTGCTCCCAGTTTTCTCACATGTTAGCAGGTGATGAAGATGTATGTATATTGCGTGTTTGGGAGGACTGGGAACACTGAAGCATGTGAAAATCAGAGAGCTCCATGTGCTGTTAACCAAGGACAAAGTCAGCAAAGACTTACTTCTAGGTTGGAGGAGAAATCTCACTTATTGTTTCCCATCAACCCTGTGCTGAGGCTACAGCCTATCTTGCTCTAGCACATTGACCTCTCCTGAACTGATGAACAGAAATCTCCCTTACCATAGATTCAGCCCATGTAGCATTCCTGCAGATGCATTGGCCAGATTCTGAGAGTAGTTTTTTTGCTACTCTTCATATATGGAGCTAGTCACCAAATTCTCTCTCTCTCTCTCTCTCTCTCTCTCTCTCTCTCTCTCTCTCTCTCTCTCTCTCTCTCGTCTTGATTGTTATTGATTGTGATTTTACATTGGTATCTAGGCATCTGAATTTTGGGAAGATTGTAATTCTAGGTACTGATATCTAGTCTCGTCTTTATTGGGTGGGTATTTTGTCCCTTAGTTTCTTTTGCTCTCTGGTTCTTTGGAGGATGTGGTGAGCTGTGTGTTGACAGGTAAGGAATTCTTCTGGGATTCTGCTAGATGTGGTCATAAGGGTTCTTAGTAAAACGTGTTTCTAGGTATTAGGGGCTGACACTTAGAAATGAGGATGGGTTAGGGGTGGGGAAGCTAAGGAGGTGCACAGGTGGAAGGAAAGCAAAGTTCCATCAGGATCTGCTTAGTTCCTTCAGAATGGGGATAGCAAGTGAGCTGAGGCCACAGAAGTTCACCTACATGGCTGGGGATGAGGCTCTGGATTGGATTTGGAGGAAAGAAGGAAGAGTGGAGACCTGAAGCTCACCTACCTGCTTTACTGGCTGAATTGCTTCTCCTGTAGACTTGACTGGTGTGTTTCCAGAGAAGGCCTGATGGAACTGGGGGCTGGTACAATAGGGTGAGTGGTGGAGGAAAGTTAGAGAAGATATGAGTGATCCACTGGAGGTGTGGGGAGGCCACAACATGTGGTCTGCTACTGGGTTGGGTGTAAGACTGAGGGGGTTGAATTTAAAGGAGAGCAGGGAGGGCCTAGGCTACCTGCTTCCCTGGCCATATTGGGCTGTAGGTTCCCAGGAAATGCCTAATAGAGTTGGAGGCTGGGATAATGGTGAGTAAGGGGATGGAGGGTTGGAGAGAAGGAACTGTGTGATCTTTTGGAGACAGGAAGAAAGATGGTCAGGGGGAGGAAAGCTGCAGTGAATGGTCTGCTACAAAGCTGGGCATAAGAACAGAACAATAGATTTAAAGAAAAGAAGGAGGGGGTGAAGAAGATCTTCAGCTAGCCTTCCTGCTTCCCTGGCTGGAAAGTCAGGAGTGTCCTCAGAGAAGGCCTGCTTGTGGGATAATAGAGGAGTGAGGGAAAAGAAAACTGAAGGAGACAGTCTTCATGGTCCACTGGAGATGGTTGTCAGAGAGGAAAAGGGGGGTACTGTAGCAGGTGTTCTATTACAGAGCTGGGGAGGAGACTAAGGGATTGGATTTAGAAGAAAGGAGAAAGATGATATTCAGGCTACCTGTTTCTCTGGCTGGAGGGCCTTTGGGTTCCCAAATTCTGCCACTTTTATTGACCATCTCTCATGCTTCCACGTTCCTTTGTTCTGTCCCTTCATCTTATTGTGAGCAAACACAGTTGCCTTGTTATACCTGGACTGGCATCTCTCCTCCTAGCTCCTGGCCTCCAGTCATATTCCTCTGCCCTCCCCACCTCTAAGATGCTACTGCAGGGCTCTGACTTGACTGCTGACTGACTGTCTTCTTCAAGTGATTCAGAGATTACCAGAGGTCTTTAGGAAAAAGCCGAAGGCCTTTAGCAAGGCATGCCTGTACCTTGGCAATCTCCATCCTCTTCCCTCTGTAGAGTCCTCAGTTTTGGCTGCATCTTCCCTTACAATGTGTACTTGAGCTATATATGGAATCTGTGTGTGTTCCATCGCTGGTGAGTGAATTCTAGGATGTGTTTTTGATGGGAATATTTTTCTCTGCTTGAGACAGTAAACTCAGTTGCTTGTCCAACCTTTTGTGGAACATCTGAATTGTTTCGTTTGTTTTGGAGTTTTAATTTTAAAGAAGCAATTTTACAAGGAAAACTATTTTTCAAGATAATTTTATATTTGATTTATTTTATTTCTTTAACCAAATTTGATTTTATTTATTTATTTTTATTTACATTCAAAATCATTTCCCCTTTCCCATTTCCTCCCTCACAGAAAGTCCCATAAGTCCCCTTCCCTCCCTCTTTTCCCCATTCAACCCCCTCTCGCTTCTCTGTCCTGGCATTCTGCTACATCCAGTCTTTCCAGGACCAGGGGTCTCTCCTTCCATTTTCTTAGAAATCTAATGATATGCGAATTGTGTATAGGGTATTCCGAGATTCTGGGTTAATATCCCCTTATCAGTGACTGCATACCATGTGTGTTCTTTTGTGATTGGGTTACCTCACTAAGGATGATATTTTCAAGTTCTGACCATTTGCCTAGGAATTTCGTGATTCATTGTTTTTAATAGCAGAGTAGTATTCCATTGTGTAAATATACCACATCTTCTGAATCCATTCCTCCATTGAGGGACATCTGGGTTCTTTCCAGCTTCTGGCTTTTATGAATAAGGCTGCTATGAACATAGCGGAGCATGTGTCCTTATTGCATGCAGGTAAAGCCTCTGGGTATATGCCCAGGAGTGGTATAGCTGGATCCTCTGGGAGTGCATGCCCAGTTTTCTGAGGAACCGCCAGACTGCTTTCCAGAGTGGTTGTACCAGCTTGCAATTCCACCAGCAGTGGAGGAGTGTTCCTCTTTCTCTACATCCTCGCCAACAACTGCTGTCTCTTGTGTTTTTGATCTTAGCCATTCTGACTGGTGTGAGATGGAATCTCAGGGTTGTTTTGATTTGCATTTCCCTAATGACTAAGGATGACGAACATCTCTTTATGTGCTTCTCAGCCATTAGATATTCTTCAGGTGAGAACTCTTTGTTTAGCTCTGTACCCCATTTTTTAATAGGGTTACTTGCCTCTCTGGAGTTTAACTTCTTGAGTTCTTTGTATATATTGGCTATTAGCCCTCTGTCAGATGTAAGGTTGGTAAAGATCATTTCCCAGTTAGTTGGTTGCCGCCTTGTCTTTTTGACAGTGTCTTTTGCCTTGCAAAAACTTTGTAATTTAATGAGGTCCCATTTGTCTATTCTTGATCTTAGAGCATAAGCTATTGGAGTTCTGTTCAGGAAATTCTCCCCTGTGCCCATATGTTCAAGGTTCTTCCCTAGTTTCCTTTCTATTAGTTTCAGTGTGTCTGGTTTTATGTGGAGATCCTTGATCCACTTGGAATTGAGCTTAGTGCAAGGAGATAAGAATGGGTCAATTTGCATTCTTCTGCATATTGACCTCCAGTTGAGCCAGCACCATTTGTTGAAAAGGCTATCTTTTTTCCACTGGATGGTTTTAGCTCCTTTGTCAAAGATCAAGTGACCATAGGAGTGTGGATTCATTTCTGGGTCTTCAATTCTGTTCCATTGATCTACATGCCTGTCACTGTACCAATACCATGCAGTTTTTAACACTATTGCTCTGTAGTACAGCTTGAGGTCCGGGATACTGATTCCCCCAGAGGTTCTTTTACTCTTGAGAATAGTTTCAGCTATTCTGGGTTTTCTGTTATTCCAGATGAATTTTTGAATTGCTCTTTCTAACTCTATGAAGAATTGAGTTGGGATTTTGATGGGGATTGCATTGAATCTGTATATTACTTTTGGTAGGATGGTCATTTTTACTATATTAATCCTGCCAATCCATGAGCATGGCAGATTTTTCCATCTTCTGAGGTCTTCTTTAATTTCTTTCTTCAGAGATTGAAGTTCTTGTCATACAGATCTTTCACTTGTTTGGTTAGAGTCACACCAAGATACTTTATATGGTTTGTGGCTATCGTGAAGGGTATTATTTATCTTACTTCTTTCTCAGCCTGCTTATCCTTTGAGTATAGGAAGGCTACTGACTTGCTTGAGTTGATTTTATATCCGGCCACTTTGCTGAAGTCGTTTATCAGCTGTAGGAGTTCTCTGGTGGAGTTCTTTGGGTCGCTTAAGTATACTATCATATCGTCTGCAAATAGTGATAGTTTGACTTCTTCCTTTCCAATTTGTATCCCTTTGACCTCTTTTTGTTGTCTAATTGCTCTAGCTAGAACTTCAAGTACTATATTGAAAAGATATGGAGAGAGAGGGCAGCCTTGTCTAGTCCCTGATTTTAGTGGGATTGCTTCAAGTTTCTCTCCATTTAGATTGATGCTGGCTACCGGTTTGCTGTAAATTGCTTTTACTATGTTTAGATATGGGCCTCGAATTCCTGATCTTTCCAAGACCTTTAGCATGAACGGATGCTGAATTTTGTCAAATGCTTTCTCAGCATCTAATGAGATGACCATGTGGTTTTTTTCTTTGAGATTGTTTATATAGTGAATTACATTGATGGATTTCCTTATATTGAACCATCCCTGCATCCCTGGGATGAAGCCTACTTGATCGTGGTGAATGATCGTTTTGATGTGTTCTTGGATTCGGTTGGCAAGAATTTTATTGAGTATTTTTGCATCGATATTCATAAGAGAGATTGGTCTGAGATTCTCTTTCTTTGTTGGATCTTTGTGTGCTTTTGGTATTAGTGTAATTGTGGCTTCATAGAACGAGTTGGGTAGTGTTCCTTCTGTTTCTATTTTGTGGAACAGTTTGAAGAGTACTGGTGTTAGGTCTTCTTTGAAGGTCTGATAGAATTCTGCAGTAAAACCATCTGGACCTGTGCTTTTTTTGGTTGGAAGACTTCCAATGACAGCTTCTATTTCTTCAGGGGTTATAGGACGGTTTAGATGGTCCATTTGATCCTGATTTAATTTTGGTATTTGATATCTGTCAAGGAAATTGTCCATTTCCTCGAGATTTTCTAGTTGTGTTGAATACAGGTTTTTGTAGTAGGATCTGATGATTTTTTGAATTTCCTCAGTTTCTGTTGTTATCTCTCCCTTTTTGTTTCTGATTTTATTAATTTGGATACTGTCTCTGTGCCCTCTGGTTAGTCTGGCTAAGGGCTTATCTATCTTGCTGATTTTCTCAAAGAACCAACTCCTCGTTTTGTTGATTCTTTGTATGGTTTTATTTGTTTCTACTTGATTGATTTCAGCCCTGAGTTTGATGATTTCCTGCCTTCTACTCCTCTTTGGTGTATTTGCTTCTTTTTGTTCCAGGGCTTTCAGGTGTGCCATTAAGCTGTTAGTGTATGCTGTCTCCCGTTTCTTTTTGGCTGCACTCAGGGCTATGAATTTTCCTCTTAGCACTGCTTTCATTGTGTCCCATAAATTCGGGTATGTTGTGCCTTCATTTTCATTAAATTTCAAAAGTCTTTGATTTCTTTCTTTATTTCCACCTTGACCAAGTTATCATTGAGTAGAGCATTGTTCAGCCTCCATGTTTACGTGGGTTTTCTTTTGTTTTTGTTGCCATTGAAGACCACCCTTATCCCATAGTGATCTGATAGGAGGCATGGGATTAGTTCTATCTTCTTATATCTGTTGAGGTTTGATTTGTGACCAATTATATGGTCAATTTTGGAGAAGGTACCATGAGGTGCTGAGAAGAAGGTGTATTCTTTAGCTCTAGGATGAAATGTTCTATATATATCTGTTAGTTCCATTTGGTCCAAGGCTTCAATTAGATTCACTGTGTCCCTGTTTAGTTTCTGCTTTCCTGAACGATCCATTTCAGAGAGCGGGGTGTTGAAGTCACCCACTATTATTGTGTGAGGTGTGATTTGTGCTTTGAGCTTTAGTAAAGTTTCTTTTACAAATGAGGGTACCCTTGCATTTGGAGCATAGATATTCAGAATTGAGATCCTCTAATAGCATCATGAGAAGTGATTTTAAATCCAGATCTTGTCTTTCGGGTGTGGTGGGGTATCCAGGACTTGCTGCTGTTAGAGAGTTGGGTTCAGATGGTGCCATATTACTTTGATTTCTGTTAGTAACGTTCCTACGTTTGCCTTTTGCCATCTGGTTACCTCTGATGTTAGTTGGTCCTGCTGTCACTGGCTGTTGGTCGGACCTCCTGTGAGCCTGCAAATCTATTTCTGCCCCACCCCTCGGTTTACCAGGATTCCCCTGGCACAGATTTCTGGGGCCTGCCCTGCTCCTGAGTGACTTTGGAGCCCTGATGTGCCTTGCCCCAAGTGATGTTATATTGGGGAGTCCCTGCACATCCAAAGACTCAGCGTAATGGATTCCGGAGCAGAGGTCGCCAAAGGGAGGCTGATAGGCTCCTGCCCTGTGCAGGGGTGTGTGATCTCTCCCAGAGTGGGGGGGAGGGGGCGTCCCTCTGCCAGGCAGAATTCCCACAGCAGAGCTAGCGCACTGGTTACTGCAGATCTGCCCATCACTTGGGAGCCACGTACACACAATCAGCCCAAGACCCAAGCGATATTATGCCTGTCTGTCTCTGAGCCTGGCAGTCCCAACTTCCCGGCCACTGGAGCAAAGATGGAGGAGTGCGCTCTGCACTCTCTCCGTGGCGCTGGTCACCCTGCAGAGGCGATGGCCTACAGCAGATCTGGCACCCAGATCGTGCTGTCCCGTTCTTGGGAGCAGACGGAAGCCCCAACCGGCCGTGTCCCAAGCGATGTTATATTGGGGGGAAACTGAGTACCTGTCTCTTCAGTGCAGTCTACTGGAACAGAGGTCGCCGAAGGGAAGCTGGTAGGCTCCCGCCCAGTGCGGGGTGGGGGGGGTCTTGATTTATTTTATATCATAGTACTAAATACATCATAAATTAAAAAATTTTATGTATAATTTTCCCTTTGTAAGATTTATATTGTCACTTCTATAGCTTTGGGATTTTTTTGGGGGGATAGATATTAAACTTTCAACAAGTTTGTTTTTGTTTAAAATAATTTTCAGTAGAATATTATTTATTATTAGGTAAAAAATAGGTTCAAGACATTTCCATTTAATTCAAGGGTCTGTAATGAACTTGAATCTCAGGTTTCCGGAGATTATTCAGATCTTCTGAATGATGTAATGTGGTAACAATCTCTTTCTTCCTTTTCAGTTTTTCTTTTCCATGCTAAGCGTGGGACCCAGAGACTTAACCTTGCTAAACTAACCTGAATAACTGAGCCACCCATCCAGCTTGAACAATTTATTTCTTTAAAATATTATTTTTAAAATATTTTTAAAAATGTACATATGCAATTTTAGTGTGTGTGTGTGTGTATGTGTGTGTATCTATCTCTTGTGTGCTTATGTACATGTGAGTGTAGGTGTCCAAGGAACCCAGAGGTTTAGGATTGTCATGCAGCTAAGCTACAGGCAGTTGTTAATCAACCAGAATGAGTGCTATAGCAGAATTTTCCCTGCCCAATTAAACATTAATTCAAGAAGCCAAGGAAAAGGGAGGCAGAGTTAAGAATTGCAGAGACAGGGGAAGACAGAGGAGAAGGGGAGAAAGAGGAAGCTGGAGAGAGAAAAAGAAGATCCAGATTCCATGAGGTTTTAAATAGCCACAGGTGATCATGATGAATATCATAAAAGGATGGAATAATTGGCATAACTTTTCTAATCTAGGTGGGCAGCTTGTATCATTATCAATTGGCTCTGAAATTATTGTGTGGGCCTCTTGAGAATTGAGGATTTATTGATATATAAGTCTGACTGATTAATTATAAGCATCTAGAGTTTTGATTTACTGGATTAAGGGGAATTGTGACCGCTGATCACAGGGGTGGATGGCTGAGAAGGAACTAGCAGCTCTGAGGCAAGCGACCAGAGCTGGGAAGACTAAGATCAGTCTGTATGGGGCTAGCCCTGGAGGCAGCAGGGTTGGCAGGCAGCCTACCTAACCCTAACCCCTAAACCTAACCTTAACCCCTAACCTTAAACCTAACTCCCTAACCCCCAACCCTAACTCCAACCCCCTAACCCTAACTGCTACCCCTAAACCCTAAACCTAACCTTAACCCCAACCCTAACCCTAACCCATAACCCTTAACCCTTAACCCTAACCCCTAACTTTTAACCCTAACTCTAACCCCTAACCCCTAACCCTTAACCCTTAACCCCTAACCCTTAACCCTTAACCCTTAACCCCTAACCCTAACCCTAACCCTAACTCTAACCCTAACCCTAACCCTAACCCTAACCCTAGTCCTAATCCTAACCCTTGGTGCAAGCGGCTTTCCTTGCTGGACCATCTCATGCCTGACACTCTATTTCTCTTCTATACCTATAACCCTCAATACAGAATGATGCATTTGACAAAAGGTTAGGAGGTAAAACTGACCATGAAATGACGGTGAACGTAGAAAGAAAACAAGAAAAATAAGAGAAAGGTCCAACCTGGTGAATTTCGAGCCTTAGAAGTGACAAGAAGAAAGATGCTGCTATGGAAAGAACAGAAAATAAGTTATTTCTCTTTCCAGTTGTTTGAAATATCGTGTACTGCGGGGAAAACAATCTTCTTGAGAGGTAGTCTAGTAAAATGTTAAATTTAGGGGAATGAAGAGAGACGTTATCACAGGGGTTGATAGAATGCAGGGATTATCAGCCATTTTAGACAGCGATAGTTTTACAAATACTGAAGTCGGCTCCATACGGGAGGTGAAGCCCTGTATGGAAATCAGAGATAAAGGAATAAACCTGCCACCAGAGCAAGATTTACTACACTGCCAAGCAAGGAACTCAAAGGTCACTCCTGAATTAAGTTACCTTTGTATGACTTTCTGTTCTGGGTGTGGAAATACAGAGACTGGTGAAATCCATTAAAGCATGGCTGACAGCAAGAGGGGTTCATTAATTCCAAAGTGGGAGGAGGTTTGCTTTCTGTTAATGCCCTGTGGGAATTCCACGGGTACGGTTTGGTTCCTGGAGCCAAATGGAGCATTAAAATAGAAGCCGGCTGTGGGAATAAAAGCAGGGAACTAGACCTTCTGCCTAAAAATAGTCATTGCCTGAGCAGGCTGTGTGATAGCTGGTCAGAAATCACATTGGTCACAGCATGTAGGTTCTATGATAATGACACGGAGAGAGGAGCTGGCAACCATGGTCACGTATGCGGTATGAAATGCAACGAAGTCTGGTGACGACATCCCAGGAGTGGCACCAGCAGGAAATGCTGTGGCTTTTCTTCAAGGCTTCAAGTAGCACATGGCCAAGGACAGACACCTCACATCAAGGAGCATCTCATTAGCGGCTAATATCGGAGACATGATAACACACAGCCTTCATTTTCAGTTTCAAGTAGAAAGTAGGCTGTTCTTAGAAGCTGCTCTAGCACTTAGAAGTCACAGTTCACCAACCGAGGGATTCGAAGGTGGTCGGTCAGTGACAGTATTCCTCTGCCCTCGCAGAAAGCGCAACCCTAGTCTTCAAAGTATGCTGCAGATAAGGTGATGCAGACATCAGGTTCAAAGCTGCATTCAGAACAATTGTGTAAGTCAGCCTTTGGTAGCAGTGTATATAGACTCAGGCATCGACCCAGGTCCTTTTTCAGTGGGAGGCAAAGCTTGAGTCTGCAGAATTTCACATTTAGTATCTTACCGCTGGCTGGGTTGATCCTGGGATGGCTTCAGCGCATGCCCAGGCTTGCAGGGAAGCAAGAAGCTGAGGATAAAAACCTTGTGATCCATATCTGGAGGAAAGCCCAGGAGACCTGTGAAAGGATGCTATTCTTTTAAGCAGGCATTATGTAGTTAGCTATGTCCCTATGTGGGGTGCTCTGTCTGTGGATGTAGCCCTTAACCATGTGTACTTGTTTGTGATATAACTGTGACCAGACAGGGCCGACAGTCCCCTGCAGGCTCTGAGTACTGTTTCCCCCTAATTTGGGCAGTCTCCAGTGACTTCACTACATCTAGCTCCTCCGGGTCTTTATGCTTCAGCCTAAGCAGAGTTTGTCTCTCTCACTTCCAGAATTCTCCTGATTTCACTTTCTCTTTCCCTTTCAGAGACTGCCTGTCTGCTCCCCGGTGCAAGGCATCCAGACTGCAGACCCATCTCTGACAGTTGGTCTGTGTGTGGCGTCTGCGTTTGTGCAATGCCTGCAGAACTTAATGAAAGCACAGGCACCCGTCATCTTTCAACATCAAGTCCACTGTATATCCACGCTAAGCAATATTTTGAGTGGATCATTTGAGACTTTTTCTTTCACATACATATGCAAATACATGTAGATGTGCATGAATGCTCATTTACTTTAAAAAGTAAAGCCATACACTGGGGTGTGTTCTATGTAGCCCTCCTCTTCATAATGGTCCATAGCTGTCATTTCATTCCAGTAACAAATATCCACCTGATAACTTTAAGTCCTCTTGTAGATGACACATCTTTATTTACTAGCTATGTTGGTTAATTTAGTGTCACAAGCCAGAGTTACCTTGGAGGAGGGACGGTGTCCATCAGGCTGGTCTGTGGGCAAGTCTGTGGGGCATTCTTTGATTAATGAGTGATGTGGGAGGACCCAACCCACTGTGGGCAATGCTTCCTCTGGGCAGGTGGTCCTGTGGAATATAAGAAAGGTAGCTGAGCAAGCCAGGGAGAGGCAGGGAGTAAGTACTGCGCCTCTGTGCTTTCTGCTTCAGTTTTTGCCTCTAGGTTCCTGCCTGAGCTTCCCTCCATGATGATCTATAACCTGTAAACCAAATGAACACTTTCTTTCTCAGGTTGGTTTTGGCCAGCATTAGCAACCAAACTAATTATGCCAGCACTCACTGGTAAACCTGGGCTGCCTTCAGTTTTAGTTGCAGAAAATTCTACTTGAACATTTTGATCATATGTGTATATTATGTATCTGCGTGTCTATATATTTGTGTGTATATCCATTTGTATCTATTATGTGCATGTAGATATATGTGTGTATCTATATATGTCTGTATGCAAGTGTATCTATGTGTGGGATATATACATGTATATCTATGTATCTGTATCTATATTTGCTTTTCTGTATGTGTGTATATACCTGTGTATCTGAGTATTTGTGTAGATATATGTGTATGTAAGTATGTATGTGTTTATGTGTGTATAAATGCATGTGTCTAGTATGTATATACATGTATATGTATGTGTAGGTATATATATATATGTTTCTATGTATGTACGTATATACATGTATATCTAGTATATGTGTATATACATTCTCTCTATATATATGTATATATACATATATATGTGTGTATGTGTGTGTGTGTGTGTGTGTGTGTGTGTATGTATATACATGTGTGGTGGTTTGAATGAAAACAGCTCCCATAGGCTCATAGTAAGTGGCACTCTTAGGAGGTACGGCCTTGTTGGAGAAAGTGCATCACTGAGATCAGCTTTAGAGTTTCAATTGCTCAAGCCAGGTTCAGTGTTACTCTCTCTTCCTGTTGCCTGCAGATCCAGATGTAGAACTCTCAGCTACCTGTATAGCACCATGTCTACCTACATGCTACCATGCTTCTCACTATGACAATACTAAACTTCTGAAGTGTAAGGCAGCCCCCAATTAAATGTTTTCCTTTATAAGAGTTGCCGTGTCTCTTCACTTAGCAATAACTAAGATAGATAACATGTGAATACTAAGATAACATATTTATGCTCATATTCATATTGTGCTCATATTATGCTCATATAACATATATGCTCATATACATATATATGCTCAAATATATCTATTTGCTAACATACTAAGAACAAACTTGTAAGACAAAAAGACATATGAATTCTATTTTAAACAGCCACACAAGCCACATTTCTTAAAGGTTTATTCCAGTTAGACGTTCATCATTAGCTGATAAAGGTATTGACTTTCTCAAGCACCCCCTGAAAGTAGGCATGCCCGTCATTTTAACTCTCATCCATCAGTCTGGAGACAGAAGTTGTGTTGCAGCTTTAATATTGCTCTGATAGCTCTCCATTGGAATTGCCTTCCCTCTTTGTCTGTCTTGTACTGCAGCTTTCTCTCCCTTTTACTAACTTTCAATGGCTCTCTTATTATGCATATTGAGCCTTTCTGACATGTATGCATATCTGTGTGCTTAGATATGTATGTATATGCATGAGTATATCTATCTCTATATTTCTAACATATTTTGCTGGGTAAAAATTACCTTAAACCTTAGAGGACAACCCATGAGATGTGACGTTTGACATCTTGTACAGTCTGAGAGTAGCTACCCATATGAAGTTCTTGTACAGTCTGAGAGTAGCTACCTATGTGAAGTTCTTGTACAGTCTGAGAGTAACTACCCATGTGAGGTTCTTGTACAGTCTGAGAGTAGCTACCCATGTGAGGTTCTTGTACAGTCTGAGAGTAGCTACCTATGTGAGGTTCTTGTACAGTCTGAGAGTAGCTACCCATGTGAGGTTCTTGTACAGTCTGAGAGTAACTACCCATGTGAGGTTCTTGTACAGTCTGAGAGTAGTTACCTATGTGAGGTTCTTGCTCAGTATCTTTCATACCGTAGTAAGCAACTGCTGAAACTGCCATCTGATGGCTTTTCAGAGCCTTATGAAGGAGGCCTCCCATCCCTGGAAGTCCATATTGCCCCTCCATGGAAGCTCTGCTGATGTTTACCAGGGCTGTGGCATTTGCATGTGACCTCTCTGTTTTGTGCTTTTATGAAGTGGCAGCTGGTTCATTAGGAACAATTGTTTCCGGAACAGAGATGTAGATGCTGTCTATTAAATTCTGGGTATGAGGAATTGCTCAGTAAAATGCCTGCCAAGCAAGCATAATACTTGAGCTTGGATGCACATAGCCCACATAAAAACCTAGGGCACTGTAGTGTGTTCCTCAGCCCAGTTCTGGGAATGGGTGGTGCTGGGAAAGAGTGGCTGAATTCCTGATGCCCATTGGTCAGCCAACCCATTAGAATTGATGAGCCTCAGGTTCAATGAAAAAAAAATGTGTATTAAAGTCTTAAGGATGAGGGCACTCAAAGAAAGACATGCAGCATCCACCTATATCTTCAGCACGTATATGCACATATATATGCACAGACATACTGAATGCATAATACAGCATATTCAACAGTGACTCAATGACCATCTAAATGTCATAGAACCACTTTTGCTATAGCTGACTATTCTAGGCAGCCAGATACAATGGAAGGGGAAAACAAAAAAAGTCTGACCCTCTTTAATCTACACACACACATACACACCCGCATGTGCACGTGCACAAACACACACACACACACACACACACACACACACACACACACTCACTCACACACAGACAGACAGACAGACAGGCAGACAGTCAAAGAGAGACCTATACATCATACATTATTGAACAGTCATAGACAAACCACAAGTGACATCCCTTTTCAAAAATAGGAAAAATGGGAGACACATGCAATTCCTGGTCTATAGCAATTATAAAATCCATCTGGGTGCACACTGCCAATTTTTGGATTATTTTCCCCCTGGGAATGGTTCTCTATGGCACTTGGCTTTGTTCTTTGGATTGTTATTTCCTCTTTCAATTCATCTTTCTCTTTACATAAAACATCAACAGTTAATATCTGAATACTCCCCCTGCTTTCTTACAGCCTGATGTAGTTGGAGGGGGGCACTGACACCCTGTGTATTTCTTATTATCTCTGACCTCTTCAGCTCTAGAACAAACACATAATTCTTTTAAAGATGGCATAGGTCCTTGTTTATAAAATCATGCCTTATTAGGTAAAAAGCATGCTTCTTTTTACTAATCTGGACCTTTCTTTTTTATGTATATAAAGGTATGTATGTATGTATGTATGTATGTATGTATGTATGTATTTTATTCACTTTACATCTCAATTGCTGCCTCCCCTCCCAGTCACCCCCCCAGTCACCCCTCCCACAATCCATCCCCCATGCCTCTCCCCTTCTCCTCTGAGAAAGTGGAGCCCCCCCAGTAGCCCCCCTCCCCTGCACCTCAAGTCTCTACAGCACTAGGTACATCCTCTCCCACTGAGGCTAGACAAGGCAGCACAGCTAGAAGAACATAGCCCACAAAGCAACAGCTTCTGGGAGAGCCCTGCTCCAATTGTTCAGGACCCACACGAAGACCAAGCTTCACATCTGCTCCTTATGTGCAGGGAGGCTAGGTCCAGCCTATGTATGTTCTTTGGTTGGTGGTTCAGTCTCTGATAGCCCCAAGGGTCCATGTTAGTTGACTCTGTTGGTCTTCCTGTGGAGTTCCTATCCTCTTTGGGGTCCGTAATTCTTCCTCATATTCTTCCATAAGAGTCTCCAAGCTCCATCCACTTTTGTCTGTGGGTCTCTGCATCTGTCTGAGTCCGCTGCTGGGTGGAGACTCTCAGAGGACAGCTATGCTAGACTCCTATCTGCAAGAATAACTGAGTATCATTAACAGTGTCAAGGATTGGTGCTTGCCCATGGGATGGGTCTTCAGTTGGGCTGGTTATTGTTTGGCCATTCCCTTAGTCTCTGCTTCCTTCCCCCTTCCCTGCATTTCTTGTAGACAGGATAAATGTTGGGTTGAAAGTTTTGTGGTGGGTTGGTGTCCCTATCTCTCCACTGGGGTTCCCACCTCCCTAAAGGAGGTAGCCTCTTCAGGTTCTATCTCCCCAATGCGTGAGTCACAGCTCAGGTCACCCTCATTCAGTATAAATCTTTCAATTGAAACTATGAAACTTCCTTGAGGCTCTGACTACTCAAACTTTTTTGTTTAGTGGCAAGAGTCTCTGAGACATGCACTGTGAACTTTTCATGGAACCTTCTGTTCATCAGGGAAGGTTGGACCTTAAGACTCTTGGAGCTGGGGGAGGGGGCGAATATAAAAACATGCCACATGAAAACCTTAAAGGAATAACTGAAACAAAAAGACTCCAGGCTCTCTGCTGAAGAACTCTCCTAAGGGCTCGTCTTTATCAGCATAATGTGTTTTTAGAATCATCCCCTCAGAGCTGCTGAGGGTGAGGAGCAGTTTAATCTTTTCCAGACAGTATTGCATTCCATTCATGCTGAAATTCAGCTTGAAACTAGGCAAGTCTGTTTGGCTTGTCTCTTCAACGTCTCAGCCCTCTGGTGTTTGTACTCGAGAAGAGTAAACACAAAGCTGCTTTTTTCACCGTTCTGACTGCAAATGTCTTGAGCCAAAACCACTGGTCCGTTAGGTGCAGATTTCATTCTCGTCACTGCCACTGGTACAGTATTGTTTAGCTCTCTATGTCTATGTGACCTAGGCTACTGTTTCTCCTGTCTCTAATAGAGTTCTCTCCCATGCCATCCCCCTGCAGTAGTCTCCCTGAAACCCTTCCTTCTATTCATGAGTCACAAAACCAAGGTGATATTTTGACAATACCGCAGCCAAGTCCATTATAATAAACTCCATTTATCTTTTTCTAGTTTAAAAGAAAATCTTTTTGTGGTTTGAAGCACAGGTTACTTTCCTTCAGGATGCAATGTGTTTCCTAGGCTTGTGGGTGGTTCTTATGTGGGTTCTGTGAAGGCAGTGGCCTGATTTTGAGCTATCTGAAGTCTTGACTGTGTTACATTGCTGGAACTGCTCATGCTGGTGACTGGCTGTTGCTGCAAGCTATTGGCTAGAAACTTTGTTAGGGATTCCATGTGTGGTTTGGGTCTTCACACAAAATACTGGCTTATTTCCAGTGGCAGCCATTCAAAGAGACACAGGAAGTGGAAGCTTGCATTCTCTTAGGGCTTAGACGCCAAGAGTGGCTTGACACATTCCAGAGTATTCCTTCTCAAACTAATCACAGAACCCACCTAGACTCTAAGAGAAAGAGAAAATATAAACAATTGTGGCCATTCTTAATCTACCACATATATTACTAATACCTTTACTTTAAAGAATCTGCCTGATAAGTTCTAGCAGGTATATTCATAAAGTATATACACTGATAACTTGCTGGTTAAAATTAAACATTAAAGCAAGAATTACTTAAAATCTAAAAATGGGAATTAGGTTAAAATGTTATTATTAAAGTACGTTTTCATGAAAAAGTCAATTCACAGACGTGTGCTGGGGAAGTGGTATTCTATACTAGCTTTACTGACAGGCTATGCCTTCCCACCCCCCAACAGACCCTGCTCTTGTGACTGTGACTTCCTTTTGGGAGGAGGATCTTAGTCAGAGCCTGCCAGCCAGCATAATAACTATGCCACCTTTTTACCCCTGTAAGTCATATCTCAGCATCTCATATAATGGCAATTCCCCAGACCACACTATTTATATCGACAAACACAATGAAAAGATTAAGAAATCTCTATATGCTAGTTCTTCCCTGTTTGGCCAGATTTTGGGTATCTTGCTGTCCTGGAACCTGAAGGTGAGGGACTAGACCTCTGTCATTTTTTTAAGGAGGTCAGTATTCCTGGTGTTCCATGTAGGGTTTCCTCTTTCCAGCAAGCCCATCCACATCCAGTACCCAAGACTAAGTCAGACACAATTGCCAAGATGCAGAGCACCTTTGCAGAGCTGGATCACAAGCAGAAGAGGAAGAAACCCAAGAGATAGGAGATACCAGCTGTCATAAAGGCTATGCAGGTTGTGGTGACTGTTCCTGTGGTGTGAGTGGTCTTGTTTGTACGGGGTGTTCTGCAGAAGACTCCATGCCTTCCATCATACACTGGATATAGGGCGAGCCTCCCTATATGCTGCCTTCTGGCATTATCCCCATTACCCCTCTTTACTCAGGCCAGATCTCCCTAGAGCCACCCCACAGCTGCTGACTCTGGCGCAGGCGCTGCCTGATCAATCTCCCTGAGAATCTCCCCAATCACATCTGGATCCTCACTAACCTACCAGAAACCAACCATCCCATACTGCCCACCTTTTCAATCAATTCTCTGCCACAGAGAAGGTGCACCTGGGCTCAGGTAGCATGATATTGCCTTACCGGAGTTTGCCAAGGTTCAGGCTGTGGCAGCACAATGTCTGCAAGGCCCTATGCTCACCCAGTTCAATGCTACCAAGGTTTCTTTGTCAAGAAGAAGCACCTTCCCTACCTGGAGTGTGCCAGTGTTCATTCTAAAGCAGTTCCCTTTTCCCTAACTTTTTTCTCTTGGGGGGGGGGGAGCTTTTCAGAGCTGTGTGTGAATATATGGTTGCTACACAGAATTGTATCCAGAGTCTGTCCCTAGGCGTTGCACTTGGCATTGTAGGGTGTAATTAAAGCCCTTTTTTTTTTGAGGTTTATTTTTTCCACTACCAAGACACGCTTACTAAAAGATAAATAACTATAAAGAAAGAAGAGAGTGGAGCTGGTGAGAAGGCTCTGTGGGTAAAGTGGCTTTCTGTCACGACTGACAGCCCAAGTTCTATCCCCGGAATCCATGTGATGAAGAGAAAGAACTGACTCTTGCAAGGTGTCTTCTGATCTCCATTCATGTGGTTTGGTACATGTGCTCACACACATACACACAAAACAGCATTTAGACTTGGAGGAAGGAATGGAAAAGACCCATAGTTTGGGCAGTTGCTATACAAATAGCACACTTCTTTATCTTCTGATTTGCATAAACTACTAGGCCACATAACAAGCTGGCCCCTCTACATTTCTTTAACCCAGTACGCATTTTTTCATGCCAGTAAAAGTTTATTTATATCCTTATAAACACAAACACAGCACCATAATCATTTTGTGAGTCTGTGATGTTGTTATTATATATCACAATTTGCAGTGCTTCGTGTGAGTGCCTTTTATCTCTTGTTTTGTGTTCTCCTCTACTGGGCCCTTCAGCTCAACACAAGTTAACATGTTTTATTTATCCCTGTCTCCTCCCTGAGTCCTGAGGTCAGCGCCTGACACATAATGGAGTTTCAACATTTCCTGTTGAGTGAATGAGTGAATGAGCAGATGAATGACTGACTCCATCAATCAAAACCACCCCTACTCCTCCTTTTCTGAGCATACAGACACTCCTGGGCCTTTAGAACAACCATACATTTCTCTGTGGTTAGCTGTCCATCTGGAAGCTGTGTGTAATAAATGCCACATCACAGGAAGTTTAAAAGGATGAAAGAGATAGTATTTATAAAATACTTAACTTCTTTAGAAGGACAATCCCAGCCAAGTCCAATGAGTGTACTGTTATCACAGACTCTGCTCAGCCCCATTAATCACATGCGTTTCCCTGGCTTGCATTTTCTCTCAACAGCTGTGTGTCTAACAGTTGTTCCCTGGAAGCGTTTCCTGGAAGCTGAGTGGAGCACTAGCCTCTGTGAGTGAGTGTCACACTTTTTCAGAATAGCAGGGTGTTTTACACTAATTAAAAAGGTGATTCCCTGCCCCCAATCTTCTCAGGTTGGGGTTGGAAGTTATTATTACCTTAATTTTGCCACCAGGAAACTGACACAGAGAGGCACCTACTCACATAGCATTAGATCAAAGATAATAAAGGGAGAACTTGAATTTGAATGTTCTGATTTTCTATCTACTCAGTGAATTTACCTTATTAGACTTTTTAAGTCTGTAAAAAAAAAAACTAAACAAAATTCTCATAAAATAATATTGAGTTTTAGGAATAAACCATTGACTACAGGGTATCCGGGTCAGAATGCTCATTAGTGAAATTTCTTAATTACAATGCATTTAACAGAGAGCATTCATGTGGAAGGTGGTAGTTCCCTCTCTTTAGGCTTTTAAACCTAAAGCATAATCTCAAAACATGCAGGATGCTTGATTGCCAGATTCATAGGACATAGCTCAATAGATGCCAATGTTTTTTTATTATTATTATTATTATATATATTTTTAACTTACATTTCAAATGTTGTCCCCAATCCTGGTTCCCCCCCTCCTCCGAAAATCCCATAAGCTATCTCCCCTCCCCCTGTTCCCCAATCAACCCTCCCCTGCTTCCCTGTCCTGGTATTCCTCTACACTACAGCATCAAGTCTTTCCAGGACCAAGGGCCTCTCCTCCCTTTGGTGTCTAACAAGACCATCCTCTGCTGCCTATGAGTCTGGAGACATGGGTAACTCCATGTGTACTCTTTGGTTGATGATTTTGTCCCTGGGAGCTCTGGGAGTACTGAGTGACTCATTGTTGTTCCTCCTGTGGTGCTAAAAACCCCTTCAGCTCCTTGGCTCCTTTCTCTAGCTCCCCCATTGGGGACCCTGTGCTCAGTTCAATGGCTGCCTGAGAGTGTCCCCCTCTGTATTTGTCATGCACTAGGAGAGCCTCCCAGGTGATAGCTATATCTGGCTCCAGTCAGCCAGCACTTGTGGGCATCCACAATAGTGTCTGGGTTTTGTAACTGTATATAGGATGGATCCTTGGGTGGAGCAGTCTCTGGATGGTCTTTCCCTCAGACTCTGCTCCACCTTTTGTCTCTGTATTTCCTTCAGTGGGTATTTTTTCCCCGTTCTACAAAGGACTCAAGGATCCATACTTTGTTCTTCTTCCTTCTTGGGCATCATTTGATATGTGAAATGTGTCTTGGGTATTCCAAACTTCTACACTTTCCTTGTTCCTCTCAGAAGCCTACTGTCCAGCAAATACCAGAATAAACAAAGAGAGAAATCAGCCAAACTCCATCCTGGTCTGGTTTTTGTAGGCAATCTGTTTACTTGTGAAAATTACAGTAAATATTATTCCAGTGTAACAAGAGCGCTCTAACATTAGCATCTAGGTTAATTTATAATTTTTCCCCTTTGTAGAAACTTTGGAATTTGGCTGATTTCTCTCTCTGTTTATTCTGGTATTTGCTGGACAGTAGGCTTCTGAGAGAAACAAGGAAAGTGAAATACTGTTTCTTGCAGAACTGCATTTCTTTGGGAACTATCTGGAGCAAATGATGAAAAGGTGGTTATAATCACTGTAAGATCCTTTAAGACTGTACCCATCAGGAGGTATAATATGTAGATTTGGAGGAACAGAGGGCAGTTATAGATGGGAACAATGGAGGATCAGGAGGCAGGGGAGTGATGGAAGCAGTAACAGTGGGTGGCTCTTTGATGAGACACTTTTGAGCAGAGACCTGAGTCTAAGAGAAGAAAGTGTCAATGACCAGCACACAGACACCAGGCCTATTCCCCCTGCCTGACATGTTATAATTAGTATTTCCCTTATTCTTAAGATGTATATATACTCAAGTGTTTAGGCATACATATGTGTGTATAGGTTTTTTATAGAGGCCAAAGTAAAACCTTGGGAGTCTTTCCTCAGGTGCCAGTCACCCTAGGTTTTATTTTGTTTTGTTTTGTTTTGAGGCAGTGTCTTTCACTAACCAGGAACTCCCTGAGCCTGCTAGACTGTCTGGCCAGCAAGCCCCAGGGATTCTCTTGTGTCTCTTTCTACAACCCCAACACCAGGGCTATCAGCACATCGGAGGATGGGACTCACATCTTCTCGTTTGCACAGAAGTAGGTCATGAGCCAAGATTCCTTTGTCCCTTTTGGTGCTCTTTTAACAAGTTCACCGTTGTTTCTGCTGCAGCTTATTAGATCATCCAACCTGGAAGGAGCCTGCTGTTAGGCACTCCCTTGACAAGGGAAGGGCTCAGGGAGTAACTCCTGAGGTTCTGGTACCAGCCCAGGTAGGGGATGCCTGGTCATGCTGTCCTAAGAACACGTACCCCGGCAGATTCTAGGACTCTCTTGGGAGCTGTAGGAGAGACTGGTAACATGGCATTGTTGAAATCACCATCCTGGCAGCACCGGTCCTCCTCCTTATCTTGTTTTAATTGCTTCACTTGTATTTGGCACCAAATGAAGGATGGGATATAGAAGCAGCACCTTACCAAAACAATGATCCCTTCCTGAATCGTCACTGCCTTCTGGAACATACTTTTGGCATCACTTGGGGACATTTCAATCCTGGAAGGCAGATAGATAAATCATGTTTAATGCAGTCAGGATGCAGCTTTCTCTTTCTGGGTCTCCGACCCCCCAAAAAGAACACAGGAATTAAATGAGTTGCTTCTCTCGATTCCTAACAGCAGCTGCCGAGCCACGAAGCCAGCCAATTCTTCTGTGAGGCTGTTTCCAATTTCTGTACCTCTCTTTGCCATTCTGGCTCTGTTTGGAAAGTAAGGAAAGTTTCTAAATATTTTGAACCCTAGGGTCCTCTGTGGCTTTCTTATGTCTTCTCCCCTTTCACCAAAACATAAAGCAAACACAATTATTTGCTTGGATAACTCACTCTTTTCTACTCGTGTGGTGGGATGGAACATAACCCAACAAATCAGCCTTCTCTCGAGTCTGTCACCATCTTCCTGATGTAAGAGCTGTAGAGTCGCCACAAGGAGCATTTGTCTCTGGGGAGGCAGCACAGATGGGTTATCTCAAAGAGGAAGCATGTGAGAAAAGGCGCCGGCCCAGTGTTCCAGAGAGGCAAGGTGCAATTAGGAACTCGCTCATTCTCTTTCTACTTCTCTAATAGGGCATCACTGGTAAATGGTAATTAAGACACAGCTCTGAGGCACTACAGTGGGACTCTCACAAATGGACCAACCCGTTTTGTTAAAATCATATCCAAAAGCCTCTTTGATCCCACCTGTGAGCCACACCTGTTTCTCTCTTGGGCTCAGTTGCCTGTCCGGGCTGTGCAAAGCCTCTTGCCTTCCTCTATTTCTTGAACCCAGGCACACATACACCTGTTGCCCTAGACCAAGTTCACTGGCTTTGATCTCCAGGCACTGTAGGAGCCCTCAGCTGTGACAGGATTTTGGTTAGGCTTCATTGCCCTGGAATGCAGGTCTCAAGGGCTCTGCCCCTGCAGATCTGATAATGAACGTTCCAGGAGGGGAGCCTGGTATGTTGGGATGTTCCAAAGACATTCTTTCATGCCTTCATTGTTCTGGGGAAACTGGCCATTGATAATGAATACTGAAGAGATACAGAGGTCAGAGAACTTTTCGAAAAGTAGCCCAGATTCCCTCCCATACCCAGGTCCTTCCCCTGCTAGCTGTACATGCTTTCTCCTAGCAATGGCCAGCACTGTGTTATTCTTTCCTTGGGGGTCCTGATTCAGTAGGCATCCCTTCCTCTCAGTCAGCAAATATGAAGACTATATAAAAGTTAAGGCTCCAGGAATTTGAAAGACTGAAATATTTTATGAGAAAAAAAAAAGTACAGTTGACTCTTATTTAAATCAAATCGATTTTTAGCATATATGGCCACTGCTTTTTAAAAAAATATTTTTAAGTGGGCCACCTAAAATGTAAGAATCCTTTGCCAAAAGCCACATCTGACTCAAATAAGCAAATCTGTTGTCTATAGCCTGTGCATGTAAAACAAAATCCAAATGCAAGCACGCATGCTTTCAATTCCTCAGCGACAGATTCCATATCTTATTTGTGTATATCTTTGATGTCTATTATGTTATGCCTTCTGAAGCGATTACATTGCTTTCATTTAATATTTTTTCAAGTTGTTTTAAGTCTCTGAATGAAAGGACCAAAAGGAAAAAAAAAAAAAGAAAGAAAAGGAAAAAAACCCACTGGATTCTTACATCTCAGCTTTTCTGTTGGAAACGGTTTATGTTGAAGTTCTCAGTCTAAACAATTTACAGTTTTCTGGATTAAGATCATGTGGAAGAAAGATGGAAATCCTAAAGGCAGCATTTCGTAAATGCTCCTGCTACTCGGGGGTGATTTAGACATTTGTAAACTCACACTGCTGAGAGCAATGAGAGTTACGGGAGTTTTGTGAAGAAGGCTGGAGGTGAATCTTTTGAGAAAGCCACAGAGGCAGGGAGACAAATCTCCCAAAACCTGAATGTCTGTAAATGCAAATGTGTCCAGGAGCAAAAAAAAAAAAAAAAGAAAAAATATGAGGATCCAGCTTTCAAGTTGTTGGAGGGAAAACAAGCTCATTTATTGCCCATAGGGGTGGGAGGGAAGCTCTGTCTGCTGACAGAGCAGACCTTCTACAGTGGGAATATTATTTCAGGTTTCTATCTTTTCCTCTTTGGTAGGAAGATATTAAAAATAAGTTTCTGGCAGAAAGTATACAAAAACACAGTCTTTGGAACTGTAGCTAGTACAGATTTCTGGCCAATGACCTTAATTTTTAATGCTTATCATTGCTGAGGTGCTCCTGGAACCTGCTCTCTGAAAAGCAATAGAAACCAGTGGACTCTGACTGTTAAGGAGCATCTGAGAAATACATAGCACACACTCTCAAATAATGAGTATGTGTGTGGTAGAGCTTTCGTGGACTCCACATACCTGCAATGACTCTGTCCCAGACCACCCTTTGCATGTCTGGAAGGCATTTTAAATTTGCTGAGATATTTCTATTGGTATTTGTGGGTTGTAATATACCCATGCCTCAGGTCAAAAGGCATGCTTTTTAACTTTCCCTTTACATGTTACATGTGGCAGCATGGGTTCATTTCCACATTAAATCGGGAACACAAAGGTTGCTCTAATTAATTTGAAGGACGGAAGAGTAAAAGAGTTCAAAATGTTTCATTGATCGGGGTCTGCTTTGGTGGCTGGGTGGACTCACAGGAAAACAGTAGAGGAAGACTTAGTGACTCCCATTTGTTAAGAAGCAAAGCAAAGTCAAGATATTGAGATGGCATCTTCTACATAATGGTGTGGATTAGAGAAATCTTACTTATTTTCCAGCTTGCCCTTATGAATTACAGCATCAAGCTTTACCTGAATTAATTTTTGCTCAGATCACTGAAGCACCTTTTGAACAGCTTGTTCCACCTTCATTTAAATGTCCTGATCCTTTAGCAACTCTCTCCTGCTCCACATTCTCCGCATGCTCTTGTTATAAACAAAGACTGATTTAAGCTGAGTCCTTGAAAGGAGAAAATGGCCACAGGAATAAAATCTGCTTTGTAAGTCTACTCTTCTACCACCAACCAATCCCCACAAAGGGACTTCCCCTTGAGTCTCATATTCTTCACACTGGCCCACTTCGGGACTAACACTTCTGTGACTATGGTCTCTTATGACTACTGTCTTATGGAAAACCTTTCTCCAACTTGTGCTAACCTTAAAGGGTTATCTTCAAGTCTCAGCCTAGGAATCACAATCATTTATCTTTGATTTAATCCAGGTCCCTGTTCTTTCTCAGCTGTCCCATATCTGATCTTGTATCTGCTCTGGAGCTCTGTGCTGGTTCCATACCCTGCCATAATGCAACAGGACTTAGCACGAAAGTCAAAATTCTTGCTTACAATTGGTCATGTCTTTCATTAGATTAGGGGACCTCTCTAGAAGTTTGATTCTTGTATGTACACTTAAGGCTGGTATGGCATGGAGGAAATAGTTGGAATTTATTCGCATAACAAGGGGCTTTGTAGACAGGATTCTTATCTTCTTTAAAATGAGGGACTTAAAGAATTAAATGCACATTGTTGTATCATGCGTCAACTTTCGCCTTCTCCTTTCAAAGAAGTGGTTAGGAAGAGTGAAGCCATTTTTGAACCTATGTGAGCATCTTACTCGGATTCTGTATGAAGTGTATGACCACAGAGAGAACACTAGGGTAATATGGGGCCTTGCCTTGGCTTCCAAGGAAGGGACTAGAATGTCCTGGAAAGAGTAATTCTTCAACTAACTGAGCAGGCCCTCAGGTGACCCTGGGGTTGGTAGTTTTCTGTATTCTGTCAGTGTTTCTGTTGCTTGAATGAAAAAAAATCCCTCCATAGACTCACCTATTTGAACACTTGTTCTCTAGTTGGTGGTACTGTTTGCAGAGGTTGTGGACTTCTTAAGAGTAGGAACCTTGGTGGAGGGAGTATGTCTCTGAGGATGGGCATTGATAACCTTGCCCCCACTTCCATTTTACTCACTCTGCTTCCTGTGTGTCATCAAGAGGTGCTCTCTCAGATTCCCTGTTCCTGCCATCATTCCTGCTTGTCCCCAAGTCTTTATCATGACAATGGGCTCTGTCTCTCTGGAAATCAATAGAAACTTTTTTTTATAAGTTCCTTTTGGACATGGTATTTCATCACAGCAGCAGAAAAGTAACTAATACTCACAATTAACAGCTTAGAATCTGGATTGTGAACATCTGTTTTGAAGTCCTGCTTTCTACATCTCAGCACATAATATTTAATCCTTGAGTGCCTCCTTTGTAGGACTATTATTAATATCTGAAGCCTAGGGTTCTGTAAGACTTGGATATTTTGATGCCTGATGCCAAGTAAGCAAACACTCAGCAGACGACAGCTATTATCATTCCTCAAGCTATCAGTAGCTCCCTGTTTTCTTTCCTTTCAGTACAGCTCTGGCTTTGAGGGCAAGCATGTCTCATGTGCTGTTTTTGGAAATGGAATTCTTTGCCCTCCCCTTGCCCTGTAAAGGTATATACTTCATGGATACCCTGAAGCCTTGAGGCTCTTTGCAATGTGATTTTATTCGTATAAAGTTTGTAGATTATGAGCAAGGAGCTGATTGGAAGAGGCTAAAATTAGTTTTGAATTTCAGCTGTCAACTTGGTCAAGAAATATCTACATCTATGGCATTAATGAGGCCTATCACGTTTGTGTGTGTGTGTGTGTGTGTGTGTGTGTGTGTGTGTGTATGCAGAAACAATGACCCGAAGATGAGAAGCCTTAAATTTGAATGTAGATGGCATCATCCCCCGTGGTGGTGTCCCAGACAGAATAATAATGAGAACAAGAGAGCATGGGCATCAGACTTCCCTTCTCCACTTCATGCTTTGCCTTGATATGAACAGGCATGACAAATTCTTGCTGCCATAGAGCCTTCTACCACATTGCATGCCTTTTGTTCCATGGTGGGATATATCCCTCAAATTACAAGCCCAAATAAATCCTTCTTCCCCACTGCCGCTTGGGTTTCAGTCATAGAGCAAAGAAGAGTAAGTAGTTAATACAGGTGACTTGTTTGTTTTTGGCTTAATGTAAAAACACAAATTCTTTCTTTTCTTAGGAGCAGAGTCAGTATTTGCAGGCTCAGTGGAATATGAAGAGCCCAGTTTGTATCCGTAAGGTTTTGTTCTTAATCTACAAATATGGACCCATCTTGAAAAACTCTGGATGACGAACATCTCTTTAGGTGCTTCTCAGCCATTAGATATTCTTCAGGTGAGAACTCTTTGTTTAGCTCTGTACCCCATTTTTTAATAGGGTTACTTGACTCTCTGGAGTTTAACTTCTTGAATTCTTTGTATATATTGGATATTAGCCCTCTGTCGGATGTAAGGTTGGTAAAGATCATTTCCCAGTTAGTTGGTTGCTGCTTTGTCTTTTTTTTTTTTTTTTTTTTTGAGACAGGGTTTCTCTGTGTAGCCCTGGCTGTCCTGGAACTCACTCTGTAGACCAGGCTGGCCTCCCAAGTGCTGGGATTAAAGGTGTGCGCCACCACTGCCTGGCACTGCTTTGTCTTTTTGACAGTGTCTTTTGCCTTGCAAAAACTTTGTAATTTAATGAGGTCCCATTTGTCAATTCTTGATCTTAGAGCATAAGCTATTGGAGTTCTATTCAGGAAATTCTCCCCTGTGCCCATATGTTCAAGGTTCTTCCCTAGTTTCCTTTCTATTAGTTTCAGTGTGTCTGGTTTTATGTGGAGGTCTTTGATCCACTTGGAATTGAGCTTAGTGCAAGGAGATAAGAATGGGTCAATTTGCATTCTTCTGCATGTTGACCTCAGTTGAAACAGCACCATTTGTTGAAAAGGCTATCTTTTTTCCACTGGATGGTTAGGGAAATGCAAATCAAAACAACCCTGAGATTCCATCTCACACCAGTCAGAATGGCTAAGATCAAAAACACGGGAGAAAGAAGTTGTTGGCAAGGATGTGGAGAAAGAGAAACACTCCTCCACTGCTGGTGGGATTGCAAGCTGGTACAACCACTCTGGAAAACTGGGCATGACACTCCTGGAGGATCTGGCTATACCACTCCTGGGCATATACCCAGAGGCTTCCCCTGCATGCAATAAGGACACATGCTCCACTCTGTTCATAGCAGCCTTATTTATAATAGCCAGAAGCTGGAAAGAACCCAGATGTCCTTCAACGGAGGAATGGATTCAGAAGATGTGGTATATTTACACAATGGAATACTACTCTGCAATTAAAAACAATGAATTCACGAAATTCCTAGGCAAATGGTCAGAACTTGAAAATATCATCCTTAGTGAGGTAACCCAATCACAAAAGAACACACATAGTATGCAGTCACTGATAAGGGGATATTAACCCAGAATCTTGGAATACCCTAGACACAATACACATATCAATAGATTTCCAAGAAGATGGAAGGAGAGACCCCTGGTCCTGGAAAGACTGGATGTAGGGGAATTCTGAGACAGAGAAGCGAGAGGGGGTTGAATGGGGAAAAGAGGGAGGGAAGGGGGCTTATGGGACTTTCAGGGAGGGAGGAAACGGGAAAGGGGAAATGATTTGGAATGTAAATAAAAATATAAAATATATATATATATATAAAAGAAAAACTCTGACAAAGTCTATAGAAGAAGACTGGCATAGGCTTCATGCCCTGGTTGGTTTCTGATGGGTATCCCAATAGGACTAAACAGTTCTCACAGGTAAAATCCCCATAAGTTACCTTGTGAATATGCTAGAGTGTTCCCCACAGAGACCTTCAAACATGAATAGAAAAGATAATGAAGACCAAGTATGTCAGCAGATGTTTGCTAGTACAGATATCCATCATCTCAAAGATCCAGAAAACAAAGAGGCCTTATGTTTTAACTGTGAAAGTTCATGTTTAAATTAAGAAAGATGCTGGATGTGGTGGGATATACCTGAGATCCCTGCCCTTCACAGGCTGAGGCAGGGCGAGTATTGCAAGTCTGAGACCAGCTTGGGCTGTGTGGGGAGTCACATTTTACAAGATAAAGTAATGAAAAGAAAATATCTCTAATTCCAAGAGATAACTATTATAGAGATTATCCTATGTATAATTTCAAGAAGATTCTAAAGATGGTTGTAAGTAATGCCACGTAAGTTCTAAGTTTTGGTTTTATCTCAGGCTAGCCATACACAGTGAAATACTCTTCTATTTTAGACACATGGTGGCAGGGAACCATCTGAACTGGAGTCTATTGTGTGTTGTGACACTTACTGAAAAATTCAATGCACCAGCTATAGAAAATGCATTATTGGTATACTACATTTTCTTTCTTAAAAGATACTGTATTTTATGTATAGTAAAACAATTTACACAGTAACACTATAATAGAATGATACATAATATTTTTAAGTAGAAGAAAATGGGGAAAGATTTCATGTTACTAAAAATCCCTCTTCAGAAAACAAATTGTTTAAAAATTACTTTTTCTAAATAGGTCTGTTAAACATTAGATGATGAGAGAAAACATGAATAGAGGCAAAAAAACTCGAGTCACAAAAAAGGAGATAAAGGTAAATGATTTTTCTAGTTTAAGTTTGGTTGTAGGTTTTCTTATTTTATTTTGTTTTGTTTTTGTTTTTGTATTTAAATTCCAATGACCATTAGTGTGATAGGAGTTAGAATTAACACTGAATACATTTGTTACATTTTCAGTTTGCTCTGCATTTATCAGGACTCAAACTCATTATAGTTTAAAGATAGAAGAGTTGTGGTGGAGAATTACTGACTTGTATGATAAATATGGGATTTATGCATGCTAATATAAAAGATATAGAAGATTTAAAAAGAAATGGTCTCTGCTCATGAGGAATCTCACATGTCTCATTAAACAATGAGTTCTGACATATGATAATTTAACAAAGGACAATAGTTTTTTTTTTTTAAATCAGTTTTGTGTTCCCTCACAAAACTAAGAAAGAACCAGCATCAGGGTATTGTAAGGCATGCAGCATGGTGTAGCTAGAAGCTAGTGACCCAGGAGGAAAGGGTTTAAGGGTGCCTACTTCATAAGGCATGAATAGACTATCTGAGGCCTTATCTTAGAAATGTTTTATTAGGAGATCAATGGAATTCATCAATGTGTTTAAAAAGGGTGGAGATGTGAGTTTAAGGTAGGGAGACATAAAAGTGTTAAGGCTGCAATTGTCTGGGCAGCTTGGGATGGATAGAATTGGCCACAGAGATGGTTAAATATGATCAGGAACTGAGTGTTCTTTATGGGTCAAATTACAGAGTGAATGTTGTGTGGTGAGGCACTGAGAGACCCAGAGGAGGTTTCAGGCTCCTGAACATGAGTCTAAGACACATTGGAGAGGGACTGGGTTAAGGAAACCTAGAAGCATAGATGGAAACTGTCAAGTGTCTTAGACATCTCTCAAACAGGTAAGAATAGTGAGCTTGTCTCGGGAAGCAAGAAGAAAGGGGTGGGGTCAAGATCTATGCCTTGATTTTTTTTCTTTTCATAGTATTTTTACTAATTATTTGGGAATTTCACACCCTGAACTCAGATCACACTCACTTCACACTCATTTCCCAGTGCCTCATCCTGGTGACCTTCCCCCCCCCAAAAAAAAAGACAAAAGAAGGAGGGGAAGGAGGAAGGGAGAGAGAGGAGGAGAGGAGGAGGGAGGGGAAGGAAGGAGTAGAAGAGGAAGAAGAAGGAGGAGAAGGAGAAAGAGAAGGAGAAGAAAAGGAGTTCAATTTGTGTTGCCCATATACTCAACAGAACATGGTCAAACTTCTGCTGGTCAGCCCCTTAATAAAACAAAATAAAAACTGAGTCCTCTCCCATCTGCTCCCTTACCAGAAGTCACTCATTGTGGGGAGCTACACTTCATCATCCTTATCATAATTTTTTTTAAAGCATTAGTTTTTGTTTAATTTAATTTTATTTTCTAAGTTTTTTTATTTACATTCAAAATCATTTTCCCTTTCCCGTTTCCTCCCTCCCCGAAAGTCCCATAAGCCCCCTTCCCTCCCTCTTTTCCCCATTCAACCCCCTCTCGTTACTCTGTTCTGGCGTTCCCCTACATCCAGTCTTTCCAGGACCAGGGGTCTCTCCTTCCATCTTCTTGGAAATCTATTGATATGCGGATTGTGTCTAGGGTATTCCGAGATTCTGGGTCAATATCCCCTTATCAGTGACTGCATACCATGTGTGTTCTTTTGTGATTGGGTTACCTCACTAAGGATGATATTTTCAAGATCTGACCATTTGCCTAGGAATTTCGTGAATTCATTTAAACATTTCTCTTTTATGGCTTTCTGTCTAGGCTGTTACTTTGGGGTGGGGGAGGAGGGGGGGTTGTCAGATTTCTAAATCTGTTTTGAGGAACATAAGGTAAGGTGCTAACAGAAATCATGAAAAAAGAATCTGGAAAAAAGGAGACTAGTCAGTGACAGGTTACCTCAGAATCCAAAGGGAGAATATGTTACACAAATGATAGGAAGGTTAACATTAAAGCCTGAAGAGGGCTGGTTTAGTTTTGTGACTCAAGAGCCTCTAGTTGTCACAGAGAAAACAGCAAGCACTCTGAGACTCCATCTAAACTTAGACCTTATCAGCACTCGGATTTAGATTTTATCAAGGTCCGAATGAAGATGAGAACAGCCAAAGAACCTGGCCCTATGCAAAGCCCCCAGATGTGGTACAGATGCTGAGCTAAAAGGAAAGGGCAAATTCAAGAAATGTTTCTTCCCACACGAGGGTGCACCTGAAGCAGATGTTTCCCACAGAATGAGGTAGGCTGTGCTGTGGCTTTTAATGAGGCTGTTGTTTCCAAGCCTTTAATTATGAATCTGAGAGTGACATGTTTAGTGTTTTCTTGGGAGCAGGCAGAAACGCATTATTGTAGGCAGGTAGTTTGAATCAAAATCCACATCACAATTTATAGCTAAAGTCTAATGTTCTCTTATGGGCAATAACTGTTGGACGATGCTTGGGAAGGATATAAATACAAGGTGAATAGGAGGTAGCATTAGCAAATGGGGCCTGGTAATGAAAATTTAAGTAGGCTAAGTGTAACTTAGGAAAACAGATTATATGCTAATTAGCATATACCATCATTAGCCCCTTAGCTAAGGGTGCAGGAAGACCGCAGGATCAGACTTTAGATTCTGGTGACTTCATGTATTAACCACTGCTTTTTTGCATACCTCAGTTTCCTCTTGTATAATGGAAAAGAAACAATAGAATTGAAGCTGCAGGGGTTTTATTAGACTTAAATTGTATCACCAAGAACACCTGGCATACACAAGTGCATTGTAAATAGAGGGATTATCTTTCTGTTGTTCTGTGAGCAGTGTATTTTTATACTTTGTTAACTTTTCTTAAATAGATACGCGGGGCTGGAATTACTAGGTCAAAAAGCAACGGCAATGTCTTAGTCAGGGTTTCTATTCTTGCACAAACATCATAACCAAGAAACAAGTTGGGGAGGAAAGGGTTTATTCAGCTTACTCTTCTATGTTGTTGTTCATCACCAAAGGAAGTCAGGAATGGAATTCAAGCAGGTCAGGAAGCAGGAGCTGATGCAGAGGCCATGGGGAAATGATACTTACATCTTGCTTCCCCTGGCTTGCTTCACTTGCTTTCTTGTAGAACCAAAGACTACCAGCCCAGGGATGGCACAACCCAAAACAGGCTCTCTCCTATTGATCACTAATTGAGAAAATGCCTTACAGCTGGATCTCATGGAGGCATTTCCTCAACTGAAGCTCCTTTCTCTGTGATAACTCCAGCCTGTGTCAAGTTGACACAAAAACCCAGCCAGTTCAGGCAAGATGGAAGATGGCTCAGCAGGTCAAAGTGCTCAGTTCTTAACATACAGACAACCTGGAACCCACTGAGTTTCTCTGACTTCAACACTAATACCGTGGCACAAAGATCAAAACACAATAATAAATAAGTAAATTGTCAGAAAAAGAGTAAAATGATCATATTTCATTTGTGGACTTAAGAGTTTTCAGGCACAGGCCCTATAGCCCTGGCTGACCTGTCTGTTAATCCTTCTGGGGTCACAGGCCACCCTAAGCTTGGTAAGTTTTCTCTGCAGCCTTCTGACTGCAGGCATTCCTTGTGTGTTCCGTCTCAGACCTGGCTTCAGTTTTATAAGCTTTGTGCATTTCATCTTTTTAAATTAAAAGGAGATTTAAAATGATTTTGATTTCTAACAGGGTACCACCACCACCAGGTCATTACTCAGATACCTGAGAACCACTTCTCTACATGTGCTGAATGGCTCTTGAAGAGTCCATCTTTCAGTGGTTGAGGTATTCTTACTGTGGAGACCCTGGCCTTCCCCCAGGGCCTGCAGAAACTTGAGCTCCCAGCAAGATCTCCTCTAAACAGCTCTCTATCTCTGTGACCTCTTTCATTCTGATTGGTCTGGAGCACATTAGCTGGTTACCAGCCTGAATTCCACTGATTAGATTCTGATCAATAATAATCTAATGTATTTTCAGTAAATATTCAGTAATATTGCTTGATATTATTATCCAAAAAGATTTATCAGCTGGATAATAAAAAGAGGTTTCAAATTTAATTCTTGTTTCTTGGGCTATTTATGAATGGAATGCCTGTGTACCTCTGTCTCTGGATACAATTTGTTTTCTTTCTGGACAGTTTTCATCCTTTTTATTTTTACTTTATTTGGGAGAAAGTTTTACTGGTCTTTTTAATGGCATAAATGATTTTTAAAGAGTAAACATATCACTGCACCTTATGTATACTGATTAGACATGTAGTTTCTAGTTTGCTTCAAGTCCCCCGCCCCCCCAGAAAAAAAAGAATGTCATCTGGCTTTTTAAAATGTTCTTCAAAGCTTCTATGGCTACTATCATGGTGTTTGAAGAGGTGAGGAACTTGCTATATTTTGCTTCCAAACAGCCTGTCTTCCCTTGATTTAGATGCTCTATTTTAGATAGCTTTTGAAGTCTTTAGAAAAAGAAATGACGTTCTGTGTTAATTCTCTTTCCTTTCAAAGAGTATTTAGTGGCCCCAGATTGTGAAGGTTCTCTGGGTCAATGATGTCACTGCTGAGAGTAGGAGATGGAGAATTCGCAGGTTCAGAATTACTCTCTAAGACTGTCTCAGGATATAGCTGCTCAGGACTCTGTAAAATAGGCACAACTTGGCAGAACGTTATGTTCCAGCCTTTTGAATCAAAACCAGAATACCTTCTTAGAGAAAATGAGGTAAAAGACATGTTCATCAACTCTGACTTTACTGACATTTAGAGGACAGTCTAATCCCAGCCATGGCTTCCATAAAATAAGTTTACAGAGGAGGGAAAAAAAAAGAGTATGGATTTTTTTTTCAAAGATTTATTTTCATTGAATTCATAAAAGAAAGACCCTCTGAATGAAAGAGACTCTTAGATCAAAAAAGAAATTCAATTACTTCTTCAAGCTCTAATGAGAGTACTTTTCTGTAATTTTAAAAATACTTAGGGTGAATGTTCCTTTTTGCTTCATTACCAAAGCGAGTGCAGGTAGTGGGGACAATCCAGGGTCAGAACAAGGATCGCTTTGTTCCATTTTCCATCCCTCAATAGTTCCAGGTTAACCATTTATAAGTTTGCAATATCACCCCCCACACTAATATTGTTCCACAGCTAGGCTGCACCAGCCCTGAACGGAGCATTCACGTTCCTTCACCTTTTACCATATCATTAGATGATAAAATGTCTACGTAACTGTTTGTTGTTCTCTACTGCCGTATAACACTGGGTTTCCAGCTAAGACAGGGCTTGTGAGCAAATGTGAAAGAATCTCAGGGCTATGTGTGTAAAAAAAAAAAAAGTAACACAAGTGAGATGCTGTAGCCAGGTGACTGTGGGGGTGGAGTCTAGCCAGAACACTAGGGGCCTGACCCTACACTTGACTGATGGTCCCAGGATTATGGAGTTGAGGAGTCAGGAGTATGGGGTTGGTGTTAGGAGCTTGAGTATCTGGGAGCATTGCTCACTGATTCTGTCCCTTGTAGAATATTCTACTGGGCTTCCAGAATAAGCCTCACTCAACCAGGCCATAGATTGCCTTTCATGGTCCCACAAGATGCAAGATGGTCTTTCCTGATTCTGTTAATGTAATTTTTTTATTAGATAAATTCTTTATTTATATTTCAAATGATTTCCCCTTCCTTGGTTCCCCCCTCCGCGAAAGTCCCATAAGCCCTCTTCCCTCCCCCTGTTCCCCAATCAACCCCCTCCCGCTTCCCTGTCCTGGTATTCTCTTACACTGCTGCACCGAGTCTTTCCAGGACCAGGGGCCTCTCCTTCCTTCTTCTTGGGCATCATTTGATATGCCAATTGTATCTTGGGTATTCCGAGCTTCTAGGCTAATATCCACTTATCAGTGAATGCATACCATGTGTGTTCTTTTGTGATTGGGCTACCTCACTTAGGATGATATTTTCTAGTTCCACCCATTTGCCTAAGAATTTCATGAATTCATTGTTTTTAAGAGCTGAGTAGTATTCCATAGTATAAATATACCACATTTTCTGTATCCATTCCTCCATTGAGGGACATCTGGGTTCTTTCCAGCTTCTGCCTATTATAAATAGGGCTGCTATGAACATATTGGAGCATGTGTCCTTATTACATGCTGGGGAATCCTCTGGGTATATGCCCAGGAGTGATACAATGGGGTCCTCCAGTAGTATCATGCCCAGTTTTCTGAGGAACCGCCAGACTGATTTCCAGAGTGGTTGTACCAGCTTGCAATCCCACCAGCAGTGGAAGAGTGTTGTTCTTTCTCTACATCCTTGCCAACACCTGCTGTCTCCTGAGTTTTTGATCTTAGCCATTCTAACTGGTGTGAGGTGAAATCTCAGGGTTGTTTTGATTTGCATTTCCATAATGACTAAGGATGTTGACCATTTCTTTTGGCACTTGAAGACCTAGAAATGAACCACACACCTATGGTCACTTGATTTTGACAAAGGAACTAAAACCATCCAGTGGAAAAAAGATAGCCTTTTCAACAAATGGTGCTGGTTCAACTGGAGGTCAGCATGCAGAAGAATGCAAATTGATCCATTCTTATCTCCTTGTACTAAGCTCAAGTCCAAGTGGATCAAGGACCTCCACATAAAACCAGACACACTAAAACTAATAGAAAAGAAACTGGGGAAGAGCCTTGAGCACATGGGCACCAGGGAAAATTTCCTGAAAAGAACACCAATAGCTTATGGTCTAAGATCAAGAATTGACAAAGGGAACCTCATAAAATTACCAAGTTTCTGTAAGTCAAAGGACACTGTCAATCAGACAAAATGGCAACCAACAAAGTGGGAAAAGATCTTTACCAACCCTACATCCGACAGAGGGCTAATATCCAATATATACAAAGAACTCAAGAAGTTAGACCCCAGAGAACCAAATAACCCTATTAAAAATGGGGTACAGAGCTAAACAAAGAGTTCTCACCTGAAGAATATCTAATGGCTGAGAAGTACCTAAAGAAATGTTCAACATCCCGTTAATGTAATTTATAGCTTACGATAGGGTAGCTCTATTATAATTATATCTCACAGGACAACTTGGTTTGTATTTACTAGAATTCGCTAGTGATCTCATTGCAGGAAATGTAAGGCACAAAAAATTAATACATGTGAATGTTAAAGATAGCATTTTATAAGTATCACAAGAAGCTAATCATAATGTAATGTCCATTACAATAGGACGATAGCATACATTAGCAGAGAAAGATCCAGTGTGTGCAGAATAAGCAAACTATTAAAAAAAAGTATTTTAATTTCTGTGTGTATGAGAGAGAAAACATTCAATTTTAGCTCAGGTGGAATCACAAATGACATATTTCCTACATTGTATATGAGACATTTCAAGAGCACATACTGAAGGAAACTGAAAATTCAAGCTTTATTGTCTCAAACCACATTGTTGACAGGTCAGAATAGCTTTTTATATTGTGCTTTTGTAGTCTATCGTTTTTTTTTAACTTTTAATTTTATAACTATGTGTGTCCATGTATATTTCTGTGCATGTGAGTGCAGGAGCCCTTTGAGGTTAGAGGTATAAGATTACCTGGCACTGGAATTGTAGATGTTTGTGAGCTGCCTGATGTGGCTAAAGAGAACTGAACTCGGTGCCTCTGCAAGATCAGTATGTGCCCTTATCCTAACCACTGAGCAATCTTCCTGCCATGTTCCTCTCTCCTTTCCTTAAAGAAACCTCAAACAAGTACTATTTAGTCCTAGCATGTGTCCCTGTGAGCATTTTAAAGGTGCTAGAGGCCTTCAGAGAGAAATCCTTGCCTGCAGCAGTGAAGTAGGGCAGGCTAATTTAGTGTAAGATTCCATAGCCACAGGGTCATGTTACCAATACTAAAAGCCATTAATTTGCATTTTCAGAAAAAAAAAAAACCCATAGCGCAGAATATCGTTGAACCAGCAAGACTGTTTCATTATAGGAAGTTATTATTTTGATCACGCTGTTGGTTTCTGAAGTCTCTTGGCAACAATACAAAAATAGCTTTCCCCTGTTAACAAAGAACAATCTGGAAAAACAAATTAGAAATGTGTTAAGGACAAAATAAACAGACATTTTATTTTTTAAACTTGGGGGCCTCTAAATTTCATAGACTTCTGGAATCTGGGGTGCTCCACCCAACTGCTCCATAGTTTATTAGCCTGTTTTAGATTTGCCACGAGAGGAATAATTTTCCAATGCTTGGAACAATGTGGGTTCACATTTTTCCAGAAGCACACACACAAAAAAAGGCTCTATCTTACATATTAAATTCCAAATAAAGAAACAGTGTCTGTATCACTCATCCTGTTTTATGATGGAATTTGAGAAGTCAGAAAAATTGCAAAAATGAAAACGGCATATCTCAGCATAGTGGAGACTTACATCTGGTGAAGGGATTTTTAAAATCAGTGTGGAAAAGTCGATTCACAGAGCCGAGCCCCCATGTTGTGAAATCTCACTCATAGTATTCACTGGGATGGTCACCTGGGATTTGCTGAAATAACTCCTGTCTCGTTCTTGCTGTTACATATTATACACGCTTTGCTGGCTGCTAAAGAGAGCTTGGTCTAGCATTGGCCGAGACGCAGATCTGCTAATGCTTGTTGAGTCTCACAGCTCCTTCTAGGTGATTAGAAATCTCATACTGCCTTCATTGTTTGCTACCAACACACCTGTTTGTGTAGATAGGCACATTTAAAAAGTATGAAATTGCAATAATTTCACATTCCTGTAAAAGATGATACCCCCATTCCGAATGCAAGACAAAGTGGGAATCCCATGTGTTTTCCTGTGACCCATAAGATGGGGAGAGAAGAAATCCAGAGCTGTTTGGAATTTGAATGAAGCGATTTTCCCAACTGGAATTTCATCATGGTGTCAGATACCATGAGTGGGGCTGGCTGTATCATGAAGGCTTGATGCTGGAGTGTAATGAGGAAAGTGGGGTGCGGGGAGGCCGAACAGCTTGTTTAAATTTACCTTGAGCTGCTGATGGTCTTGCAGCAAGATACGCAGCGTGTGCAGGTGTTAGCCGAGGAGTCAGTGCCAGAAAGAATACTGCGTGCGGATTCTAGACGGCTCTTATCTCTCTTGCTCAGATGTGACCCAGGTCCACTCCTTTCATTGTAGCCATCATGTTCCTGTCCAGAGACGACATGCTCACAGGAATGGCAGCCACTGCAGCCTAGAAAGCTGTGTTTGTTCTGGCGACTGCTCTTTTCCTGATGTCTGTTTTTCTCTTCATTCCGGGACTGTTCTAGAGCCTCACCTCTCCCAGTCCCCCTGTTCCCTATGCTGACTTTACCTCCCCTTGTCTCTGTCTGCTTCCTGCTTCCTTCCAGCTGCTGTGCTGGCTAAGGGAGAAGGGCCACCTCATGGTCCATTCGGGCAGGTCTGACTTCCGGTACCTGCAGGAAGGGTTGTGCTGGAGTCTCAGTCACAGCTACCCATCCTCTTCAGACAGAACTGTGCTTCTGATGTACAGGACAGGTGGCCAAGTACACAGAGCTGGTGAAGGTGGGAGAAAGTAAGAGAGTCTTTCTATTTGTCTCTGGAAAGGCAGGTAGAGCCATACTGCAGAGTTAAGAATCGAAGCATCTGAGAAGGAGCTGCCTCACCCTGGGCTCCTGGGAGGATGTCCTCACTCCATAGCCCACTCCCTGGTTCTGTGGTTAAGTGCTCTCATGGATAGTGACTGTGCATGCATGAGTGTGTGTGTGTGTATGTGTATGTGTGTGTGTATGTAGGCATGTACATGGGTATACATAGGTAGATATATATTATATAGGTGTATATGTAGGTTTGTGTGTGTGTACTATAGAGATTTGTGTATAGCTACATGAAGCTGTAAATGTGTAAGAGAAAGATTAGAAATTTGGGCTCTGTTTCCTCTAGTCTATTTTTCCTCATCTGGAAAACAAGAATACAGAAAATTTCAGTTAATCTGACAATGAGTCCCAATCTCACAACTAATATTTAAAACTGATACCATGTAATATTTGCCATCTCTCTCTCTAACCTTAAAAATCAGCACAAATATATGTGCTTGGTATATGGTATTCAGTAGGGAAAAGGAACAAATCCATAGTTCTCTTACAAAAGAAAGGATAAGAGAACGCGAGCTTTCCAAATATGAACAGTTATCTGTTTCTTCCCTTGTGACCTCTCCCTTTCTCTAAAACAGCTGTAGTAGACATGTTCTAGCCAGCCTATCTAGGAGTTTCTACTTACTTAAATCCTTTTCAGTACTCAGTATAACTTTTGCATCGATGATGGAAATATATTATCATATTTCAGCAAATAAGAGGTCAGAGAGTAGGTAAATATGCAGTCCATTTAAGTGTATGTGGATATAATTATGATGAAACCACAGAGACCTTATGACAGAGTTTTACCAAACGCCAGTCAACACAGTGTCCACAAAGTTACTATTCTACCACTCTTGACAGCTTAGCTTTTAAAAGACTCATTGATATCTAAATGTCACATGTTAGAAATACTAAAGGTAACTGCAGTCGATTTTCTAAAGCACTTAGAAAATGCAGTTTTATAAAGTCCATATTCAAATGTTTTCTCCCAAGTTAACTGCATGATTACACAGAAAAGAAAAAAAGCTGGAAGCTGGACTGACTCACCCCACAACTGTCAAGGAAAGTTTGAGTTACCAAAGGATGAACAAGTAGCAGAGAAACAGGAAGATAAAAGTAATTGGGCATTTCTGTCTTTATCCTGGCAGCGCCTCCCAGTGACTCTCATGTGTGACAGATGTTGCTAGAAGCTCCCAGTTCTAATACTGACTTTCAGCTGCAAAGCAGGCTGAACCTGGATTATAGATATTGCTAACTAAATAAGTCTTTCCCAAATTCTGCAAGAGAGTCCACAGGAGAGCATTTAAAACTTAGTGTGTCTCCAGGGTTCAATAAATAAAAAACATTCTGTGTCTCAGGGAAGAGAAACTTGCCCCAACTTCTCCCCACTTCTCAATTTCTTTCTCTTCTTCTTCTACATGAAAGTCTTTTTTTTTTACATTTTTTTTTATTTTCTAAGTTTTTTTAATTTACATTCCAAATCATTTCCCCTTTCCTCCTTCCCCGAAAGTCCCATAAGCCCCCTTCCCTCCCTCTTTTCTCCATTCAACCCCCTCTCCTTACTCTGTCCTGGCATTCTGCTACATCCAGTCTTTCCAGGACCAGGGGTCTCCCCTTCCATCTTCTTAGAAATCTATTGATATGCGAATTCTGTCTAGGGTATTCCGAGATTCTGGGTTAATATCCCCTTATCAGTGACTGCATACCATGTGTGTTCTTTTGTGATTGGGTTACCTCACTAAGGATGATATTTTCAAGTTCTGACCATTTGCCTAGGAATTTCGTGAATTCATTGTTTTTAATTGCAGAGTAGTATTCCATTGTGTAGATATACCACATCTTCTGAATCCATTCCTCCATTGAGGGACATCTGGGTTCTTTCCAGCTTCTGGCTATTATAAATAAGGCTGCTATGAACAGAGTGGAGCATGTGTCCTTATTGCATGCAGGTAAAGCCTCTGGGTATACGCCCAGGAGTGGTATAGCTGGATCCTCCTGGAGTGTCATGCCCAGTTTTCTGAGGAACCGCCAGACTGCTTTCCAGAGTGGTTGTACCAGCTTGCAATTCCACCAGCAGTGGAGGAGTGTTCCTCTTTCTCCACATCCTCACCAACAACTGCTGTCTCCTGTGTTTTTGATCTTAGCCATTCTGACTGGTGTGAGATGGAATCACAGGGTTGTTTTGATTTGCATTTCCCTAATGACTAAGGATGATGAACATCTCTTTAGGTGCTTCTCAGCCATTAGATATTCTTCAGGTGAGAACTCTTTGTTTAGCTCTGTACCCCATTTTTTAATAGGGTTGCTTGCCTCTCTGGAGTTTAACTTCTTGAGTTCTTTGTATATCTTGGATATTAGCCCTCTGTCGGATGTAAGGTTGGTAAAGATCATTTCCCAGTTAGTTGGTTGCCGCTTTGTCTTTTTTTTTTATTTATTTTATTTTTTTAATTTACATTCCAAATCATTTCCCCTTTCCCGTTTCCTCCCTCCCCGAAAGTCCCATAAGCCCCCTTCCCTCCCTCTTTTCTCCATTCAACCCCCTCTCGTTACTCTGTCCTGGCATTCCCCTACATCCAGTCTTTCCAGGACCAAGGGTCTCTCCTTCCATCTTCTTAGAAATCTATTGATATGTGTCTAGGGTATTCCGAGATTCTGGGTCAATATCCCCTTATCAGTGACTGCATACCATGTGTGTTCTTTTGTGATTGGGTTACCTCACTAAGGATGATATTTTCAAGATCTGACCATTTGCCTAGGAATTTCGTGAATTCATTGTTTTTAATTGCAGAGTAGTATTCCATTGTGTAGATATACCACATCTTCTGAATCCATTCCTCCGTTGAGGGACATCTGGGTTCTTTCCAGCTTCTGGCTATTATAAATAAGGCTGCTATGAACAGAGTGGAGCATGTGTCCTTATTGCATGCAGGTAAAGCCTCTGGGTATATGCCCAGGAGTGGTATAGCCGGATTCTCCAGGAGTGTCATGCCCAGTTTTCTGAGGAACCGCCAGACTGCTTTCCAGAGTGGTTGTACCAGCTTGCAATTCCACCAGCAGTGGAGGAGTGTTCCTCTTTCTCCACATCCTCGCCAACAACTGCTGTCTCCTGTGTTTTTGATCTTAGCCATCCTGACTGGTGTGAGATGGAATCTCAGGGTTGTTTTGATTTGCATTTCCCTAATGACTAAGGATGATGAACATCTCTTTAGGTGCTTCTCAGCCATTAGATATTCTTCAGGTGAGAACTCTTTGTTTAGCTCTGTACCCCATTTTTTAATAGGGTTACTTGCCTCTCTGGAGTTTAACTTCTTGAGTTCTTTGTATATATTGGATATTAGCCCTCTGTCGGATGTAAGGTTGGTAAAGATCATTTCCCAGTTAGTTGGTTGCCGCTTTGTCTTTTTGACAGTGTCTTTTGCCTTGCAAAAACTTTGTAATTTAATGAGGTCCCATTTGTCTATTCTTGATCTTAGAGCATAAGCTATTGGAGTTCTGTTCAGGAAATTCTCCCCTGTGCCCATATGTTCAAGGTTCTTCCCTAGTTTCCCTTCTATTAGTTTCAGTGTGTCTGGTTTTATGTGGAGATCTTTGATCCACTTAGAATTGAGCTTAGTGCAAGGAGATAAGAATGGGTCAATTTGCATTCTTCTGCATGTTGACCTCCAGCTGAGCCAGCACCATTTGTTGAAAAGACTATCTTTTTTCCACTGGATGGTTTTAGCTCCTTTGTCAAAGATCAAGTGACCATAGGAGTGTGGATTCATTTCTGGGTCTTCAATTCTGTTCCATTGATCTACATGCCTGTCACTGTACCAATACCATGCGGTTTTTAACACTATTGCTCTGTAGTACAGCTTGAGGTCCGGGATACTGATTCCCCCAGAGGTTCTTTTACTCTTGAGAATAGTTTTAGCTATTCTGGGTTTTCTGTTATTCCAGATGAATTTTTGAATTGCTCTTTCTAACTCTATGAAGAATTGAGTTGGGATTTTGATGGGGATTGCATTGAATCTGTATATTACTTTTGGTAAGATGGTCATTTTTACTATATTAATCCTGCCAATCCATGAGCATGGCAGATTTTTCCATCTTCTGAGGTCTTCTTCAATTTCTTTCTTCAGAGACTTGAAGTTCTTGTCATACAGATCTTTCACTTGTTTGGTTAGAGTCACGCCAAGACACTTTATATGGTTTGTGGCTATCGTGAAGGGTATCATTTCTCTTACTTCTTTCTCAGCCTGCTTATCCTTTGAGTATAGGAAGGCTACTGACTTGCTTGAGTTGATTTTATATCCGGCCACTTTGCTGAAGTCGTTTATCAGCTGTAGGAGTTCTCTGGTGGAGTTCTTTGGGTCGCTTAAGTATACTATCATGTCGTCTGCAAATAGTGATAGTTTGACTTCTTCCTTTCCAATTTGTATCCCTTTGACCTCTTTTTGTTGTCTAATTGCTCTAGCTAGAACTTCAAGTACTATATTGAAAAGATATGGAGAGAGAGGGCAGCCTTGTCTAGTCCCTGATTTTAGTGGGATTGCTTCAAGTTTCTCTCCATTTAGATTGATGCTGGCTACCGGTTTGCTGTAAATTGCTTTTACTATGTTTAGATATTGGCCTTGAATTCCTGATCTTTCCAAGACCTTTAGCACGAAAGGATGCTGAATTTTGTCAAATGCTTTCTCAGCATCTAATGAGATGACCATGTGGTTTTTTTCTTTGAGATTGTTTATATAGTGGATTACATTGATGGATTTCCTTATACTGAACCATCCCTGCATCCCTGGGATGAAGCCTACTTGAATATAGTGAATGAACGTTTTGATGTGTTCTTGGATTCGGTTGGCAAGAATTTTATTGAGTATTTTTGCATCGATATTCATAAGAGAGATTGGCCTGAGATTCTCTTTCTTTGTTGGATCTTTGTGTGCTTTTGGTATTAGTGTAATTGTGGCTTCATAGAACGAGTTGGGTAGTGTTCCTTCTGTTTCTATTTTGTGGAACACTTTGAAGAGTACTGGTGTTAAGTCTTCTTTGAAGGTCTGATAGAATTCTGCAGTAAAACCATCTGGACCTGTGCTTTTTTTGGTTGGAAGACTTCCAATGACAACTTCTATTTCTTCAGGGGTTATAGGACGGTTTAGATGGTCTATTTGATCCTGATTTAATTTTGGTATTTGGTATCTGTCAAGGAAATTGTCCATTTCCTCAAGATTTTCTAGTTGTGTTGAATACAGGTTTTTGTAGTAGGATCTGATGATTTTTTGAATTTCCTCAGTTTCTGTTGTTATCTCTCCCTTTTCGTTTCTGATTTTATTAATTTGGATACTATCTCTGTGCCCTCTGGTTAGTCTGGCTAAGGGCTTATCTATCTTGTTGATTTTCTCAAAGAACCAACTCCTCGTTTTGTTGATTCTTTGTATGGTTTTATTTGTTTCTACTTGATTGATTTCAGCCCTGAGTTTGATGATTTCCTGCCTTCTACTCCTCTTTGGTGTATTTGCTTCTTTTTGTTCCAGGGCTTTCAGGTGTGCCATTAAGCTGTTAGTGTATGCTGTCTCCCATTTCTTTTTGGCTGCACTCAGGGCTATGAATTTTCCTCTTAGCACTGCTTTCATTGTGTCCCATAAATTAGGGTATGTTGTGCCTTCATTTTCATTAAATTTCAAAAAGTCTTTGATTTCTTTCTTTATTTCCACCTTGACCAAGTTATCATTGAGTAGAGCATTGTTCAGCCTCCATGTGTACGTGGGTTTTCTTTTGTTTTTGTTGCCATTGAAGACCACCCTTATTCCATAGTGATCTGATAGGAGGCATGGGATTAGTTCTATCTTCTTATATCTGTTGAGGTTTGATTTGTGACCAATTATATGGTCAATTTCGGAGAAGGTACCATGAGGTGTTGAGAAGAAGGTGTATTCTTTAGCTCTAGGATGAAATGTTCTATATATATCTGTTATTTCCTTTTGGTCCAAGGCTTCAATTAGATTCACTGTGTCCCTGTTTAGTTTCTGCTTTCCTGAATGATCCATTTCAGAGAGCAGGGTGTTGAAGTCACCCACTATTATTGTGTTAGGTGCGATGTGTGCTTTGAGCTTTAGTAAAGTTTCTTTTACGAATGAGGGTGCCCTTGCATTTGGAGCATAGATATTCAGAATTGAGAGTTCTTGATGGTGGATTTTTCCCTTGATCAGTATGTAGTGTCCTTCTGTGTCTTTTTTGATGACTTTAGGTTGAAAATCAATTTTATCTGATATTAGGATGGCTACTCCAGCTCATTTCTTGGAACCATTTGCTTGTAAAATTGTTTTCCAGCCTTTTACTCTGAGGTAGTGTTTGTCTTTGACACTGAGGTGTGTTTCCTGCATGCAGCAAAATGCTGGGTCCTGTTTACGTATCCAGTCTGCTAGTCTATGTCTTTTAATTGGGGAATTGAGACCACTGATATTAAGAGAGATTAAGGCATAGTGATTATTGCCATCTGCCATTCTTGATGCTATCTTTATGTTTGAGTGGTTATCTACTTTTGGGTTTGATTCAAGAAGGTTATTATTTCATTTTTTCCAGGGTGTTGTTTCTCTCCCTGTATTGGAGGTTTCCACCTATTATCCGTTGCAGGGCTGGATTTGTGGAAAGATACTGTGAAAATTTGGTTTTATCATGGAATATCTTGGTCTCTCCATCTATGGTGATTGAGAGTTTTGCTGGGTATAGTAGTCTAGGCTGGCATTTGTGCTCTCTTAGTGTCTGCATGAGATCTTCCCAGGATCTTCTGGCTTTCATAGTCTCTGGTGAGAAGTCTGATGTGATTCGGATAGGTCTTCCTTTGTATGTTACTTGGCCCTTTTCTCTTACTGCTTTTAATATTCTTTCTTTGTTTAGAACATTTGGTGTTTTGATTATTATGTGATGGGAGGTATTTCTGTTCTGGTCCAGTCTGTTTGGAGTTCTGTAGGGTTCTTGTACGTTCATCAGCATCTCTCTCTTTAGGTTAGGGAAGTTTTCCTCCATAATTTTGTTGAAGATGTTTACTGGCCCTTTAAGTTGCAAATCTTCACTCTCATCTATACCTATAATCCTTAGGTTTGGTCTTCTCATTGTGTCCTGGATTTCCTGGATGTTTTGGGTTACGCGTTTTTTGCATTTTGCATTTTCTTTGACTGTTGAGTCGATGCTTTCTATGGAATCTTCAGCACCTGAGATTCTTTCTTCCATCTCTTGTATTCTATTGTTGATGTTTGCATCTATGACTCCTGATTTCTTCCCAAGGTTTTCTATCTCCAAAGTTGTCTCCCTTTGTGATTTCTTAGTTGTTTCTACTTCCGTTTTTAGTTCCTGGATGGATTTGCTGAGATCCTTCACTTGTTTGTTTGTATTTTCCTGTATTTCTTTAAGGTATTTTTGCATTACATCTTTCAGGATTTCTGCCTGTTGACCCACATTCTCCTGCATTTCTCTGAGCGATTTTTGTGTTTCCTTCTCATGGGAATCCATCTGTTGATCCACCGTCTCCTGCATTTCTTTAAGCAGTTCTCGTGTTTCCTTTGTAAGGGCATCTAACCGTTAAGCAATTTTTGTGTTGCCTCCTTATGGGCATCCGTCTGTTGACCCATATTCTTCTGCATTTCTTTATGCAATTTTTGTGATTCCTTTGTGAGTGCATCTACCCGTTGATTCATCTCATTAAGCGATTTTTGTGTTGTCTCCTTGTGACCTCCATCTTTTGTTCCATGTTCTCCTGCATTTCTCTAAGCGATTTTTGTGTTTCCTTTGTAAGGGCTTCTAACCGTTGATTCATGGTCTCCTGTAATTCTTTATTAGATTTATTTGTGTCCTTCTTGTGATCCTCTAATAGCATCATGAGAAGTGATTTTAAATCCAGATCTTGTCTTTCGGGTGTGGTGGGGTATCCAGGACTTGCTGCTGTTAGAGAGTTGGATTCGGATGGTGCCATATTACTTTGATTTCTGTTAGTAACGTTCCTACGTTTGCCTTTTGCCATCTGGTTACCTCTGATGTTAGTTGGTCCTGCTGTCACTGGCTGTTGGTTGGACCTCCTGTGAGCCTGCAAAGCTATTTCTGCCCCTGCCCCCCGGTTTACCAGGATTCACCTGGCACAGATTTCTGGGGCCTGCCATGCTCCTGAGTGACTTTGGAGCCCTGATGTGCCTTGCCCCAAGTGATGTTATATTGGGGAGTCCTTGCACATCCAAAGGCTCAGCGTAGTGGATTCCTGGAGCAGAGGTCGCCAAAGGGAGGCTGATAGGCTCCTGCCCTGTGCAGGGGTGTGTGATCTCTCCTGGGGGGGGAGGGGGCGAGGGGGCGTCCCTCTGCCAGGCAGAAGTCCCACAGCAGAGCTGGCACGGTGGTTACTGCAGATCTGCCCAGCACTTGGGAGCCGCACACACACAAGCCGCCCGAGACCCAAGCGATATTGTGCCTGTCTGTCTCTGAGCCTGGCAGTCCCAACTTCCCAGCCACTGGACAAAGATGGAGGAGCGCACTCTTCACTCTCTCCGTGGCACTGGTCACCCTGCAGAGGCGATGGCCTACAGCAGATCTGGCACCCAGACGACCTCAGCGCTGTCCTGTTCTTGAGAGAAGGCGGAAGCCCCAACAGGCCGTGTCCCAAGCAATGTTATATTGGGGAGAACCTGGGTACCTGTCTCTTCAGTGCAGTCTACCGGAACAGAGGTCGCAGAAGGGAAGCTTGTAGGCTCCTACATGAAAGTCTTAATTGCAGTCTGAACCATATAAGGAATGGGTCTATATGTAAAAGAGAATAGTACTATATGAGTGTAAACTTATTTTATGAGAAAAATTGCATTTGCAGGTGTCACAGAGAGCAAAAACCATGACCATTATGTGAATGTGGGTGGCATAAAGTATTTGCTGATGCTAGATGCTAGTAAGTTATATTAATAGGTTATTTCCCCAGATGAAATGGTATGTTCTGTTTGTACTTGAGAGCGGGTGACTGTTGGTATTCTGTCTGGACTCCACTACCACAGTCACTTGGCAAAAGCCAGGTAGGCCTGGCCCACTATTAAAGGGGCTGTTTGCACCCTCCTCTCTCTCTTACTCTTGCTCTCTTGCCTCTTGCCTCCTTGCTCCCACACTCTCCCCATTCCCTTCCTCCCTCTCTCCACATGGTCATGGTCAGCCTCTACTTCTCTTCTCTCTCCTTCTCTCTGCCTTTCTCTGCCTCTACTACTCTCTTTACTCCCCTCCCCATGCCCTATATAAACTCTATTTTATTCTATATATATCATCATGTGGCTGGTCCCTCAGGGGAAGGGCTACCAAGACATCCCTTTCCCCCACACCTCACCACACCCCCCATAGAACATATTCTTATATTTCTTTATCTTTTTATAATCACAACAGTGACTGCTTACATTCAGCAGCAATGAGATGTTAAAGGAAGTTTTCAGATTAAGAAGAGTAGGCTATGGTGAGACCAACGTACATAAGCAATTACCAGGTGATAAATGGACAGGAGAAGAGACACCAAGAAGAAGGTACAATGTAGGCCTTGAAAGTTTCCAGGTATTCATGCTTTAATTCCTCATGAGCTCATGTGCTTTCTGTGCTCTGAGGCACATGGATGGTATAAGGGAAAATGTGTGTACAGTACTCTACTCAGTCATAAGTCAGGCTTTGAAAGAGAACATGGGAAGTTACTTCCATAGGTCACATGTATGTCCGGATGGTACAATGTCTTCCTCAAAACTGTGAGTTTTTCTAATAATGGTGATCACTCATCCCAGGGCCAATGCTTTGATCAGACTAGGTCCTCCTGTGCATTGCTACAGACTTACTATAGAGCTCTGCCATCCCTCATTGAAGACATTTATCAAGTGTCTATCCCCTCCACTCACTCCTCATGGCTGTTTCTTGCTATCAGGCCCACTGCTTCCTACAGCTACTATTTAATCTCCACAAGGTTGAACTTTAGAAGCTGGTCTGTTCAGAACAAAAGAGCAGCTAGCTTAGTGGACATTTAAAATTTGTGAGCAAAGAAAATTCCTTTAAAATTAAAGGCTGTGTCTTTGACTCTAAAAAGTTCTCTTTGTTCCAAAATGAACAAAAAGATATTAAGAGTAAAGAAAACACTGTGACATAAAAGGAGACATTGGAATTTATTTGCTATATATACTTCCATTAAATATAAAAAGAGTCAAGTGGGATGTTGTATATCAAACGCATTAAACAGAGAAACCCAGCCAGTTTATACCTGGGAGAAGTGTTTTCAGCATTTACAAAGTAGACTGCATTTATGGCATGACATTTATTAAAATAGCATCAGTTAATTATTCCATGTTGAAGCAATTCAGTACAGTAAGTGTCTTAGTTATACCTCAAAATTGTTACAAGCTGGACCAAGAGGACAATCTATTAGGCTAATTCAAAATTTATATAGTAAAGAAGAAAACAATGTCTATGATTCCATCAGATATAAGAGCCATATGTGGAGTGGAATTCTTTGGAGAACATGCCTATGACTTGAGGCATTTCAAGGTAAACTTGTTTCAGGATTCTGCAACATTCTCCATGGCACCTCCTAAGATAGACAGTGACTAAGATACTCTGGGAGAGTTCCTTCCCATTCATGGGTAATTGTTCCTGTCACAGATTGTCAGTCTTCTGTTTTAAAAAATAACTAATTAATCAAAAACAAAACAAAACAACACCCCAAACTAGACATGTGTGTCTGATGCATAGTTTTTGAGATGGGATCATTGGCTAGTTGCAACAGAAAGAGCCTGTAGTGGGAACATGACTTTTTTTTTTATTAGATTTTTGCTTTATTTACATTTCAAATGTTAACCCCTTTCCATCTTACCCCACTGAAAACCCCCTATCCCATCCACCCTCCCTCTGCTCACCCCCCCTACAATTTCCTGACTTGCATTCCCCTATTCTGGGGAATCGGGTCTTCACAAGACCAATGACCTCTCCTCTCATTGATGTCTGAAATGGTCATCTTTTGCTACATATGTAGCTGGAGCCGTGGAACCCTCCATATATACTCTTTGGTTGGTGGTTTAGTCCTTGGGAGCTCTGGGAGTACTGGTTGCTACATATTATTGTTCCTCCCTTGGAGCTGTAAACCTCTTCAGCTCCTTGGGTCCTCTCTCTAGCTGCTCCTTTGGGGACCCTATTCTCATTCTATTGGTTGGCTGTGAGCCATGGGTGTTTTGATCCACTTTCCACTAAGGATCAAAGTATCCACACTTTGGTCTTCCTTCATCTTGACCACCCCTGGGCATATACCCAGAAGATGCTCCAACATGTAATAAGGATACATGCTCCACTATGCTCATAGCAGCCTTATTTATAATAGGAAGCTGGAAAGAACCCAGATGTCCCTCAACAGAGGAATGGATACAGAAAATGTGGTACATTTACACAATGGAGTACTACTTAGCTATTAAAAACAATGAATTCATGAAATTCTTAGGCAAATGGATGGCGCTAGAAACTATCATCCTGAGTGAGGTAACCCAATCACAAAAGAACAGACATGATATGCAATCGCTGATAAGTGAATATTAGCCCAAAAGCTCTGAATACCCATGATACAACTCACAGACCACATGAAGCTCAAGATGAAGGAAGACATTATTAACCAATGTTGATTATCAAGAAATGGGCTGATTTTCTACTGACTCAAAAATCTTTACTCAGCAGATTTGTTTCATGTGAATGAGTGACGAGGCATCCTAAGATCATCTGCATTCCTCTTTCCCTAAAATTAAAATGAAGGTAGTGAATCAATTCTGAGTCTTAGAGTTATTACACAATGTACTAGTCAAACAGACTGTGGTGAGTCATAGAGCTAACCAAAAGTTGTAGGAGCAGTTTTCTTCACTCAGATGATTTTTCTTCCAATAATTAAAAAAAAAATTAAATTTTAGAAATCACACTGGCCTTAAATTTCTTAATTCCTCATGAGCTTATGTGCTTTCTTACCTTCTGCTTACTCCATTAAGGTGTGATAGTCATGGCAACCATTCTTGTAGGGCTTCAGTTGAGCATGCACACTAATGTGCGTTTAAGTACAAGCACTGAGATCCAATATTTCCTGAATGGTACTGTCATCACCTTTCAGAGTAGAACCCAGGATTTCATCTTATAGATTCTTTTATCAATGCTTCATTACCCCACAAAAATGTCACCACATTTATGGGAAGAAAGAGCCCTTAGCTCTAGTAAACTGTGGACTTGTAATATTTAAAAAGAGAAGAGAGAGAGAGAGAGAGAGAGAGAGAGAGAGAGAGAGAGAGAGAGAGTCAGAGACAGAACCAGAGTCAGAAGAAGGGCGAGAGAAACCGAAAGAGACAGAGATAAAGAGGGGGGAGGAGGGGAGAAAGGAGGAGGGGAAGGAGATAGGTAGGGAGAGGAAGAGAGCTTGTATATAATTAGAGACTGTCCATACTGCTTTTACATCTCTGACTACAACTCTCAGCTTTCTGCTGGAACACTGTGCAGTTTTCCCTAAGTGCATGGAGATGTGTGAGCCTTCCTTGGTCCTCCTGTTTGATAGTCACTGCACATAACCAGAAAAGGGCAGGGCTGGGGGGAGGGGGAGGGTAAAAAAGTGAGGATGGAGGAAAGGGGAAGATCAGAAAGGCTTTCTCTGCTGCTGGGCACTTTCTTTGTACTGGCTGAGTATTTAACATTGTGTTTAGTTCACTTTGTGGCACTCTGTCAAACTTTCCCCCTAAACATTCAAATCACATTTTCTAACATTAGTTTTTCTTGATTATATGGCCACTAGAATGCTTGTATAATATAGTTTTAAATTAATGAGATGGATGGAAATTGAAAGGGCTGGGGACCTGGGAGATGAACTCCCAGCTCTTAAGGGCTTGTCACCAATCAGATATGGATGGGTATCTGAGATCTTTGCAGAGGATGTTTATCAAGACTTCCTACGTATGGTATATACCAGATCTACTGCCTTTCCTACTAGACTTAAGCACCTGTGGATTTTTTTATTGAGTTATTAATGTATGGCAGATCTAAGAGTTACTGAATATTATCTTCTTCAATATTTTGTGGTATAGTTGTATTTTGAAAGTTTCCTTCCTTGGTATTCACAGAAGACTGGTTCCAGTACCAAGTATTTTACACAAAGTGGAGTCTTGTTTACAAGCTGTCTATGCATGTCCTCTTGAGAATGTTAAATCATCTCTAGGTTGCTTATGGTGTCTAGCATACTGTGAGTGCCAGGTAGGCAGTTCTTAATGAGTATTGTTTAGGGAATACTGAAAAGAAACATACCTATCTGCTCACGAAAGACACACATTTTTGTAAGAATGTTTTCATTCCATGGTTGGTTACTTCCAGGGATCTCTCTCTCTCCCTCTCTCTCTCTCTCCCTCTCTCTCTCTCTCTCTCTCTCTCATTCTCTCTTGCTCTCGCTCTTGTTCTCTCTGGCTTTATTTGCTAAAAGATGATTTTCCTTTTTAAAAGGAAAAAGTTACCTATATAGGATAGCCCATATTCTCAACACCAGGGAATTCCATTCTTAGGCTGTGACACGTCTGAAGTATTACACCTGAGTCAGACGGTGAATCAGTTCTTTCAGTGACAATCGCGATAAATCTTTCACTCTCAGCAGCTCAGGATTCTGTCCTCTGGCATTTTCTCTTATCCTCATTTATCTCTTGCTGACCTTGCCCATCTACCTGCCCCATTTGCAGTTTACAAGCAAAGATGCCAACATTTATATTTCAGCTCAGACCTATCTTTGGGATTAGACTTGTAAATTCAGTTGCCTACAGTGTTTGTATTTAAGAGTTGGTTCACTCTCAGCAAACTCACCTTCTGCTCATCCAGTGGATGTATACCCTGCAGACAGCCTTATCTCAGCCACTTGGATCGTGAAATGGGGACTCCTCAGTAGTCTTCCTGATTCTATATTCACTTTCATCATTAGCCTCACCAATATGGCCAAAACATGCCTTCCAAATGTGGTAGGAATATGGCATACCACTTCTCAGCTCTCCATTAGAACGAGAAACAAAGCCATGCTGGGTTTGGGGTTATTCAAGACCTGCAATGGTCTGACTATTCACAACAGCCCAGGTCACATTCCCATCAAAATGCTTTGGCAATATTTGCCTCAGAGTGTAAATGATACCCTCTCTGGCTCATTAATTGTCCTCCAGCCCTGAAAATACTTCTAAGGCTGGGTCCAGCTCTGTCCAGTCTTTGCTCAAAGTCCTCTTTAACTTAAGCCCTATCCTAAATCACTTTTTAAAACACACACATACGTTCAAACCCGTATTCTCCATTGTGGTCTTTTGCTTTCACAATTGTCTAATGTGTCATTAACTCTACTTTTCTCTGATGCATCCCAGATGCCTGGAATCGAGCAGGCACATAAAAGATGTTTCATACGTATTTATTGAATGAATGAAGTCTTAAAGGCATGTGGTGTCAAGGCAATGTTTCAAAATAACATCTGTTCCTGTAGGGGCTCAGAAACTGAGTGAAGGAGGAGTCCCAAAAGAAGACTCAGGAACTAAACTCATCTCCTTAAAGGGAAAACATGAAGATCCAAGAAACAGCAGGAGGGATCTGACTTGGGTGTGTTCTGTAAAGACCTCCTCATCCCTTCTTCCCCTCCTGCCTTTTTCTTTCCCTAGTCCTGGCTTCCTACACTCAGGCCTCTTACAGTTTTTCATTTCACTTTCTCATCAGACCAGTTCTGAAGGTTGTCTTCCTGGCTAGGATGTAATGTCCCTGGGGGATGAGGATCTTTGTCCTGTTCCCAGCTGGAATCTTGATGCATAGCCAGCCTGGAATGTTTGTGGGATGAATCTTGTGAGCCACACCCTGATCCAGATTATATTAGCAATTATCCCTGACAGAGAACCTGGGAGTCCACATGTTCAGGGCTCTGGTTCCCAGGCAGACCGTCTCCAAGTCCTTCTAATATCCTCTGTCTGCAGCACAGTGACTCATAAGAACATTTGCAGAAGAGAATGAAATAAAGATGAATCCCCTCCCACTTCACATTATTATTAGTTGTTCATGGGATGGATGGTGAGGTATTGTGAGCTGTTAGTGTAAAGCAATCTTCTGTGGTCTGATATGACTATCAGCTGTTGTGGGCATAGACATAACAATGAAATAAACATAGGATGCAGCAATATCGAGGCGCTATGGTAACAGCGAAGAGGCTATGAACCCTCTAGTAGAGGGACACAGGCCCCTTGCCTGGGATTCCACTTTTCCTCCAGGTGCATGTGACTAGAATACATAGAAGTTGGGAGGTTAAGGGAGGGTGCCATTACAAAAATGGGGTGATGCTTCCTGGTGATCTCTATGTTTTTGAGTCACTCACAAACCCGTAAGAAGCTATTCACCCATGCTCCTGTAAGTAAGCCTGATGAACTCACTGGCTTATCAGGTTGAACTTAGCTGGAATAATTTCTTCACAGCTGATAATATGCTTGTCTGTGCCTTCCCAGAAAAAAAAAAAAAGCATGCAAAGCTGCCGTGCAAATCTGCCATATGAAGCTATGAAAGACTGTTCCTGGCTGTGAGGTGGGGAGTGTGGATCGAAAGTTACTCAGAATTCTGGGAAAGGCTGCATGATTGAGATGTATTTGCAAGGCTGTAGTGTGCTTGCCTAAGCACAGAGGGCATTCAGAAACAGCATAAAGGACAGAGTGGGCAGCGTGTGTATAGCCTGTCAGTTAAATCTGCCCATTGTCCTTGCCTGTATTATACAGCCTAAGAGCTTAAGCATTGTGGGTTTTTTGTTTGTTTTGTTTTTCTGTTTTGGTTTTTTTTTTTGGTTTTTGGTGCATTTAAATGGTAGACAGAAAGGGAAAAATAGTACTTTGTCAGTTTTGTAAACTATGTGAAGCTCAAATGGTAGTATCAAATTTTATTGGAACACAGCCATAGCTGCTGAATTCTGTCCAATAGCAAGGTACTAGGAAGAGCCTGTACCATTCAAGAACAGCGTTTCTGCCTCCCAGAGAACTTGTGCTAGCTTCAGTTAGAAGAAAGTACCATGCAAAGGCCGCGTGGCAAGCTGCTCAGCTTGGTTGAACAACACCATGTATTGGCTATGTGTATCCTTACAGGGTAAGGATAAAATATGGAGTGTAAAATAAATAAATAAATTAATTAAAAAAATAAGTAGAACTTGGCTTCTCCTCCATTCTTTTCTGAGATGTAACATTGTCCTGCTGATTTTTAAAATTCTTTTTAGACCACAGGGGGTTGGGAGACAGACAGAAAGATGATAGACAAACAATGACAGATGATAAATGACAGATAGATGCAAAGAGAGTCTCAATATTTTCTTGGGGGTAACACTCCTCCATGTATCTTCCAATGCAGGTGTGAGTCACAATCTTTTTATTGTTGTTTGTCCTTAGCAGTTGTCTGAGAGTGGCTACAGCCCATTTTACTGGAATAATTTTTCTCTTTAACTTCAAAGAAGACCCCTTGTGTATGGATGGCGGGCGAATCGGCCCCAGATGGGGTTCTTATCAACGTCACGTGCTCACCTCTCTGGAAATGTTCCCATTTTTACCCGCTGCCTGCCTTATGGGCCACGCTTTGAGGTATATCATTCAACTATTAATTCTATACTTCAAAGAGTAGAACTCCTGAATGCAGCTGCAGAGGATTTAAAACATTATGGCCACCACTGGTCTCAAGTTTACCTTTTAAATAACAGCAGCCTGCAGTGAGGAATGGGAAGGACTCATCTGTACACAAGCCACACATGCCGTGCTTCTTCTGAGGCTCCGTTCCTGGGCTTCAGATTATATTTCTAAGGTTAGAGTTTGCTGTCCTTGATGTGGGTACTCATGTAGGTGAGGAAAGGACTATATGCAAGTATCAGAACCTGATGGATGAAATGTGAAAAGAAATCTGAACTTTATAGGGTCTTTTTTGTTGCTGTTTTTTTGTTTTATCACAGAAGCATCATTGAGGAGGTCATTGAGGAGCATATAATTCAAGATTTTAAATATTCATCATGTGAATTTTTGCTAAAAATTTTCCTACCTTCCCTGTGAGGACTAGAGGAATCTTGAGTGTATGAAAGAAGCAGAAGAAGTCCAGAATGAATGAGGATCATTTCCATGGGCCTCAGAGCCATGGACAACTGGTTAAGCCTTCACCTTATAGGTCACAAACAACTGATCAGTGTGTACAAAACCCAGCAATCGAAACTTCCTCCTCACAGTATACATAGCCTGAGATTACTGGCCACAGAGATCTCCTGTTATATAGCTATCTCTTCTCCCTGTGCTACATATAATCAACCCAGGCTGAGGCACAACCTCCTCATCTTTATGTGCTTCTATGTGTCTGCCCTTTCTTCATTACCTTGAAACCCCTAGTCAGGTTGCTAAGACATTGCTGCAGAGGGCACAACATTCTCCACTCCCTTGATTTTATTTTCCTTGCAGGTCTTGCTATGTAGCCCAGGCTGGCCTTGAATTCACAATCCTCCTGCCTCAAGCTCTCAAGTGTTGGGATTGCAGATGAGTTCTAGCAGGCCTGGTTAGCAGTTTCTCAACTACTTCATTTACCTATTACTTCTTTAAAAACTGATAGTGAGCGATGGCAGGCAAGGAGATGTAGTGGGTAAATGTGATTTGTACACAAGAATTTGATCCTCATTTGAATCCAAGGGGTGAAAGGAGAGAAATAACTCCACAGAATTGTCATCTGTCACACACACACACACACACACACACACACACACACACACACTATAAATAAGGTTAATTTTTTTTAAAATGACAGTTACTGGTGATTAATATAGAAGAAATTTAGGAACATTAAGAGCCAATCTTTAGGGTCTGAGGAGATGGCTTAGCAGGCAAGAGCAGTGCTGCTCTTGGAGAGAACCCAAGTTTGGTTCAAAGAACCAATATCAAGCAGCTACAGAAGACCCATGAAGATCCATGTTTCCTTTGTGCCTTTGTGGGCACACACACGTGTGTAAAAATATTTAAAACAGATAAAAAACACGTTCCTTAAAAGACATTACACAAACTCTTAAAGTTAACCTGACAGCACCATGCCTTGTGCAAGTGATGCCATCTATGAGGCTGATCTTCATCATCAGCTTCTTGAATCTGGGGAGAGGGGCCTCAGTTAAAAATCACATTGGCCTGTGGGCATGTCTGTGGGGGCCTTTTCTTGATTTCTAATTGAAGTAGGAGAGCCCAGCCCATTGTGGGTGGCACCATTAAGAATGATAGCTGAATGTGAGCCTGGGAACATACATGCCAATAACACAGTTCCTCTATGGTTTCTGCTTCAAGCTCCTGCCTTAGCTTCCATCAAGATATAGACTGTAACCTGCAAGATGAATAAGCCTTTCCCTCGAGTATGTTGCTTTCAGCCATGGTGTTCATCA